>OZ038373.1:96825506-97151975 GCA_964036015.1 Leptarthrus brevirostris | reverse complement strand
AATTGTTATTTAGTATTTCTTTCATTAAATTAATAAGCAACCTGTGACGAGTTAAAAAAATCAATTTTATTTCTAATATTTTCTTAAAGTACCTACATTTGTTTAGAAATGCGTGTACCAAATTTCAAACAAACAAACAAAAAATTATATCCCCCCTTAGCTTGTGGTAGCCAGAATTCACACCCTTGTATCCTGGCACTCTGTTACACGTACCTGAAGGAAATTTTGCTATAAAAAAGGGTCAGACAGCAAGAATACCTGTTATAGTTGAAAAACAAATCAGTCCGGGTGCTTTTAAGCAAAAATTATTAAAAAATGGTAGAAATTACTTTTAAGGAATACGCGGATATTATTTACATTTATGGTGTAGTAGGCGGAAACGAGAAAGCGACTGTACTAGAATATCAAAAGAAATTCCCTAACCGGCGAGCACCCCAAAGAGGGGTATTTACAAGGACTTTCCAAAGGTTAAGAGAAACAGGAAGTGTAACTTCACTCGACAGAGAGACACGACCCGAAACTTTGGGAATTTCTGCCGACGCCGAGCACCAAATAATCACTATCGTGAAGCTGGACCCAGAGACGAGCACGAAACGAGTCGCAAGGCGATTAAGAGCGTCGTCATCTAAGTTATGGAGGGTTATTCATCGAGGGGGGTTAAGTGCATATCCCCATCACCCAGTCCAAGGACTACTGGAAGGAGATTCTGAGCGAAAACGGAAATTTAGCACTTAGCTTCTGGAACGCGACGTTGACGACGGAGAGTGTTTATTTTATGCAATTTTGGCAAACCGTATAATACTGGAGCAGATGGAGAACCGGTTTCTTCATCGTTTAAAGCACCAACTAAACCATTGTGTAAAAGGCTTAATGAGTTGTTACCACACTTAGTTAATTTCAAACCTAAATACAGTATTCAAAACTCTAGTGAATTAATCGAAAACATTCGAGACTTAACATTACCTAGAAGTGCTAAGCTAATATCTTTTGATGTCGTGAGCTTGTTTCCTTCGATCCCAGTTAAAAAGCTTAAGAATTTTTTTTACAATTGAAATAAAAAATAATGTTAAAAGTTTAGCTACGTCACGGGAACTGATAAATGTTTCAATGTTTGTTTGGACCAAAATTATATTAGTGTTAATAATAAATATTACATACAAAGAGATGTTCTAGCAATTGGTTCAGACTTTCACCTTTCTGCGCCGATTTCTTCATGAATTATCTTGAAAATAAGCTATTCAATCTAAATAATAATTTAGTATGGCATATACTTGTTTGGGTTCGTTATGTTGATGACATATTTTGCATTTGGACGGGGACAGACCGACAATTAAATAATTTTACTAACATTTTAAATAATTTAGATGATAATATAAAATTTACCGTCGAGTTCGGTAATTAAACTTTGAACATTTAAGACTTAGCGATTTCCATTAAAGACAACCAGTTTTATTTTGATATATATATTAAAGAAACTTATTCAGACGCGGTAATACCGAGTAATTCCAGACATTCTTGGAGTACAAAAATGGCTTCTTTCCATTCAATGATTAATAGACTCTTAAATATTCCTCTATCAGATGAATCTTTCAAAAGAGAATTAAATTTTATAAAAACTATAGCATCTAATAATGGGTACTCCAAGAGCATCGTTTATAATTTGCTTAGAAAAAAGAATGAGATTAAAATGTTAAATTCTATTTTTCCTGGTTTGGGGTCAAGGATGACAATAAAATTTGGAAAAAAATCCCGTACTTACCAAAGATTGATTTTAGAATAAAAAGTATTTAAAAAAATAAAAATATACAACCTGCTTTCTTTAATAAAAAAACAACAAAATTCCCTTTTAATAAACAATAAATTAAAGCTGAAAACTGACGATTTGAAGAAGAATGGAGTTTATAGAGTTATTTGTGGTGATTGTGTTGGGATATACATAAGCAAAACAAAAAGAACTATTGAAACACGATACAAAGAACACATTTCCTCTGTTATAAATGACAAACCACAGTCTGGGTTAGCTAAACATTTGAAGGAGACAGGACACGGCACAACTATAGATAAATTAAAACTTTTACATCACGTCGAAGGTGGCCGGATACTGGACAGATATGAAATTTTTGAAATTAGGAAGATTAAACAAGATAATAAAATTCTGTTTAATGAGCCGTTTATTAAATCCTCGCATTATAAGAACTTAATTTGAAGCCTAAAAGTAGACTTAGTCGGACAAATTTTATTGTACAAGTTAGTAGAATTTCTAATTTAGTCGCTCTGATGATGTGATAGATCACGAAACGCGTTTTCGAGTTTATTGTAATTAACTGAAAATTAAATAAATGTGGAAAATTTAAAAAGCAAGTGTGTTTTAAATAAGAACCCTAAAATGAATAATAAAAACATTTTCCACCAATTGCCGAGTAAAAGCTCGATTAACTACATAAAATGTGAAACTATTTATTCCTTTGCGGCATTTCTGCTACGTTCCAAATATTAGCTTGTGTATTGCACAATTTTGCTACGTTCTTGACAAAATAAAATACTAACTACATTAAATTAGTTTATTTTTGGCGTAGCTCATTCTTATTATGTTCTTAGAATATGTTCGTATGGCACAATCTTGATAACATTTTGGCTAAATACGTACGTAATGGGCAACATAAAGTTTTTTTTATAAGAAAAAGGTAGTTTCGTATGTTATGAGGAAAGTTATTTCTACCCTGGATTTTGTGACATCATTAAAGGAACTGTGATATTGCCAACCATAAAAATAAAAACAATATCATGCCAGCTAAATACCTTTCTAGCTTAACTCAGACCTATCTAAGAAGATTGTGCAGATTTGTTCGAAACAAAAATAATTGTTGATAGTGCTGAAATTTGCGAAGATGAAAGGTGAAAGTAATATGTTTATTTACTAGGGCTTTTCAAAGCGTACATTAAAAAGAATATAATAAAGTATCGGTTACATGTTATTTATCGGTTCTTGAAGAACAGGAAAACATTTATAATTTTCTTTTTCATCATTAACTACTAGTTAACTAATTTGTGATTGTTTACAAAGTTGAAATGAAAATCCCGCCTCGTGGTCAGCATCATAGTATGCATGGATGCATTTAAAAAATTTCAAAAGATTCTCCTAATATAAGGTAATAGTTGCAGTCTATGCTAATCCGGACGACTCAAGTTCGAATCCCATCGTCAAGGACCCTTAGATATTACGCTGAAAAGGTAATGGGGTGCAGAGAAAATTTCAGTAGTTCGGAATTCGCTTTAAATAGTAGGTCCACTTGCAATCATTGTCTCGAATCGGGAGAAGTTATTCTTCCGCCCCATGCCCACAAGGGGTTATGAGAACTAAAATAAAAATAAAATAAAAAATGTATTGCCTTTTTAAGAAGGGTGAGTGCTATTCACGAAAAATTGCTTCACTTGTTTATAAAAATTTAAATTTACAAAATATCAAAAAATGGCTTTATACTATAATTATTATCAGATATTACAAAATTCTTTTGGAATTCTTCAGATCCATTCATGTTAAATGGTTATTATGGTGCTGGACAGAACGCGTTTCAACGTTGGAAACAATCTTAAGTTAGACAACTTGTTAATGAACATAAATATTTTGCAAATTATGTAGATTATGGTACACACCTCCGATGACCTTGAAAATTTAGTATGTTGAAGTATTTGTTGTCTTGAACAAGAATATATGTATATACAGGGTGTTTCAGATCTGAGGTGCCAAAATTAGTGGCAACTAAACTAAAAAAAAAAAAATTTATGCCAGGGGGGGGGGGGGCAAACTCAGCGGTTTGGTAGTTACAGGGTGATTCATAAATTTCAGTTTCTCATGGTATGCACATTACTCTTTTATTTTTATCTCTTGATCTGCCCAGCAGAGCCACATCAAACACGCTTAAAAACAACTATCCTAATAACTTGTCTAAAAATGGCAGCACTGCTGATCTAACTCCTACCACTGCACATACAGTAACTCCCAAAAGTGAACAAAATGGTTTGCGACAGTACTAGTACACCTCCTTTTTTCGTACTTACTTTCATTGGATAGCTCATCTTATTACATTTCCAAAAAGGTGCAACATGGCAAGGAAGACACAGGATTAGACAAACTAATTAATTTATTGCACGTTAGGTAGGAAATTCTTTAAATCAACAAAATTTTTAAGATAAAAGGTCGAAAATGTTTGTTTTGGGTGAACAGGTAAATAATTTAAATTATTGAGGCAAAAAAGTTATAAAAATGTTAGTGTAATTTTGTTTTATTGCCGATATTAGCTTATGGCAGCCAGAATTCACACACTTGTATCCTGCTGTTCTGTTACTCGTACCTGATAAAAATTTTGCTATAAAAAAGGGTCAATCAGCAAAAATACTTATCACAATTAAGAGTGAGATGGATGTTTCGACCGGAGTGCAAGTGGTCATCATCAGCGTGGTACTTGCACTCCTTACCACGGACATCCATGACGAAAAGTCAAAAACTCAACTCCTATAAAGACTCAGTTTTAAATCTGAGTACGAATTATATGATTAATTGTGGAAGAAAAACAAGTGTTTTTCCTTTTCATTTTTTGAACAAATGACTTCCACCAAGTGTTGCTAAAAGGTAACTTTCGGATAATATATATTTTACGATATCGTTTGGTAATTCAACATTGGTTTTATTTGCTTTGGCTAATATTCTTCATATGGAATATCTGATACCAAAGACATATTAAATTTTCGTCTAGCTGTAGAATGTTATATATATATATATATATATATATATATATATATATATATATATATATATATATATATATATATATATATATTGATATATATATATTTATACGATTGTAGGGTTTTGCAGGCTCTAAAGTGGCTAAGAGGTTGGCTATCTAGGATACTTAATTTGTTCTCTTGGGTAAGGAAATGAATGCAATTCCGATGCTCTGAATTTGCCTGGACACTTTATTATAATTATAGTATATTGGTTAAAGATTTTCCCATGATAGCTTTACTGTTTTCTTAATTGTTTCTGATGTTTAAAGTTTATTTTATATTATATTTACTTCCATTCTGAATGACATATCTAGGGCTTTAAATGGTTACCCCACAGACAAATATCTGGAATAGAATATTGCGATTTTTTTTATTTATTACAGAATTGAGCAAAATGGAAGTTATTAAGAGGTTATACGCAGTCAGAAGCCCGAGAAAAAGCTTCTTTTTATTTTTTGAGAGGCGTTTTAATTTATGACCTTGAAATTTTGTATGCATGTAATAGGCACTTTATACAATATTGTCATATTTCTTATTTGTAAAAATAATGATTTTCAAGGTCACAGCAGACGATCTGCGAAACCTCCTTGAAAAAAGGTGTGTTGCGGTGAACACGATATCTCGTGACTGGGTCACATGAAATCAAAAAACAAAAAAGATATCGTTAATTTATGAAATTATCTAAAAATATATTGAAGGAATAAGCAAAATATTGATTTTTCACTAAATGGCGGTTCCTCAAAGAAAATTTCGATTTTGAAGGAAAATGTTGGCCTTAAATTGTTTATGAAATGACAAATAATTTGGATTCGCAAATCCTTCAATTCATTTTTAAAAAATATATTCAGAAAGTATGTGTCAAAATTTAAGGCCGATCGGTTCAGTCTTTCTCAAGATATCGTCTACACCGACTTTAAAAACATGGTATTGAGAAAAATGTTTTTAGACCATTTTACAAAAAAATCTATGAACTTTAACTTTCAACTTTCCAGGACCAAGGAAGGACAAAAAAAATAAAACAGAAGTACAAACAAGCGCACAATCAAGGTAAAAAAAAGAGGAGGCGCCTCAGGTAGGCAGCTGCCACTCGGGTCTCTGCTTCGCCCACTTTCACTTGCGCCGATGCGTCTTTACAAATATGATTATAACCTGGAGTATATTTGTCGGATCGCCCTGACATTTTGTGTGTACAATGTTGAGTATATCTAAATTCAAAATCGAGCAATTTCAAAAAATTTGCTTTTCTTTTTTTGCATATTTTAAGTTCTTATAGTATCTAGAATAAGCCTCTAAAAGGATTTGACGAAGTTCGGGAAAAATGTAAAAGTTACAGCCGATTTAGTGCGAACCCGTACGGGCCGAACATTATGCCTACGTCCGGGCCACACGCGCGCTGTATTGTTTGTTCAGCAGTTATAAAAATTCTTTTATATGTCCTGTTTAGATAAAATAATGTTCGTTGAATAAAAATAAAAAGTATTGATCTATGGTCCAGGAACAGCTGACTAGCTGTAAGAAACAAAAATTATATTTTTTCCCACGTTTTTTCTTTTTCAAACTTTAAACGCGTTTTTCTCAAAGCCATGTTTTAAGACACGCCGTGCAGAGTTGTAGTCGAACCGCTCAACCGATTCACTTCTTTTTCCTACTAAATAAAGATTATTGAATTTAGGGGGCCATGGCCCATTTTCAACAAAAAATATTAATATTTACTATGCTTTTAACCAATATGAATAATAAAAAAAGGGCAAAAAGATCGACTCTTTTCTTCAAACGGTCGCCATTTTATTAAAAATCACTGAATTTTTCTAAAAATGATCCATGGCTACTTTGCAAATCACTTTGATTTTTGTGTTTCAGATAAAAGAGAAAGCCGTAATCCTGCACGCGCTACACGACTAAAGAAGTGCGTGGAAATCTCGCAAATTTTACAATTTAAAGAATTAAAAAACATTTTTTTGTGAACCTAAGTAAATGTATTAATAGCTGAAAATTATGAATTATACATTATTTACCTTCTTATGTGAGAAAAAATTTCATAAACTTCAGCCATTTTCAGGCCGCTCGACTAGAACCTACCCTTAAGAGATAAATGTTGATTAATTATCTCAAAAATTCTTCGAATAGATCTGGGGATGCATATGACCCTACGAATACAAATCACAGTGGTTGGCCTTGTTTTAATAGCCTTCTATTTTTAAAACATTAATTAAAATTTGGGCATACATCAGAAAATTTTACATTGTAATTTAAATAAGTCAACTACCGATTATATTGAATCTTCTACTTATAATCCTGAAAATGAGATCAGAATCATTGAAGAATGTACTGCCACTAATGACTTAAATACAGTTTTAAGTGATGTTTCTTCTGGTGATGGAGATCGAATTAAAAAAATCGATTTTTAGATAATCGATCTTAAAAGTTGTTTAGAATCCTAGAGATCAAATGAATCGATTCGTGGAAAATTTTTTTAACGACGTAAAACAATGAATGAATAAAAAAAAATTGAATGACACAGTACATAGAAAATATGTCAAATATTTATAGAGATTATTTTTTATAATATATTATAACTCCAGATCGTGAGAGGACTGAGGACCAAAATAAATAATTTTTATTTCTCATCTACTAACTGCGATTGTCATGTGATAGCTTTATCTGAGACGTGGTTGCATCAGGGTATTTCGAACGCGGAACTGTTTAATGCCTCTTATCAGGTTTTCTTCAGTGATAGGCATGCTGCCTCGACCATACGCGGTGGTGGGGTTCTCATAGTTTGCAGGAATTTTCTTAATATTAATCATTTCGACACTCCCTCATTTTCTGACCAACTGCAGCGCTGTTTCAAGTGAAGCAAGTTTCAGTGAAAATTTCATTTGATTCGAGGAACCTCTTCTTGATTTGTTGTTATATACCTCCTGATGCGTTTAATGTCGTTGATAGTAATGGTTGGAGTCAGTATGATATTCTCATTAAGCATATTAACTACATCTATGATCGATTGGGTTCTAAGGATGAAATTATTCTAGTGGGGGACTTCAACTTACCCAATGTACGATGGGTAGCGGATGATGATGACGATAGCTTTCTTCCCCATGACTTGACAGAAGGACAATCGTTATTCCTCGACACCTTGGCTAGCTTGGGGCTTTGCCAAATGAGCAATGTGAGTAAAGGGCCTCTTGACGATGAAATAAATTTGTACAAATGAATTTGAAGTTTTTTGTTGGTTCATTTTTTGTTTGTGCAAATATACTCTTTTATGTTTGCACAAATATTAGTTTAGGTCGATCTCTCGTGGCGAAGACTGAAATGACAGATTTTAAAGAAGAGGCATGTGCGGCAATTATTTCGGCATTAGCTTTTTTAGAAGTCACCGTTGTCTAGTAAAGGTTCGAAACGTAAAAGATTCAGCAAATAATGGTATTTGAAAAGGGTAAAATTTTCGCATGAAAATCTGCTAAAAGAGCTGAAAACCAGCGAACCGCTTGATTATAAAAATTTTGTTCGCATGGATGATTCAACTTTCCAAGAGTTGTGCAGTTTGGTTTCACCTTTAATAATCAAAAAGAACACTGTTATGGGTGAAGCGATTCCTATAACTCACAGGTTATCATCAACACTTCGATTCTTGGCAACAGGAAACTCTTTCGAAGATTTAAAATTTATGGCTGCAATCGCACCACAAACACTAAGTACTATAATAATGGAGACATGTGAAGCAATTTGTAAAGTTTTAAAGGATCTAATCAAATTAAGTGAAACTTCTTTACTTTTCATAATAAATTTTATTTATGTACTAATATTAGTTTCATCAAATCGTTGGCTATTGTCACTCTGATCTTGTAAAAAGTTCTCATGTTCATTTGCTTTAACTGAAATTAAAATTTGGTTCTCAGTATTTTGGTCCATATAAGGACTGGTAGCAATGTTGCGGGCAAGTAGAGGTCGAGGAACTGTGATATTTGATGGCAAAACTATATTATTTAAAATTTGTACGGGGGAACTATAATAATTAGATGCTTGTGACGAAGATTGGATGGGAGAATTAACCGTGAACGGAGCAGATATGTCCTCATTGATTTTTACAGAGTTCCTATACAATGTTCCAAGTTGAGCCTCAAATAAAATAGCGTTTATCGCCTTTTTGGCGAAAATCTGCTGCTCTGGTGGTACTTTGCTTTGTCTCTTCATCGTTAGGTTGTCTTCCCAAATATGTTCAGGCGGCATCCAGAAGCTCATTTTGACGTTCCGTGTCAGATTTTTTCTTAGATTTCTTTATTTCCGGTTCATTGCCACCATCTGTTAAATCCTATAAAAGAATTAAAAAGAAATATTTGTGGTAAAAGCTAACTAACTATTTGAATATTATTTAAAATGAAAATAGAAGAACTAATAATTTGCATTATTTAACAAATACCTCAAACTCACGGTAGATGGCAACCACATAATTCTGGATCATATTATTTTAACTACATAAACACATTTAGTGTTGTACTGCTTGTGGTAGCTGGTTCCGACTACAGTATTTTGATGGCTGATGTAGGAGCAAATGGAAGAGTTTCTGATGGGGGAGTTCTTGCAAATTCAGAGCTTGGAAACTTTCTTAATGGGCAGAAAATCTATATTCCACTATCTGATTCGATAGAAGAATTGCCATATGTTTTCATAGTGTTCGCCCTACAGGACAATTTTATGAAACCTTATAGCCAAAACACATTAAACAATGAGCGGCGAGTTTTTAATAGAAGATTGTCATCCGCAAGACGAATGGTTGAAAATATTTTTGGAATACTCGCTGCTAGATTCAAAGTGTTTGGTTCACCAATTCAACTTGCCCCAGAAAAAGTAAACACAGTAGTTTTAGCTTTCTGCTACTTACATAATTTTTTAATCAAGAGACATAGGCGGACAAATTATTACGAAGAATCATTTAATGTTGAAAATGCACACCAATTTATTAGTCTTCAGCCGTGCCGCGCGAGAAAACCTTCTAATAGTAGTAAAATAATAAGAGAAAAATTTTGTAGCTACTTGAATAATGCCGATTATCAGCGCTAATAATTTTGTTATTTGATAAAAGTTAAAGCAATTTTGACGAAATAAATAAATGAGCATTGTAGATATAAAAAACACTAAATCGTTTACTTACCTCACTGATATCACTTTCTATTGTCGTAGGTCCTATTGATATGATCACCTCGCCTCCTATAAATAATAAATCTTCATAGTACCATAAATTGGGTTGGTAAACATCACACATCCTGATTTTTTCGAAGCTACCACTTTTCTATGCTCGTAGCGAAATGCCGTTCTCAAGCAGTTAATTTTTTTTCTCCAGTTTTATGTTCAGTTACGGGTAATGTTCTTTATATTTCTCCACTAATACAGCGTATGCCAAATTTTTTTTTTGTCACGGTCCATATATTCTTCGGATTTCACCTTCCACAATTCCGTTAAACTTCTATAAACTGCGATAAATTCTTTTAAAAATTCGTGCTCGTTGGATGTTGACTCCATGACTTCTAGATTTCAACCGACTGAGGATATTTGCGCAAATATTGCCCTTAACATTCAAATAATTTTCCAAAAATTTTCGTAAATATGCTTCAAATAATTGCACAAATATCAAATAATACTCTTAACCATCAAATAAATTTACGCAAAGTCCGTATTGCACAAATTTATTTGATCGTCAAGGGAGCCCTTAACAATATTGGAAGACAGCTTGATTTGGTGTTCTCTACGAACTCCACGCTCACTTTTGTTGAACCCTGCCTTCTTGTCTTCACAAAATTTTGACGTGTTTCACCCCGCACTGCTTGTTGCTTTTCATTGTCTGTCGGACGTGCTTGTCGATAACCTCGATACCCAATATCATTTTAACTTTAGAGCGGCCGATTTTGAGGCACTGAACGATTATCTTGATAAGATAGACTTCCAGACTTCTCGGTGATGATATCGACAGTAACGTATCAGGTCTCTCTTAGGAATAAGAAAAACTGACTTTGGAAAAAGTACCTTCATGTTGGCAGTGTTGACTCCTCGCAAGAATTTAGTATTTGCCATCAACATTTTATAAGCCGTTCTCGCTCTCTCTATGAAGAATACCTTCAAAGTTTAAAGAACAGATTATTCTCTGACCCCCGTGCATTCTTCGAATATGTCAACTTTAAGAAAAAGGTCGATAACTATCCATCGACTATGGAGTTCGGAGGGATTTCCAGCAATAATTCTAATATTATCTGTAACTTATTTGCTGAATCTTTTAAGGGTGCATTTGAATCATCTGATTTCATCTCTGATGGTGGAAACTTTTCGCACATAAATAGTCGAATTTTACCCATGGAATCAGTTCCATCTATCACGGAGGGGATCTAGTTGATATTACTGCACTTCCAACTGACTTTTCTAGTGGTCCTGACGGGGTTCCTGCTGCAGTCATAAATAAATGTTCTTCGGTGTTATTATCATTTCCCAGCACTCTGGAAGATATCCTTTTTTAATTGCTATTTTCAAGAGTAGCCATAGAAGAGACATTTCCAACTACAGACCGATTGCTAAATTGTTAATTGACGTAACCGATATTTCTTGGTGGAATTCCATTTTTGATTTATAGGAAAGAAACCTATAGCGATAACATCATCCCGATTACCTCAAGACATCCATGGAACCAAAAACTAGCTGCCTTTCATTCTATGCTACACCGCCTAATAAGGATCCCAATGGATGAATCTAACTACCAGAAAGAGCTAAGAACGATTAAACAAATAGCTACCAATAACGGTTATGGGCCTGACTTGGTAAATAATATACTTAAACAGAAAGAAAGGAAACAAGTTAGAAATATTTTGCACCCTATTCTAACAAAAGAAACAAAAAAACATAACTGGCGCAAAATTCCTTACATAGCCCGTATTTCAGATAGAGTGGGAAAAGAATTAAGGAAATTAAGCATCAGTCCAGCGTACTATTGTCTTCAAAATCTCGGCAAGCTTTTAAAACCAACCACTCAACAGGACAAAAGCAAATTAAATGGTATATACAAAATAACTTGTGAAAAATGTCCAACCGCCTATGTGGGGCAAACAGGAAGATCCTTTGCCACCCGTATTAAGGAACACCACACCAGACACACTTCAAGCTTCTTTAAGCATATTACTGAAAGAAACCACAGTCAAAATAAAGAAAACTGGGAAGTCCTACACGTGATCAATAAGGGGTATAAAATGGATGCACTTGAGACCCTGGAAATCAATAGACTATTCAGGGACCATAGTTTGGAGACATTAAATGATCACCCTGTGTTAAATTCACCGCTCCTTCAACCATGGATGTGATCACTCAGAGATGTAGTTGGCTCAGTCGGTCTGAAGATGCCTACGGGAGTGAGGTGAAACCGCGGTAACCTAACAAGGTAAATAAATATTAGTGGAATAGACATATATAAAAAAAATTTCGGTTTTGTGTTAAAATCGATTGCTAAATTGTCCTGTATTCCTAAGCTCTTCGAACTGTTAATTCAATTCCAATTATCCGATGTGTGTAAAGGCTCCACTCGGCAGCATGGTTTTCTTCAGGGTAGGTCAACGGTTTCAAACATGGTTGAGTTTGTTTCCTGCACTGTAGGTGGATTCATAGATGGTTGCCAAACTGACTGTATTTACACTGATTTTAGTAAGGCCTTTGATACTCTGTCTCACTCTATCATTGCTTTTAAATTGGCTTTATTGCTTTAAATTGGACTTATAGAGTACGTTTTCGTAGCGCATTCTCTGATGATTTTTGGCTCATTCTGGCGTTCCCCAGGGCAGTCATTTGGGTCCATTGTTATTCATCTTATCTATTGATAATATTTCGTATTTGCTTCAAAGATGTAAAATTCTTATATATGCTGACGATATTAAAATTTGTCTCCGAATCAGATCTAATGCGGATTGTGAGATTTTGCAATCAGAGTTGCACATTTTCTATGAGTGGTGCTGCAACAAAAATCTTAAGCTGAACATTCAGAAATGTCAGGTTATGTCCTTCTCGAGGTCTCGCAGCTTCCGTACTTTTCAGTACATGTTTGAGGGTAGTGGTATAAAACGGGTGGAAGGGTGAGGGACTTTGGAGTGTATCTTGATGTTAAATTGAACTTCATCTCCCATATTAATAACGTCTATGCTGGGATTTATTCTTCGGTGGTCCAAGAAATTTCCAAGCCCTCAAATAAGACTCCATCTATATACGTCCCTGGTTAGACCCCTGATAGTGAGGTTTGGTCTCCGCAGGTTTGTGCGATCTGCCCTGCGTTCTTTGCCTTGGAATGACCCTCTTATTCTACGACCTTATGAGGAGCGCTAAGGGTTACAATAACTTGTCACACTCGAGAAGCGACGTTGGGTAGCAGATTTAATATTTTTGCATCAGCTTCTGCAGGGAAAGCTAGATAGTGTTGAACTAGCTTCCAAAGTACTGCCTAGAGAACTGTCCTATTCCCTACGCAATTGATCACCTTTACAGATTGCTTTTTCGTGCCCTAATTACGGCATGTTCGAGCCTATTAACCGCATGTGTAGGTCTGCTTATGATATCGGAGAAGTTTTTGATACTAGTGTGGACAAGGTGACACTTAAAAGAAGTATCTACAATTGATCCTTCTGTATTCGAATGGAAACACTATTATTATTATTATAAAACGCATGGAGGAGTGAAATTGTGATAAAAAGTATATTGGTCAGACTGGAGGTTTTTTGAAAACGCGAGTGACCGGACACAAGTCTAACATAAGACGAAGGGAATACAACAGCACTGTACTAGCAAAACATTGCTTAACAGAGAAGCATGCGCCGAATTATGATGAAATTGAAATCATAGACACGGAGAAATATTACGCCAAGAGAATAATGAAGGAGACACTACACATATATAGCACTGCCAACATCATCAACTACAAGCAAGACACAGATGGACTCAATACACAATACTGTGCGATTGTGGACTGGCACATAAAGAGAAAGGAGACTTGACGGCTATCTGACATCACTCCACATTCCGTCATCAGTATTGTTTTAGGTCGAGTGTGACGTATAATGTGCAATAATAACTGGACGATCACTGGTTTTTATTTGTTGTCCAAAAATTATTGTTTTTCAAATAGTGTACATTTGTAAATGTCTTATAAAAGATAGGCGATATTTATACTCGTAAGTGTATTTTTAATATAGGGTTATTTGGTAAATTTTAATGTGTAAAATGTTAAGAAGGTTTTAGACATAGATTTTAAAATTAAAAAAAGGTTTTTCTTAAAGAGGGAATAAATGGTCTCCCTGATGATGTTGCGGTCCTGCAACGTAACGTTGGGGATAGAATGAAAAAAATAGGTGTTTTTAATTAAATTTCAGTACTGACCGATAGTCCGAAAAAAAAATCTATTTTTTAAATTGAAATTAATAAAACGGTCGAACATATTAAAAACGAAAATTATAAAACGCATGTATAGAGTCGTGAATATGTTTCCTCTTTTTGACCTGACTCTTACCAAGGATTTGCTGTAACGATCTCTGTTGTCTATGCACCTCTGACTGTTGTGTATGGGTGTATTTTAATGTGTTAACTACTAATGTTTTTTTTTTTTGTATGTTGGTGTGGGAGCCTCATTCGCCTCAATATATTGTTATATTTTGGTGAATAGGTCAAACGATTCTAGGCTTCTGCCTAAGAAGTGCGCCGTTAGAAGGAGTAATTCTATATTTAACCGACTTCCCAAAAAAAAAGAGGTTCTAAGTTCGGCGTGTATACATATATATAAATATTTTTTTTTTGTGAAAATGTCTTTCAGGATGGATGGAATGGGGTTAATGCATAAAGAGAAGGAAAGCTTTTGTTTCAAAAATATAAAGGAGACAACTTTTGTCAATAGACTGGAAGATCTGAAAGCTGTGAAAATGAAAGTTGTTCGTAATGTGCTTTATTGAGACTTTCGCCAGGACTGATATGTTCCAGTAGAATTTGTTGTGGCTGGATGCAAATTGAAATTATCCAAAAAATAACGTATCCTTTTTTCTACAATACAAATTAGTTTACTAGTAGCTCACGAATGTTTTGGTATAGATTCCATTTAGGAGGTTGTGAGTGAATTTTTCGCGACATCTAAAAAGTACGACTGGGTTGGTGTCGCGAACAACGAATACTTTTCCAAATACCTATTGTAGGATGTGTTAATTTTACACATATAGTCATACTAGGACGCAAAAAGGGTAACTCCACTTATAATCGTTAGCGATATCACTTCTTTAAGACATATTATTTTACCACGTTCTTCATTAGAAAAATTAATTTTGTCATCTGTCATCTAGTAGCAATTGCGGTTGTAATGTTTTTGTAGAGTTAGGTCGAATCGTACCTACAGGTATAGCTCCAGGAACCATATTTTCTGACGAAACGATTACTTTCTCTCCCTAGATTTTACTTTAGCATGCCGTGTTTAGTTTTTTTTCAGACTGCCGATATTCGGTCAGCTGTCGAAATCACATGAGACTATGTTTACAGCCTTAGAATGAATATTATATATCGGTACGTTCACATGAGAGATTGGAAAGAGTCAAGCCGTAAAACTCAGGAACTAAATATTTCCGCAGAAACGTTTCCGCGAACTAGTTCAAGGAATAAGAAGAAAAGTTCCGTGTGCATTCACCTTTCGGACTATTTTGCACAAGCCTACTTTATAACACCGAATTTTAACGGAATAAAATTAAGTTGTTAGTTACGTTTGGTAGAATGGGGAATACTGGCACAATAATGTTGTTGACAGCGGTACTTAACATATTGAATTTCGTAACGAACCTTATGTTGAATTAATGTACAAACAAAATTTCTTTGAATCAACATTTTAATTTGTAGGCATACAAAAAGGAGCAATTAAGAAAAACGAAACGTTTATATAAAATTACAATTTGAAACTCCTTTCGACATCATTAAAATGCTGGTTAAATTAAGTAATTTGTATATAATGTCTGAGATTATGGAAGTGAATTTATATAGGAAGAATTATGTAAAAGTAGCCATTTTCCTTCCAGAAATTTAAACACTATTTCGTATGGTCAATGCTGGCATTATACTATATCTACATGTATCATATAAAATGGACTAAAATGTATAGTGACATAATTTATCAGTGCCTTTGGATTGCACAAAGCCGTTAGAGACGCCCTTGCTTCCAAATACACTCGTCGTATATTATCAAAAACGAAATTAAACTGCCATCATGAACTTTTTGAAAGTCCGAGATAAAATGTGGTAAGATTTTATATACCCTTGCTTCGAATAGTTGTGAAGGGAACACATTTTTGCATATCACGTTGTATAGAATATCCTAGTGTTGGACTGTTGCCAAATTGGCACAACTCTACTGGAAATAAGATAAGACTGAAAATGCTTGGGATGCTACAAAATTACGTACTTTGGTTGAGGTTGTATAAATGCTCTTAGTGTCGTTCTACTTTGAACATCTAGAGCTTTATTATGTTAACACTTGATGCGACCCTAAAACTACGTTTCTTTTTCTAAGAAAATTATGGCCTTCGAGGCCAAGGGGAAATAGTAAAGGAACAGCACGAAGGAATTATGTTTTCCTTTTCTTGATCGATACAAATCTCAATGCCAAGAAGTGAGATATTTTAAATTTTAAATTTACGTTGAGAGTTTTTTTGACATTTTGTTACAAGTGAATAAACTGAACTTATTTATTGAAAATATATTCACTAAGATTAATTGAGAAGTGAGACTACAAAATAATGTTGACTACATGTAATAATAGATGCTGACATTGTCAGTATTGACTGAAAATTGAATCATTTAAAAAAGAAGATAATTTTGTAATGTCAGTAATTAACCTGAAAAAATTGTGTGAGTAGCTAAATTAACAGGCAGTTAAAAGTTAAACTAATAGGAAAACTGTAAAACAAAGAAGGGTGGGATTACGAACTGCCTCGCAGGGGGTCGATATTACTAATAAAAAGTATGTTGAATCAATCTAGATATCGCACTGATCCGATTTAGCTCTATATTTTGTATCGATTTAGAACCGTGCTTAAAAGTCTTTCAAGGCTAGATAGCCCATCTGACATCTTTTTCCGGCGATGTAGTCAAAATACCCAATTTGATTTCTCTTAACATATTGGGTATTAAAATACCATTTGCTTGTGTAGGTTTCCGTATCGCAATTCTAAAATTTGTATCAGAGATGAGTAACTTCGTCTTAGCCCCACCGGGATAGTCTGTAATAATTCAATTAAACAAGAAAACTAAGACCTGAATTACACGAGAGGGATTTTACCACATGAGTGACGAAACCCTGTTTTTTTCTTGGTGATAGAAGTGAGGTAGCAAGGGGTCATCTGTGAGTGCCAATCACGAATCGTAGGGGTTTTGCTTGAGGTTTTCCTGGTTTGCTTTTGTCCATTTTCGTAACTTTCTCATTAGGGTTCGAAAAATGTTTGGTGTCAGGTTGATTTAGCTTGAGCCGGTGAATACAAATTGTCAACCCTACAAAACACTTATGAACCGGTTTTTTAACGTCAGTCAAAGCCCCTTTCATAGCAACACTCCGAGGGATTTTCTACTTTTGCACAAAAGAGAATTGCCGTGAGTTATGGGGTAAAATCCTTCTCGTGTAATTCGGGACTAAGTCGTAACAGTATCAATCGTATGTAGACTGTTCGCTGTCTTAATCGCGACTAAAACTAGCCTACTCAACCCTATTTATACTGCTCAGCTTAGTTCTAGAAACTTAAGCCACTTCATTCTAGATGTTTTCGTTGTACACCTTACTTAATTACATTTGACATTCCCTTTCTTTTATTTCTGACCACCTGGGCCTTACACCGTTAACTTCTTTCGTTTTCATTGACAACCTCATACATGTTACAATTACGTACTGTCATCTTTCTTATCTTAAGAAAGTTAAATGATCGTCTAGATGCTTCTTTGCTCACCATGTAATATGACAAGAAATATGTCATAGTTCCATGTCACTGTTACTTGATCCTGCAAGGTGCCTTTACAAACTACCCGCTACACCATCGTTGAGAAAAATTAAGAAAATAAAAAAAAACTATTGTTTTCAGGGATCCAGAATAACATGACTCTGAAGTTGTCAGATTCTAAGTCCACTACTCTTAAAAGACAGTGATGATCTTTTGAAAATAAAACCCGTCAGGTCTAGGATAATGCATATCCTAGCCTTTGGAAAGTTGGTTTATCTCCGATGTTGGCGATAAGTAGCCCATTCTCAGCCATCCATTCGGTCACAATTTGGCCTCTTCGGTCCGTATAGTCCCATTAAGAGGACTTAGCATTGAAGTTTCCTGCTACAATTGCGCTTTGCGCATTGGCTCTGATGCGCCTGCCAATGTCATCTAAACTATACTCTAGCTCAGTAGCATCACTGTTCCCCGAGAAGTAGCAGCTGTAGATAGTAAGTTCGGCTACTTTCACGTGCGTGTATTTTGGGCCGCTGCCAACTTTTTGTATCACCAAGTTCTCATCAATGATTTTAATAGCTGCATCAGGTTTTTTATCCGATATGCAGTCTCTCCTGATTTTTATGGTTATTTTATTTGGCTTACTAATCAATATTACCCCTACTCCTCTTTCTCTGCTTGTGGCTATTGCCATATGGGCTCTCAGCTTCACGTCTTCGGGCTAACCCCAGCAGCGCTGCATATCGCCTCTCTTATTTCCTCTACGGTCATTATTTCGTCCATATCTTTTATATACAGTACATTTTTTCTTGCCAGCAGTACCGTAGTGGTCTTTGGGGCTTTTCATTGATGGACTTTTTGAGTGCTTCCGTTTTCCTACTGCAGTTTCTTACGGTCAGGAGCACCCCCCCCCCCCCCCACGTTGTTCTTTTTAACCTCTTTAATGTATACGTCTATTTCACTTGAATCCACGGTTTCTTCCACTTCCTTCAGCGTCTCAGCGCATGTTTTTCCTTCCATTTTTACGAGTAGAGCTTCTTGTCTCGGCTTTCTCTCCATTGCCTTACGTGTTGGACCACTTTTAGGTTTAGGCTTCTTCTTACTCAGTGGGGCATTACTCTGGCCTGCAATACTCTGAACGTCTGTATATAGTACAGTATACAGAACGGCTATCCTCTTCCTACCCCGCTTGAGCACATCGTCTTTAATTGTTTCGAGCGACCGAAACACACTTTTAATAATTTAATAATTATAATTTATTAGCAATATATAAATGCTTAAACAACAACTGCCAACTTACATAGAGCTCAAAAATTCATTCTTAATCACTAATTAATTCTATACGAAAGTTATGTATTTATATTCACTACACTTGCATTATAATTAAGCCTATTATACATTTGCAAACCTTTGTAAATTAACGAATTTTGTGTCCTTGCTGTAGTAAAGTTTACTTCAAATTCATTTACTCATCTAAAGTGATATGGCTGCACCTCACTTGTATAAATTAAATAATCACTCAAATATTCAGGCAAAAATCCATTTTTCATTTTAAAAATCAACAGTAGCACATTTACCACAATGCTTTCTCGCACACTCATCCACATCAACGACTCCAGCATACACTTAACAGGCACATACCTAGTACATTGAAGAATCGCTCTCATTCCAATATGTTGAAGCTTCTGAAAACTGTCCATTATTCCACTGGATACTAGGAACAACACTGACGAACAAAACTCTAAATGTGGCTTCACTATTGTATTAGAAATCTTGATAGATGTAAGTACCGACACCGATTTTCTGATTCTCCTTAAAATTGAGGAAACTTGAGTCTTGTTTTTGCTTTGCCGCGAGCTAGAGAACAGCGCAGAGACAGACCGGAAGATGTAGGAAGCAGAAGTGAACAATTTTTGATTGCTTTATTATCGGAATGCATACATTTATTATTATTATTTATAATTTTTGTTTTTAACGTTATCGTTTAGAGTGATTTACGAATTTACTTTTGAGAAATACCTGAACTATTACCTTTGTAATATAAAATTTATTCTCGTGTTAACAAATTGGAATACTTTTTTTATATAATATATCTAGAAAACCTACTTTTATTTTAAAATAATTCCTGTAGCGCGAATGAAACCATCATAAAATATCGTGTAGGTTGAAAATTTGCTTGAAAAACGTTTTCTTTTAAAGAATTTACGTACAATAATGCCAATGAAAGCTGAACCTTTCTGAAATAGCAAATATATCTCTTCAGCTCTTAAAGTCAGTTCTTTTACAGCTGACATCCCAACTCTAAAAGTGACAGGAATATAAAGGTTTTTATATTTTTGTATTATCGTTTATGACAGGTGCTAGTGCAGAAGTTAGTTTATAAATTGAATTTTTCGCCAAATTACGATTGAATTTATTTGAACGTGTTTAACTTAAATATACAGATTCGGAATATATTTGTACCTAGCCTTCCTTTATCGATGTATATCTTTAACATACCGTAAAATTGTCGGAAAAATGTTCGTGAAGTTTCAATTTAATATTGCGTATCTGAAAATTGCCTTTGCGAATTTTCCTGAATAAGTGCTCATTTTGTTTTAATTATCGCCTTACATATCTATATGTTTTGTAGTCAAAACGAAATAACCTGTATCCTTCAGCTAAGTGGTACTCGACATCACGGGTGTCAGGAAAAACATTAAAGGAAATAAGTTCTGTAAAGAGACTTCATAAAATCTTTCAATAGAGCCGCGTAACGTTCCCACCCTAAATTAAATTTCCTTTTTGCGCTGGATTCCTTTATGCTGAAGTCTATTGAGGCTTCAAGTGCCATCAATTTCTGGTTCTTTGAGTACCTACATGTGTTGTCATGGAGAAGACTCAACTCCACCCGACTTTATTTTCTGGACATGAATTCTTCCTACAAAACAATTTTTACTTGCGACGAAGCCTTTTGCGGAGAACCTTTTCTATCACATTAAATCTGGTTGAGGAAATTGAATGCCGAAAGGGATATAAGGACTTTACCGGAGATATTGAGGCGGATGTATTTGCCTAATAAATTTTGATGAGGTTATTTATTAATAAATAAAAAAACATGTAATCAATAGGACCTACAATATCAACAACCATGCACTCTGTTAATTGGATGACCTATAAGTTTATAAAATTTCTTAGATATGTGCCTTCATGGCCAAAAGTGTCCTATCAAGTTTCCGAAACGGCGTTGTTAATGCTCAAAAAATCCGCCACATCTAGTTTGTAAAAAGATCGTAAATAATTATATTTTTAAGTAATGGACAAACATAATTCATAATAATTGTCGTCTTTATTTCTCCCTGTCACGTCTTGAAATATAAATTATCGTCAGTAGTATCCGACATTGTGCGATGTAAATATTTCATTTAAAAAATTATTAGGGCAATTTTTCAACTGAAATTAACTCGTCTTTGGGGAGAAATTTTAATAATTTTTCGTATCCTAAAGGGATGATTACGGAACTTTATAAGATCTTGAAGTTAAATATTCTTCTGTTGCGGCTAACTAAATTTAAAAACTTCTTCTCACTAATGGAAAGTCATATTTTACAAGTTGCGTCATACCGACAAATGAAATGAATTTATTTTAAGTGAATCAATTTAAAAAATTTTAATTTAAAGTCAACGTTTGTGTGTAACTTAATTGGAGCCCTTGCATTTGGCTATTGTCCTACAGTACGAATTTAGAACGATCATTTGGTGTAGCAGCAGTGAATTAAATGACGCAGAGAACCATAATAACCGAAAACGCCTCCGGCATTAGAATAGTGTAACATTAACTAGTGTAAAGTTCGAATTTATTCATTTCGATTGGTTACCTCAAATTGAATATTTGGGGCGAATAAATCATCGAATGAGTGAGCCGTTTTATAGTTTTCAGATAATACCTTTCCGTTAACAACTTTAATTATCCGTCAATTTATCTTTTGAACCTTTCATAAAAGTACCAGAACTATAGCAGTATTTATTGATTACAGAATGAATTAGTTAACTGCAGTGAAAAACTCAAGGTAAATTGCAGGTCGAGGTTTAATTACAAGCAAATTCCATCTAAAGAAGCTAAACGATAAATTTAAATTGGCAATTGTCTGATGACAGGACAGATAACATAAAATGTTCGTCTGAATAAGTTTTAGCTTACCTTGCATACATATATGTATATGATTAAATGCATAAAAGCAATAATAGCTTTTCTAGAAAATTCGGAAGATGCTGAAGTTAGTACTTCTTTTTATTAGCAACTTAATACAAGAAGGTATTCTAACATTATGTTCTTATAACAATTACCTCTTGTAGCTTATCATTTTTAGAGCGATTTATCATGTTATCAGACGAGGGTAATATCAAGCTTTTATTTGGTCTACATGTTAGTTTAATTTAATATAAAACATCTTTTGGTTTTAATCTACTTAACTTATTATATTACAAAGTCCCTAGTTCCTTATGCTCCATGGGCAAGGTTAGGTTAGGTTATGTTATGTGGATACTGTAAAAATATATTTCGCCTGTGCCACTTAGATTGTCGTCTGGGTCGTTTGTACCCCCATTTCCGTGCGAGACCATCTTTTAGTTTACCGAGGTCGTTCAGGTCCTTGAGGATTCCTTAAGGAACCTCAGAATATCTCAATTTCCTCCGGATCAATGCATTTACGACCAAAGTCATTAGGAACAAGTCCCAGCTTTCTTGCGTGATTACTTATGTTTCGACCTATCAAGACGGATTTGGCCTAATGGAATAAAAAGAGATCGACGGTTCTATCAGAGCAAAACCTCCTCTCCATAATATCAATGCGGTTATAACGGGTCACTACCTTTTTGGCAGTCATGCCGCCCGCATGCGCATTCGTTCCAACGCCTGCCGGAGTTGTAAAGGAGGAAGTTTAAGGCATTCTGCATTTGTCCTGCAAATGCCCGAGTTTGTGCAACACTTCCTTAGTGGACTTGAGAAGATCGCCAGCATCAAGCTAAAGCACCTAATTGTTGATAATTGAATAGCTGTGCTTAATCGATTCAGGTGAGATTCTTACAAAGCGCTATCAGATCGGACTATAATAAGGTCTATTTTTGGCATACCGGTTACAACCTATCATTAACATCCAGTGGTGTCTAGTAGCCCATTTGTACCTCCATTTAACTTCTGATATCACTTCAATTTCTATGTCCTCGTTTCCTCCTTCATATTATATATATATATACATTAAGGTGGGTCAATATTTTTGGTGACAAATCGAAATTAGTGGGGGTACCCGAACAACCCAACCAATATAAATCTGCCAACTAATCAGGATATCTTACGATATTATTTCTTCTTGGGCGAACGAGCTAAAATGCAAGGAAAAATGTTTTCGCATAAAACTTTTACTCCACATGTTGTGGATAAATTGCTTGAACTTTGGACTCAGTTGACTATTGACGTTATTAACAAAAAGAGTGTTGTTTAAAAATTGAGTAATTTGCTTGACAAATATCATAAAGTCGATAAAAACAAAACAAAAGGCAACATATTTAGAGCGTTTGTTAATTCAAAACTGCTTGATTCACTGAGAGGAATATTTTGCGTTGGCGAACCGGTCAATACTGGCGTAAATAATGGTATTTTACAACGGTTTGAAATACAGTTACAAAAACCATTGCACTGGTTCGTATACCTGCTTCATTTCAACGCATTGCCATTCGCCATTTGTTTGACAGTTTGGAGAAATCATCAACCACTGGTCCACGAACAACAACTGGAACGTTGAACAAAGAGATTGACGATTGTGAAAAATTTCCGGTATGTAATTTTAATAATAATAAAATTTTTCTTTGAAATAAAATTTTCAAAAAATAACCGGTATTTTACGTAAATAAAGAAGATAAATACACTTTAAACCTTTTTTTAATTTCAGGTGGTCGATAATTTGAATAGTTTAGGTATGGATGATAATTTAGTAATGGGTCTGTAGTTAGATACATCGTTCTTGCGGCCTTTATTGAAGATGGGAATCATATAAAAGTTTTTCCATAATTGAGGGAAAACCCCTTGAGTGAAAGAGAGGCGGAAAGCAGAGTAAGGGGTTGAACTAGATGCATGGCACACTTTTTCAGAACGATGGCCAGAATGCCATCGGGACCTGGGTGAAAATGGTCCTCAAGCCCGTTAATACTGGTGGCGATTAGTTCGGGGTCAGGGTCGAAAGATGTAAACGACGTTTGAGTGCATTTGTCCAAGAATGAAATTTAGTTAAGGTCAGGTTGTAGGGAATTGTCGCTGAAAGATTTACTGAAGAAGTGATTGGCGATAACCTGAGGATCAGACGAAGAGGTATTCTCGAGCTTTAGGGTAGAGGGGTAAACATTGGATTTCTTCTTAGAATTAATAAAGCTAAAAAACGCTTGGGGTCGGATATGAGACTTGTTTCCATCCGTTGGAGGTACTTATGGTAGAGCGTATCACAGCGTTCAGAAAAAGAGGTGTAAGCAGACAAGTAGGAAGAATAGTCAGACTCAGTCTTGGTTAGAAGAAAAGTTTGGGAACGTTTATTTCTCCTGTTGCGGAGAGAGCGTAATTCTTTGCCATACCAAACGGGGGTCGAGGAGCAGTTTTTACGAGGAAGAATAGGGATATATTGTGTAAGACAAGCGTGTATTTCCGAATAAAACGTCTCTACAGTAACGTCAATTGGAAGATGTTGAGGGATAGTGCCAATGTTGGAGTTGAAGAGCAAGTGATTGAATTTTTCAAAGTTGCCTTTATGAAAATTTAAGGAAAGAGAAGACTGGAAGCTTGAAAGTACGTGAGGGTGTTCGTACGAGAAAACGAGGAACAGGGGAGGATGGTAGCGATCGAGGGAGGAGAGGAGATGGTTGCTTTCCGCGACAGCCGAGTTAACTGGGTCTGAAGAAAAGATTAAGTCTAATTGTCTGTCCAGAAAGTTCCTGACTCCCCTAACTTGAAAGAGACCAGAAACAGAGAGCTGATCAGTAAAAAAGGCTTCTTTGCGGAAGAGGCGTTCAGGGTAACAAAGTGTGAACAGTTCTCAGACAATGACCATTAAATACGGGGGAGGTTAAAGTCACCCAGTAGAATGAATTCATCGGAGGCGTTAGCGTTCTCAAGCATGGTGTCTATCGTTTCAATTACGGGCTCGTAGGCTTCTAGAGGTTCAGAGAGACGAATGAAACAACAAATAATATACAGAATACACTTATTCAGTGTTAATTTGATACATACAAATTCTGATATTGAAGAGTCGGAGGTCTTAAGCAGGGTGGCATCATAACGGTTGTGAGCAGCTATGTGAACCCCACGACCAGGTAAATCATTGGTGCCTACACAAGCGTTGACACGAAAAATGGTATAGTTCGTTGTCGAGAATTCCCGGTGTTAGATTGGTTTCAGTTAAGGCAAAGATATCGTGCGGGAATTTGTGGGATTTAAGGAAAATATTGGATATTTTTGTGCGAAGTCCTCTTACGTTCTGGTAATAGGACTGCTGGAGAGAGGTACTTGATCGGAGACCGCAGGTGCAGTAGGGGGGTGGTTAGAAAGGGAGAAAACGGGTGGGGGGGGGGGTTAGGAAAGTAGTTTAAGGAGTTGTTGCGAATTTTTTGGAAATGCGGTGAGAAGTGACGTACGTACGTACGTACATAGCATAAGTAGATAGATCTTCTGAAACCTTATGGGAAGGGATGTTAAATGATTCATGATACTTAGTGAAAAGTTGGTGTAATACGGTTGGGTCTGTGGGCAGGCCTTCTTGATGTATACTTAACATGACGTTGGTGCTAGTTTAACAGTCAATATAGACAGAATTCGGTTTGTCGTGTAGATAGGCTAGAATAGACGTACGGCGGTCCCGTACACGGGACAAGAGGTATCGTCCATCGCTGTTGGTGGGATTAGGGGTGGGATCAGGGGATCGATATATGAGTTATGTTCGGATGAAGGAGTTTTTTTTAGCGGAAGGGGCGGATTAGCGGAGATAGAAGAAGTTTGAGAAGGGGTGATAGTTAAGGAAGATGATGATTTGCAATAAGGTGCGCATGCGGAAGAAGAACCGGATGTAAGTTTTGGTGTGTACAGCGGAGGGGTGGGATAGGCGTGTGGTTGGGTGGATGCACTGCATATACAGAACTGAAAGCAGTGGTGGTAGGGTTGTTGGCTGGGATGGATGTGTTCGAGGGCTTCTGTGTAAGTGGAACAGACTGGTTAAGGGTGTGAGAATAAATAAAGTTAGGATACTTGACTGGGGTACTTAGTTTAAAGTTTGGAAATACACCCATTTTGAACTGCCAATTTTAGTTTGGATCACTAGGTTTAGGGCTAAAGGTGAGAGGTGCGGAAGAGTGATGAGAGATTATGTTATTACTAGTGCTAAGGTTCTTACTATTAGGCTGAATACTAAATTTAGGTAAAGGAGAAGGTCGTTTGAATTACCTCTGGGATAGTTATTGGGATTTGGTTTATTAGTATTTAATTTAGGGATAGATGCAGAGGGCTTAGGGTTAAACTTAACGTACTTCTTAGTCCACTTAGAAATTTCGATAATCCCGAGAGTGAAGATTTTGCTGCCGGGGTTACTGATGAACCACACATACTTGTTCGGGATAGAGATCTTGAAGTTGCTGAATTTCCTTGCGTCCGAGGGTAACTTCAGGCAGCTAACGGGGATGAATGAAAAATTCCGGGAAAAAAGCTATGTAGTTATGCGAAGTTTGCGTTATGCGAAGTTTGCGTTATGCGAAGTTTGCGTTATGCGAATTTTGCGTTATGCGAAGGTCATCCAAGGAAGCGACCAGCCCACTAAACTTCGAAGATATCTCAAAAATCTTGTTAGAAAGCAGCGATAAGTCACTGGTCAAAACCTCTGCGATATGAATCAGCTTGTCCACTTTTGAATTTAAAACGGCGCAGTCTGCAGTCCGGCTAAGTTTGAAGATATCTCGTTGACCCTATCTCATATAAATGTTTGGTCGGTGGAGAGCGTAGCAACGATTGCCACAGAAATTTTTAATAATAAAAAAGTTAAATAGTTAAATTTATACCAGATTATAGCAATTTCCAGTACCAAGCAGAAAAATATTTCACGACAATATAAATAAGCAACTGAGTCACACAAAAAAAGGTCACTGAGAAAATAGTAAACACGCAGAAACTGTGTCAGGTAAGTTTAATGATTGGGAAAAGGTGGCACTCACTTTGCTGACACAAGTGCAAAATACACAAACCGAAAATATTACAGTAAGACTTGGACAAATTATAGAGTGATCACGCAACGCGTCCGATCGATTAGGCGAATATTGAGGAACTGAAGAGCTTCTGGGCACAATGGAATTCCCTGTGTGCTGAAGATGAAATATTGAAACGCAAATGCGAAATACCCGACGAGTCATCATGCCGGATGCACGTCTTAGTTCCCAGGAATATGATAAAGGATTTGCTGGAAGAATTTCATAAGCGTGCTTCAGGAGGACATCTTAGATTCAATAAGACTTTGGAGAAATTACGAGAACAATTTTACTGGTTTCATATGAAAGAGGATGTTGAGGACTGGTGTCATAAATGTGATATTTGTGACCGTTGCAATGACCACATATAAAAACAAGGGGAGCTGTGCAGCATTACAACGTTGGAGCACCTTTTGAGAGAATTACCAAGGACGAAACTTAGAATCTCACGTGTTCCAGAAGGTTTGCGATATTCTTGAAATAAGGAAAACGCGTACAACACCACTTCACCCACAATCTGATGGAATCGTTGAACGATTTAACACAACAGCGAGCAAACATCTAAGGAAAGTGGTAGATGAACATCAACGGAGTTGGGATAGCTATATTCGGATATTTCTACTAGCTTATTGAACACCGATCCATACTTCAACAGGACGGACACCCTCTAAAGTTGTGTTTAGAAGAATGATTCGACTGCCTAGTTATTTGAACTTCGGAACATCTGAAAAGGATACCGAATCCACTGAAAAGTATATAAACAAACTTCAGAAACGTCTCGCAGAAATAGATCATCTGGCGAGAAAGAACCTGAAAACATCCAGCGATAGAATGAAAACACGATACAACATCAGAGCTAATTCTAGCGGATGAAAGGAAGGAGACTATTTAACCCAAGGCATCGAAAAGGAAAATCATCGAAACTTCAACAGCAGTGGGAAGGGCCCTACAAGATTCTTACGCCCATCAACGATGTGGTCTACAATCAAATAACAATAATTCTAAGAAACGTATTATGTTCCTTGGAAAAAGAAATCCTACCAGAAAATTGTACGACAGATACCAAAATAAGTGCTTTTTAATGAGAAGGCTGTATTGACGGTTAACTTTGAGTGAATCCGAAATATCTTTCCATTCGAAAAATTCTAACACACCGAATGCACAACAAAAAAATCAGGAAAAAATGGTCCGGAATCTATTTTCATAATAATAAAAATTTATTAATAATTGCATGTACAAGTTTATTATATTTTTTTGTAGGATCATCTTTAATTTCTTTGAGGCTCATTTTTGCTAAACATTTACATTTATTGTACGTATAAAGTTCTCTCAAGTATACATATGCACCATCACAAATATTGGGAAAAGAACGTGAAAGCATGATTTTACCACAACAGTAGAGATTCCCAATAAATATTCAACTAAAAATTCACTTGATCTCATTAATAAAGTGGCTAACATTAAATTGCCATACTGTGCTAAATTGGTGTCGTTTGATGTTTGCATTCTGTTCACGTCCATTCCATTGAATAAATTAAGAAATCATTTAGTAAGTAGAATACATAAATTGATTTTAAATAAACGACAATCCTAAGAGCTTATTGACTTAGTCGATTTATGTCTGTCCCAAACCTATTTTTATTTTAATAACAAGTTCTACATTCAGATAGAAGGCTTAGCTATTTATCATCCTTTTTAGCGGATTTTTATATGGACGTTTAAGATCAAGAAATATTTAATAATAATTATGAATTAATAGATAAAGTTTTATGTTGGTATCGCTATGTTGATGATGTTTTTGTGTTTGCACGGGTTCTAAAGGACATCTTCAGTGTTTTTAAAATAATGTTTTAAATAAAGTTGACGATAATATAAAATTTACAATTGAATATGGAGGAGACAAATTGACACTATAATACCATTCTCCTCTCAACATCCCGATAATATAAAAAAGTCTGCATTTCACTCCATGGATAGACTACTTAATATTCCACTCAATTACATAAATTATAAAAAAGAACTTAACACAATTCTGCAAATAGCTGTAGATAATAGGTACTCCCGAACTTCTATTTATAAATTATTGGAGTCTAAAAATAAAAAATACGCTCTTAGATTAGCATATCCCCACACAAATGAAAACAGAAATGCTATTTGGAGAAAAATTCTTTATGTCAAAGGAATTTCTGAAAAAATGCGCCCTGTTCTAAAAAGTTACAATATCCAACCTGCATTTCACCAATAAAACTTTAAATAAATTAACCTTAAATAATAAATTGAAGCCTACCGAACCAAAAATTGAAAAAAAGTGGTGTATACAGCATTGAGTGTAACGATTGTAATGCGATTTTTATAGGAACGTCCAAGAGATCCATTAAAAGGAGATATTTAGAACATGTATCAGCAGCTAAAAACAATCGGGCAGTATCTGGTTTATGCAAACATCTAATAGATACCGGACATACCACATCAATTGATAAATTACATTTATTATATAGCTTAAATGGTGGTAAAATTTTAGATAGATATGAAATATTAGAAATTAAAAAAGAACAGGAAAAGGGCTCATTTTTGGTAAATGACCAAATTGATTTTACTAATTCAAGTCCGTTGATTAGGTAAAATTTTATAAAACATTAATTTTCTAGATAAATAAAATGATTTTCTAAATACACGTTAGGTAGAATTACATGAGAGTAAAAATTAGAGGCACAATCTAACTTGTTTTATGATTGACACATTTCTCTTAGTTCAGTTGCTTGAAAATGCCCAGTAAGGCGAAACGCGTCGCGAAAAATTTACAATTTAAATATGACTGAAGTAATTTTGTAGAACAGAAAGCAAGTGTGTTTTATTAAAATGTTCCTAAAAACAAGTGCGTTCTACCATGTGCCAACAAGGAAGTCAATTACTTCAACTACATATCCATCAGTTAAAAATTTTATAAATCAGCTAAGGAAGCAAAAAGTAATTTAATTTAGACCACCATGCTAATTTGCTTTTTATGTGGCATTAATGTTTTATCCACAAAAACACTAATTGACCATTTAAAGTTAACTGAGTTGGATCAATTCGTTGAGTCGCACGACCACCATGGGTCCCGGGTTCGAGACCAGATCTCCCCGTGAGCTTTTATTAAGAAATTAAAGTAATCCACTCCGTCTCTGGGCTGTTGTCGAGCTCGCATCAATGCATAAAGAAGACTGAAGTTTTCTTACTTCCCTTACTCTAATTCCCTTCCGGATTTAGCCACATCGTACACATGGGGTTACGTTCATCTTTAAATTTAAATGTAAGCAAGCTCATTGCCGACAAAAATTTAAGAACATTTAATTAAAAAAACATATGCTTAGACATGCTACGCAAGTTTAAGCAGAGGAAAAATCCCAAGCAGAACTTGTGTTTATATAGCTTGCAACTTGAATATCAATATTGAAAACTCTATTGTTAATATACTTGTAAAATCTAGTAGACAAAACAAAATTGTGGAAAAGGAGATAAATCGCATACATACGTTCAACTTGCGATCTCACAAACTGCTTAAAAAATATTGAAAATTCTTTAATTTCGTTCTCTTTGTATCTACATGGCCAAACTAATTTTAACCGAACAAATGTGATAGAAAAACTCTATTCGGAATATTTCATTTAACCTTTCTCCGAGCTTATACAAGGTGTTTCAGATCTGACGTGCCAAAATGAGTAGGGTAATAGATCTCAACTAGAAAAAAAAAATTTTATGCCAATCTCTTTGGGCAATCTCAAGCGGTTGGGAGTTACAGGGTGATTCATAAATTTCAGTTTTTCATGGTATGCACATTACTCTTTTATTTTTACCTTTTGATCTACCCAAGATAGCGACATCAAACAAACGCTAAAAAGCTACTATCCCAATGGTCTTTCCAAAATTGTCAACAATGTTGATATAACTCTTACCATTACAGGTACAGTCACTTCCAAAAGTGGAAAAAACGGTTTGCGTATTTCTGTATATTCCCAAATTTTCTGCGAAATTCATGTAATTAGGGCACCTCTTTTTTATTTTTATTAGATTGCCCTTCTAATCACCTCTCCAAAAAGGTGAAATATGTCCACGTAGAGAAAATATGTAGACATTTATACGTAGAAATCCTATCGGAGAATATTATGAAAATCAACAAATGAAAGAAATTAAACTCAAATTAATTCTAAACTGCTTTTTAATTAATTTAAAAATAATTACAATTAATCTTGATAAGTAACAAAAGCCGTTAAAAACCTCCAGCGCCACTTTGGATGCATGCCAACAATCTCCTTCTAAGTCCATGTTGAAGGCGTTTTGCAGCCAGCCTCTCCAGTATTTTCGTCGCTGCATTCCCAATTCGGCTAACTAAATCCTCCCTATTGTTAATTGAGCTTCAAAAAACTGCATCCTTCATTGTTATCCATAAGAAAAGTCCAATAGGGTAAGGTCTGGAGATCTAGCTGGCCAAGGAATCGGTGCACCTCGTCCAATCCAGCGGTTAGGAAATTTTTCACTTAGTAATACCTTCTATATGTTAGCCATATGCACTCGTACTCTATCGTGTGGGTGAAATATTCCCCTAAGATTATCCATAAGTTTCTTCTCTATTAGATTTGGCAGTGCATTTTCCAAAAGTCGGCATACATTTCACTATTAAGCGGCAAAATGAATGGTCCTACCAAATGGTTGCCGATGATACCAGCCCAAATATTGACACTGAATCTCTGCTGGAATAAGGTCACCTTTGCCCTGTGTGGGTTAGTGTTCGACCAGGTACGGACGTTATGGAAGTTCGTGATATAATTCCTGGTGAATTGACATTCATCTGTCCGCAGAATTCAGTCCACAAACGCTCCGTCGTCAATGTCGCGTTCCAGAAGCCAAGTGCTAAATTTCAGTTTTCTCTCCTACCAGTAGTCCTTGGCTGGGTGATGACGACATGGACGTAATCCCTCTTGATAAATAAACAAAACCTTAGATGACGACACTCCTAATCGCCTTGTGACTCGTTTTGTGCTCGTGTCTACCATTTTGTAATAATTTTTGCTTAAAAATATCTGTACTCATTCATTTGTTTTTCAACTATGATAGGTATTCTTGCTGACTGACCCTTTTTTATAGCAAAATTTCCATCACGTAGGAGTAACAGACCGCCAGGATACAAGGGTGTGAATTCTGGCTGCCACAAGTTAATATCGGCAATAAAACAAAATTACACTAAAATTTTTATAACTTTTTTGAAGCAATAATTTAAATTAATTGCCTGTTAACCCAAAACAAACATTTTCGATCCTTTATCTTAAAAATCTTGTTTATTTAAAGAATTTCCTACCTGTAGTGCAATAAAGTAATTAGGTACTGTAGGTGTATTAATTACATAAATTCCAAGAAAATTTGGGAAAATGCTGAATAGTAGGTAATCGCAAACCATTTTTTTCACTTTTGGAAGTGGCTGTACCTGCAATGGTAGGAGTTAGATCAGTAGTGTTGAAATTGTTGGAAAGATCATTAGGATGGTTGTTTTTTAGCGTTTGCTTGGTGTGGTTGTGTTGGGTAGATCAAGAGATAAAAATAAAAGAGTAATGTGCATACCATGAAAAACCGAAATTCATGAATCACTGTAACTCCCCCTGCCATAAAATTTTGTTTTTGTCTAGTTGAGATCTATCACCCCACTCATTTTGGCACGTCAGATCTGAAACCCCCTGTATAATCCATTTTGCCAGAAATTGAAAATAACCATGTGCGTTTACAAATACAAAATTCGTTGCAGATCCATTTAGAATAATCAAGTCGGAATATAAATTTTTCAAACATATAGAATCAATGAACATTTAGCGCCATCCTACAGTTTTAACAATTCATTGCTCTGGAAAAGTAGGAAAAGTTTCAAAATAAATTAATAATTCCTTTATTACTATACACAGATGGTTTTGAGATCAGCAATACTTTAGGTTCTCTTTCTGGGCAACAATCAGTGTGTGGCATTTACTATAGTTTTCCCATAATCACGGCTTTTTAGTTATCTAAAGTAAACATCATTTTTATTGCGGGCTTTATTAAGTCTAAAGATTTTAGGGACCTTCAGCTTCACACCTTCAATCAAAAGGTCTTGAAATAGAAACAAATGATGGAATTTTCCACATTAACTTTATTTTGAGTCAAAAATTTAGGTCTTAATTCCATTCTTGGTTTTGTCCCATTATTTTTGTCGCTTGTGTAAACGAAATAAAAAAGAAACATAAACCGATATACTTGAACATTCTAATGACTTGAGGAACCAGGATAATTATAGGCCAGATCTCAATTTAAATGACTTCCATCAAACTGGAATAAAAGAAAATTGTATTTTAATTCCCTTAAATATTTGCATGTTACAGATAATTTTTGCTTCGATATTGTACACGACTTTGGGGGTCTTTGTAAAAATGGCTTGTCCAAAATTTTAGAATATTTTATTAGAAATTGTTTACCCTTCAAATGTTAAACTTCAGGAAACAGATGTTCTGTTATTGCAAAACTGAAATAGGGCATTTAAAGTCACCAATTGAAAGATACCAAATTAAAAACTCAAACTTTAAAATGACAGTCAGTGAAATTAAATCTCTCATACATTTTATTTTTCTTATGATAGGGGATTTAATTCCAGAAAGTGACGAAGTCTATAAGTTTAGTGCGCACAATAGATATATTTCTCTTCTCTTCTTTTAATGCAAACATTTTAGATGAGCTAACAAACAAGATTACAGTGCATAATCAGTTATATGAACCTCTTTTCGCAAACCAACATTTTCTAATCTACTATCCTTCTGTAATAAGAAATGTGGCCCAATAAAGTATTTATGGTCGTTTCGACGCACACAAGATGCTATACTAGATAATAATGGGGCAGATTTATCAATCAAAGAATTGACAGAACTAATAATAGCTTCAAGTAAGAAGATGAATAAGGGAAAGGGGGTAATGTCTAAACAACCTTGGTATGACTTCCAGTGTCAAACTGCAAGATGTAGAGCTTTTCAATTGCTAAACAATTTTCGTAAGAATAACACTAATTTAAATCGCCACTTATATATAACAGCTCCAATAGAGATTAAAAAGACTTGTGAAAAAAGAAAAAGGACACATATTATGTGAATATAAATACCACCTTATCTTATATTAAAAATTCCGCCGAGTGGTGGGGCATAGTTAAACAGCTAAGGGGACAAAAATATTGTATAGGAAAATACTTAGAGGTAGAAAAGCTTCGTGATTACTTTCATTCATTGCTAAGTGTAGGAGGGGAGTTTAATTCAATATTGTATGCCGTTCTATATATAGAAGTGGAAGAACTTGACGCAGTCATTAGCTTAGACGAGTTAAATAGAGTACTTCTTAGATCAAAATGTAACACGGCTCCAGGCCCAGACAGTATACCGACAGAGTTTTACAAAAATACACCGAAAAACTTCTTGCAATGTATCGTTAACGCATTTAATTATATATGTAATGCAGGAGGAGTGCCTGAAAGCTTTAAACGCTCCTTTATTTTCCCGATACTGAAGAAGGCCGATCCAAACCTTCCTTCAAACTACAGAGGTGTAGCGTTTCTGGATGCTATGTTGAAACTTTTTGCGGGAATATTGTAAGATAGACTGGTCAATTATGTTGAATCAAACAATATACTCGTTGAGTATCAAGCAGGGTTTAGACCAGGTTATGGAACAATCGACAACATATTTAATCTTTATAATACGGTAAATATTGCCTGGAAATCGGCTCTTTTTATTGATTTTTCTGCAGCATTTGATTCCATCGATAAGAGAGCTTTGCTCTTTAAACTCTATATTATAGGACTATCAACCAAATATATAAAGATTATAGAGGAACTATATAGGTATAATTACACAGAAGCATCCATATGGAATGGTAATTCATGCAGTGACTGGTTTAAAACAACTACAGGTGTCCGTCAAGGCTGTGTTCTAAGTCCCTTTGTTTTTTCGTTTTACTTGAATGATCTATATGATCATGTTGGAGATGGTATCATGATTTGAACCACAAATGTACCACTTTTGATGTACGCGAATGATGTTGTCTTTTTATCTCACAATCCAACGACTCTCCAAGGTATGATCAAAAAGCTGGCGAGTTACTGCAACTTATGGCACTTGAATTTAAATTCGGCAAAGACCAAGGTATTAATATTCTCCAGAGGAGGAGGTGTGCGGACGCGGGATGAGAAATGGTTTTATGAAGGAAATGAGATTGAAATCGTTAAAGAATATAAGTATCTTCGAGTAATTCTAACCCCAAAATTGTCGTTTCGGAAGCATGTACAAGAAAGGCTATTAATGTCACTTTTCTTCAAAGAAATACGATAAGGGTGTTGCAAACAGTTTAAGTATACAATGCCGTATTCAACGGAATTATGTCCTATGCTGCACAGGTGTGGGATTTACATTTATTTGATGAAGTTGACAGGCTTCTAAGGTTCTTTATAAAGAAATTATTTATGTTCCCTACGCGCGCGCCAAATTACATGCCCCACTTGGAATTTGGATTGCCCTTTACTTCGCTAAATACTCTAAAGCTGAACTATAAATATATAATAAAAGTTAAAAATCTTCACCCGAGTAGCAGATTAACTAAGGTTCTGGCGGAAATGGTAATCGACATGAATATATGCTGGTATAAAGAGATTTCTAATCTATCTAACAAGTATGATATACCATTTGAGATTTCTCTGGGAGAAAGACTAGTTATTATATGGACTAAGGAATGTGAGAGGGCCAAATCTGACTACTTAGAACAAGCCAGATTAAGTGTTAGGCACAATATGTACCACAAGCTTGAGCATAACCTTGCCGACGAGAGAGCTTATTGTAGTGATAATGGTAAGTTAGATTATGTACGGTGCATATTTATGTGTACGGCTGGTATACTATGACTTAATGCTAAATATTTCCGAGGTGAAGGAAGTTCACTCTGTTCCATCTGCAATTTAGAACAGGATGAAAACGTGATACATTTTATTGGTGTTTGCCCGATCTTCAAAGGGTACAGAGTGCAATATCTGGGCCGTGATACTCTTTTAGATGACGAGGTAATTGAATTTTTAAATGGAAAAAAACTGGGACCTTCTATATGTCTACTGTAGCGGGGCTCTGAAGCTTCGTAGAATATTGATTGAAGAGTACAACAACTGAAGGATTTACTATACTGTTAGCTGAAAACTTATTGGATTCATTTAGACATTGTCATTGTCGAAAGGTTTGTTTTGATTTTTTTATTATATTAATTTTTTATGAATTTATTATGTTTTTGTTTTTTCTTATGATTTTTTATGAATTTTTTTGAAAGTAATTTATCTTGAACATGATTTCAGTTGACTTACATCTAAAATTCTATTATTAATATTTTTAACATGGGCCTAAACAGAAGTATAATTGAATTAATTGCTACGAAATAAAACCGCTATTATTATTATTATGTTATTATGATCGTTTCGATTTGAAGCAGTACATCCATTACACAAAGATTTCGCCCACAATATTTCTTTAAGACTTAATATCCCCTTATCCTTACTGATTAAATCTTCTTTAAGATTTTCTCATTTGCCTACATCTAAAACTTTTTTTTTGGGAAAATGTAAGTTTCAAAGTTGATATTAAATACAGGGTGTTTCAGATCTGACGTGCCAAAATGAGTAGGGTGAAAGACCTCAACTAGACAAACAAAAAATTTTATGGCAGGGGGGGGGGGGGTTGGGCAGATCTTTTTAGTAACATTCCTAAATCCTTTTAAAATTACAAGAAACCTTTCTCACTGCAGGGTTGGGTGTGTGAAGAGAGTGATATGTAAAAATAATCGAAAATGACACTCCCTAAAAGTTCGATTAACGCCGGGTGCACGCAGCTAGTAACCTTATAGAACTCACATTGCGCAGTAAATAAATTTTTCTCTACCTTGTCAATGATAGTAATGAGATTGTATGTCACTACATAAAAATTATTATCATTGTCTCTCAATGATAATTCGGGAAATGAAAATCGCAACGCGGCATCTGTCTAGGACATAACTGCACATACTACGGTTCAATTTGTGCTCAAATAATCGCTCCTCCTGAGTAACAAAGTTCTCTCTAGGTCCTCTAACACCTGTGGGGTATGGAGCTGGAGAAAAACTTCACTCAATTCGAGATAACGGTTGCTAAACACATAAACACCGACTTTACTCCGCAACCCCCAATGTTCACGACACGTTGTCATTTACGCCGCATATGACTTGGTAGCAAACTTAGCTTTTAAGTATTTCGAAAATGGATAGAGATGTTGACGTTTTAGATTTTTGGGGGCTCAGTATTTCTTTATGACCTATGTGCCTCCCTATTCAAAAATTTATTAGACATTACCATAACTGGCAAAGTTACTAAGGGTTTATATATTTGTTTCTTTCATTCTTATTCACTGCAAAAAGTATTAATGCAACTTACCATATAATAATGAACATTGAGGGTAATGAGAGAAAATGTAATCTAACACCTTTTGTGTCCCAACATTTACCTACCTATTTTTCTCATTTGTTCATTATTCTTGACGCCACAGGCCACAAATTGTAACATAAACATCAGGATTTAAGTGAAACTCAAGTCACCCTTTTCCTTGCATCTCAGTCTCGATATTGGAAAGAATTACTTCTCCAAAAAGAGAAGTTGAAAAATAATTCGATATTAAGTCTGAGTTTCCCGAAAGAGCACTATACATTTCATTTGTCCCCTAAATTTTTTGGAGAACAGTACGTTTCCCTTGAAATTGCTAATAAACTTTAAGACTTTACAAGACCAGTGTAAAGCAAAATGACAACACATTGGCCAGTAAATTCCCATGTCCCATTCATCGCACTGTGTCCTTTTTGTGAACAGTGTTATCCTCCCATTTTCAAATTCATTTTTGAAAAGAGTTTATCTGAGGACTTAAGCAAATAGCATTAAAGAGCTTTTCCCAAAGTAGAAGTCACTTGAACCGAGGACAAAGAAAAAAAGGATTAGATTAATGATGCTTCACCCAAATAAACTAAATGAAACTGCTTATCCTATTTGAGGTTTTCTCGGAGTTTTTACTTTTACTCGCTAGAATGTTTCGTCTTTTAGAAAGTCTGTCAATTTCAAACACGAACTTTCCTCTAATTACTCTCTTTGTTTTCTTTTAGCTTATCCGCTTACTACAAGGAAGTTTACTTAGAAGGAATCGGATAGCAAAATCCCTCAAGAAGCGTCAAATTGTTTGCTGTTCAGCAATTGTGGCAGAAGCAAACCGGGTTCAAATTAATTTAGGGAGGCATTTAAAACTTATGCGCTTCTTAAGTTAATTCTTCAAGGCTGCATCCTATTTTTCATTTTCCGTTTTAGTTTTATTGTTATTCTAGATTGAAGGATATTTGGCAGCTTCCCATAAAGTCCAAGAAAGTTTAAAACTCAGGAACGACATGAATGGCTCCGATTGGGCGAAGATGGGTACTCCAGATGTTGGATAGATTATTTCAAGCTGTTGAGAAAGTTTTCAAGCTCTTCTACTGCATTGGTACGCTTCAATGGTACTCAAATGGAATTAAAATTTCACTATGGGAGCGTCCTGTTGTAATGGAGATTTAGTGCGGTTAATGATACAAATTGCACAAAATTGGGCAGTAAAATTCATCACTGGCAATCTCTGAAAATGTTTGATATTAGAATATATCAAATATCTTTGGTGACAGCCATATCGAGATTTGGTCATTATAAATCCGCGAAACAATTTGGCATCAATTGCCATTAAAAGTTTACTGATATTATAATGGCTCAAATGACGCAGTCATATCGGGCATGGTAAATTCAGTATCAAAAAAGACGGAATACAATGTCACCTAAATTTTCAATCAACTTCCGAAATAGATAACAGCAGCAACTAGAAAAACAACCAGAAAGGAAAGTAGCATTGAATATCTCGGTCGAGACATATTGTACGGGAGTATCGTGGAAAAGCTGACAGATCACAAGATGAGATAATCGGCAGCATAGCAGCAAAGCAACATACATATAAGCATACAAAAATTGCAACAGGAAGGAAGAATTTTGTCATGAAAATTTCTTTTCTGGGTTTTTATATACACGCAAACATTCAAATCGGTCGTAAACGGACCTAATCTTCACCGTGATAATCGAATTTAAATTAATTAATCTCCCACGGGGGAGAAAACAAAAGCAGCAGAAATTAAAAAAATAATTAAGTATAAGTGGATTGCAATGCGAAGATGTGAAGACTATTAACATAAAACATATTGAAACAGCCAAAACAATAGTTACAAATTATGCATTATATCTCGTCAACTGCAAGAAGGGAACAACGAGATCAAATTGACTGCAAAATCGTTTCAAGGCCATTTTCATTACGACAGTATGCTGGTACTACCGTACGAAAAGTAGTAATAAACTGACAAGATGTTATAATTGCGAAATGTTTGTACATGCTTCCAGCCACTGCAGAGCAAAGCCTTCTGTGCAAACTGTCCGGGAAACCTTCTTACTGGAGACTGCCCTGGCAAGCTGACTATTACCGCCCATAACAGACTACCACTAAATAATGAAATCAATGTTCCACATCTGACAGGCGATACTAAAAAAAACATCAAAATATCAAGACTATGCAACTTTTATTGGCCCAAAATAAAAAATCCTCCGGCCCCATGATGTGGTAACCTTACTACAGATGAAATCCAGGTTCTAACTAACGACTTATTATCTAAATTAAGTAAGCTCAAAAACAGCTGAAAAAATTTCTACTGTAACTGAATTAGCTATTAATGTATACAGTTTTATATACAGTTTTAATTAATAGACTTAATATATTAGCATGATGGTTTCTATTAACATGATGGTTTCTCGCCCCTTGTTTTAAAATGCTGCGCCTCTGCTTTGGCTAAACCTCTGCGCAAACTTTTTCACCTGTCATATTCAACAGGAATATTTCCAAGTGTATGGAAACTTGCTCATGTCCAGCCGATACTTAAAAAAGGAGAGGCATGCGACCCCTCTAACTACAGACCAATTGCACTAACCTCGATCATATCTAAAGTTTTTGAATCACTCATCAACTCTCAGTTGTTGAAATATCTAGAAAACAACCATCTTATCAACGATTGCCAGTACGGTTTCCGCACTGGCCGCTCAACCGGAGACTTACTAACGGCTCTAACCGAACGTTGGAATCATTGTCTTCATAATTTTGGTTAGTCTGAAATCGTCGCTCTTGATATTTCAAAGGCTTTTGATAGAGTCTGGCATGCTGCCCTTTTAGCCAAACTTCAAACATTTGGTCTGCACCCTACCCTCGTTAAATGGATAGAGAGTTTTTTGTCAGGCCGTTCAATTCGTGTAGTAATTGACGGAGTTACATCTGATTCCTACGAAATAAATGCCGGTGTACCTCAGGGTTCAGTTCTTTCACCAACCTTCTTTCTTCTTTTTATTAATGATCTCTTATCCCTTACTCTCAATCCTATTCATAGTTTCGCCGACGACAGCACCCTTGATTTCGCGTACTCATTTGATTCTGTTATGAACTCACGTGGAAATGCTACAGAAGCCAATCGGGAACGCATGTTTAGATCATTAAACAACGACATTTCCAAGGTCCTTGCTTGGGGCAGAGCAAATCGTGTTACGTTTAATGCATCCAAAACCCAATGCTGTTTAATGTCCCTTAAAAAACGCCCAGTTCACCCCCAACCCATTTCAGTCGACGGAGTGAATATACCCAATTCACCCTCCCTAAACATCTTGGGTATCGAGATATCCAGCAATCTTAGCTGGACTGATCATATATTTGCAATCGCTAAAAATGCGATGAAATGTTTGGGTTTTCTACAGAGATGTAAGAAATATTTCACCCCACCTGACTTAGCGCTGATCTACAAGTCCCACATTAGGCCTAGACTTGAATATAATATTTGGGCAGGGGCCGGACACACCGCACTGTCCGCGTTAGACAAAGTTCAGCGTAAAGCTGTTAAGCTTATTGGCGATCCCTCAATCTCTGAGGGTCTTGACTCTCTGGAGCATCGACGGAATGTCGGTTGTCTCTCACTCTTCTATCGTTATTTCCATGGCCGTTGTTCTAACGAAATTGCTAGCCTGATTCCTTGTAGACTCATGACAACGCGCGATTAACAAGATCAACAAGTCGCTCCCACCCCTATACTCTCCAGGTCAAATTTGGACGTACCGTAAAATTTCGGGAATCTTTTCTAAGCAGAACAACACGAATGTGGAACAGTTTACCATCTTCTGTTTTTCCCTCGTCTTATCAGCCTGAAACTTTCAAACGGGGCGTACATCGACACCTCCTTCACCCAAACTCCTAACCCATTTCCCTCATCCTTAATTCCTTTCCTGCCAAGGCTGTGCTTAAGCATCATAGGGCATCCCCTGAGCTTTGGCATCATCATATATATATAAAAAAAAATGGAATGCTAATTATTTTTTATTACGAATGTCCCTTCGTAATAAAAAATAAATAAAAAAAAATAATTTTCACAATTTAAAATGAAAATAATGTCGATATCACACTAATCAGTGCATCAAAATAAAACACAAATATCTTGCTTAATATAGAAAAATTGAAGAGCTAACATAGATAGAGCTAACTCAACTGGTGTCAAAATGTCAAGCATAAATTATTACCTATTAACAATACAAAGATCATTGAAAATATTGGCATTGTAAGTGGGAAGCACCTGAGAAATCTGTTAGGAGAACTTTATGTACGACCTTGAAAACAATCGCTTATTTGGCATATAACCTAACCTAAAATAAACAAGCTGGCAAAAGTTTAGAAATTAAACAAAGCACCTGCAGTAGAAACAAGAATAAATTATTATTATAAAGGGTGTAGCATTTCATCTTAAATGATAGCTTTGGAGTTATAGGGTGATTCATATATTTCAGTTGTTCATTATGCACATTACTGTATTATTTTTATCTTTTTATCTACCAAACAAACGCTAAAAAACTACTATCCCAATGACCTTTCGAAAATTGTGAAAAATGTTGATCAAACTCTTACCAGGTACAGTCACTTCCAAAAGTGGAAAACAATTTTGAGGTTACCTAAAATTCAGCATTTTCCCAAATTTTCTCCGAAATTCATGTAATAAGTACACCCCCTTTTTGTTTTTATTGGATTGCCTATCTTATTACCTTTCTAAAAAGGTACAACATAGCAAGGTAGACAAAGGATTAGAAAAACCATTTTCAAGACAAATGGACTTTTCTCAACTATAACATCATGAAATATCATTCGTACATCAAAAGTTTGTATTGAAAAAGTGTTTGTCTTTCGAATCTCTATAAAAATCCACATGGAGCTAAAAAAGTACACTTTGCACATTTGGGCAATCCTATTTTTTCATCATGATCTACAAAAAAATCCACATGGAGCAAAAAAAGTACACTTTGCACATATGGCTTTTAATAACAAAGCATAAAGAAATACTATACAAAATGATAAAATTGCAGTTTACTTAATATTTAATACGGATTATATACAGGTTTCTCCAAAATAAAACTTATACTACCTTATAAAATAAATTTATCTTACTTAAAACAATTTTTCAACCAATCACCTTTCAACAATGAATCTGCATTTTGGTATAATTGCACACAGTAACAAATTGCAAGTAATGCAAATTTTCATCGAGCAGTCCGCCAATAGAGGCCCCTTTACATCTAATCTTTGCCAATTTTGAGATGACGATTTGCAGTTTTGGTCGTGAGTATAGAGGTTGTATCATTTCTAGAGGTCAACACGAGTTTAAATGATAGCTCTCCCCTAGAAAAACAAAATCGTATGGCAGGGGTGGCATTTGTCACCGTTTAGGAATGGCAGCGAATTTGGTGGGTACGTGAATCAGTTTATTGTTAATATCTTTGCACTGTAGCAACCTAGGGACATGAAACTAATGTAATGGCAAATGATAAAAAGGTAATGAAATGCCCTTTCCACCAAGGTCAAATAAGGTTGCCTACTTGTTTTAATTTTTGTACAGTACTGTATAAAAGTTAAATTTTTAGTTTTACATTTTCCTATTTTTGAGTTTCTGATTGATTTTTCTGAAATTTTCTTTAATTAACCTACGCTTATTTTTAAACCTAGCAATAACTATTCTATTCCCTTTCTTACGAGGTACAAGTTATTGTCCTGGTACAACGGACATGGAAAAAATTATGAAATAATTATTCTACATGATTATTAATAAAACTAAGAATGTATAAATCAACAATTTCTTTAATAACAATGACTTATTGTGATATCTTTACTAAAGTAACTTTAACTTCGTTCATGTTCGAAGTGTCCCCCGTCGTTTAGAATACCATAATAGAGCCTTCTTTTGATACAATTAGGCAGGTCTGTCCTGGACATCCTCTCACGTATACGTATGGCAGCCTCTCCAATTCTAGTTGTTAGATCTGCTGGGTTGTTTATAGGCCATGAATAAACGAATAAACGAACGAACGAGAACGAAAAGAGAGATCTGGCGACCTGGCAGACCAAGATATTGGCTCATTTCGACCAATTTATCGCTTATGATATTTTTGTTCTAGTAGTTCTTTCACTCTTGTGGTAGAATTTGCTGGTGCTTCATCGTGTTGGTAGTACATCGACTGTCTGACATTTAGTGGGATATCTTCCGGTAGTTTCGGCAATGTCTCCTCCAGAAATTTCTTATAAATTTCACCATTGATTATCTGCGGGAAAATTTAAATCCCAACTAAAGTGTTCCCGATTATACCATCCCAAACATTGACATTAAATCTTTGTTGAAATGACGTTATCTTCTTCACGTGAGGGTTTTCTTCAGATCAGGTGTGAACGTTGTGGAAGTTGTTTATTCCATTTTTAGTAAACTGCGACCAATCTGTCCACAATATCCGTAAATCTGCTGTCATCCAAATCGCGGAAAAATTTTGGTAGGATGGGGGTTGTAGTAGGGAGTTGAACCTAAATTGTTAACCCGTGGACCGATTTGGATGGTTCTTTTTTTGTTGTACTGAAAAGAAAACACTAAAAAGTGAAAAATATAATAGTTTTTACAAAAAAAAGTTAAACCGACTTCACAAAAAGCTTCAAAAAGCATAAAATAATTTTTAATTTTATATCTATTACGACATTTTGAAGTCGGTGCAAATCAATCAAACCAAACAACTACAACAAAAGTATTTAATCGTCCTTCCATATGATCCGGTGAGCTGAATCGTTCGGGTAGTTTTATGTATTATCTTCAATTGTGGTTCTGTAGTTTTTTTATTTGTTTAATTTGCACCGACTTCAAAATGTCGTAATAGATATAAAATTAAGAATTATTTTATGCTTGCTAAATCGAAGACTGAGGAAAAGAATGAAGTCAACTTATAATCTTATTTGGTTTAATTCCATGTGTATCCGGTTGGGTGCTTTCCCAAAATTTGTTCAGTTAAAATGTAGCATCAAAAATTATCGGAGTAGAAATGTTGTTTGCACTGCAAAATTGGTTTGGCTCAAAGAGAAAGTAAAATATCCTTACCGTATTCGTGATAACATCAGTGCTCACTTAAAAGTTGTGCATTCTCAGCTAGCAGGGTGTTCTGCCCGTAGCAGGACGAACACGCAAAATAAGAATTAAAAAAATAAAGATTTCGGAAAATAGTTCTATATATGTATTTATTTATTTCTTCTTCCTTTAATATCACAGAATTTCACTTAAAATTATTACTTCAGTATACTTACTTATTTACACTAGTAACTTAAATTCACTAAGATAAATTCACAACGTTAATTTCACTAAACAGATTCAATAAAGATTTGAGAATAACTCAACGTAATACAATTTTAAGAATGGAGAATGTATAAATTCAAGAAATGGAGAAGTTCAAATATAAGATCAATGTATTATTAAAGTCGCTTATATAATAAAGCAGTATAACTAATATTATATTGCAATTTGATCGTTTAAGTGGTATAATCAACAATCAAGGAAATGATATCTCTATTTAAGTCAATACCAAGAATAAAGTGTAAGGAAATCTTTATTCTAGTCGAAAACCCAAAATCAGGGTTCTCGAACATCCTATAATTATAGTACGTGTACTATAATTTGACCAGCTGTATTATTCGCAATCCTGATTCCATTTAGTACGCAAGTGTACTATAATTTCACTAACTAACTAGTCACTCAATTGTTCGATTTTATATCAAGTAACTTTTTGCAATTGATCGCAAATTCGAGTTGCAAAGTTGCCTTGACATATGCATGTATATTGTATGTAGTTTAATAAAAACAGTAATAGAGTCGGCGCAACAGCGCACAGAGCCATAATATTGTATTCATCACCACCACCACTACATACATATAATGTTCAATCACAACATTATTAAAATAGAACAATTTTACACTTAAGTTAAGTTAAGCATATATTTATACATTTTTGTATTGGTCTTGTCGTTTTTACCAAGCATACTATAATTCTCAGGTTGCTACTATAATTTCACCACTATGATATCTCCCACTCCAGCCGACCTGAGAACCCTGCCCAGAATAAAGTGGAGGGAAATCTTTATTCAAGTCAATACCAAGAATAAAGTGCTAGGAAATCTTTATTCTAGTCAAAAACCCAGAATAAAGTGAAAGGAAATCTTTATTTAAGTCAATACCGAGAATAAAGTGCAAGGAAATCTTTATTCTAGTCAATACCCAGAATAAAGTGTAAGGCAATCTTTATTCTAGTCGAAAACCCAGAATACGGTGAAAGGAAATCTTTATTGTAGTGAATACCAAGAATAAACTGGAATGAAAATCTTTATTCTAGTCGTTAACCCAGAATAAAGTGAAATGCTATACAAATATATTTTTAAAGATAGATAAACGATACCCGCAGTCCTTTTATAGATGAAAGGCTAGCGGCACTAAGATTTGCAAATCAATGACGTAATTTATCTAGTGTTACCACTTTCCCAATCTTCAAATTTTACCTACTTATGCGTTTTACAAATTTACTACAATGATTTTTGATATTTCTTTCCTCTCTTCTTTCATGTAATAATAAATTTAATTCTTCAATTTCGTCGTTTTCACGCAGTTGAATTAATATTTTTTTATGATGTCTTCCAATGTAAAGTTTTGTTGTGTGTGGAAAACAGAATTGGTCCAAGTCGTCTAGCCGTGACAATAATAATTGATACTGGCCATCTGTCATGATGTGTCAGAAAGTTTGTTTGTTTTTATTGTTAACTGGGATAGCTGCAGGAATCAAAGGATTTCATTAGGTAAGTTTAATTAACATATTTAAATAAAAGAATGATTCTTTGTGGATGTTTTCTTCTTTTTCAGAACCGAAACTGGAATAGGGAGCTGGACAGGGCAAGACGGACTTGGACAGGATGAATATTTCGGCAACTTTTGATCGATTTTTTATGAATGTGGTCGGCAACATAATGAAGTAAGAATTACATATTTCTTGATTGCATTTTTGAGTTTCATATTTATTTAATTTTAGGTTTATTGAGGAATAAATGAATGCTGGGGTGAGACTTTTTCGAGGAGTCCGAACAAGGGTCATTGTCCCAAGTGGAATTTGCTTCTGTGCAAGAACTGACCTACGAAGAATCACTACTGTTATCTCATATGTAGTATCAAAAAGAACAATGGGAGTTAAATTTTCTCTGTGCCAGGCAACGACAATACCGAAGTGGCAGTTCGGCACTGAATCCAAAAGCTCTACTGACCCGTTTGAATTCAACCCAAGAGTGAAAAATTTTTCTATTATACAATTTTCAGACAAAGAAATTGAACTTCTGCAGAATGATCTAAACTTAAACTATACGCCCTCGTTGAAGCTGGACTCAAAGAACCTCTTGGATCTCGCTGTTCATGTTAAAGCTTTAGACCAAGAAAACGTGAGGGAGAGATAGTTTTGCTCTGAAATAATTAAAAACTCTAAAGGTGAAATAGACTCTGTCAGACCAATGGAAAACAGGATTTTGAACTCAGAAATAAATTTAAAGAAAATGAATTAATTTTATCAAAATCCGATAAAGGCAATTGTATTAAAATTTTAAATAGAGAAAGACTACTTAAATAAAATGTTTAACTATATAAATTCCATGAATATTCAAAATATGATCTTACTGAAGCTTAAGGCAGTAAGAGACAGAATTAATTCATGTGGCAACATTTTTGATATGAAAGAAAAATATTTGCTAAAGAACAGCCATCCTAAAGCTCGATTTCTTTACGGCCTACCAAAATTACACGAACATGGGATGTATACTAGACCGTTTTCATCATCTTGTAATGTTCCCACATTATTGTTATGTAAAAAATTTGATAAAATGTTACCCGATTTACTTAATTTCACATCAAGTTAACTTAATCAATAAGATAAACACCCTCGTAATTCCACATAACGTCAAACGAGTGTCTTGTGATATGTAATCTTTTTCCGCCCATACCCGTAAAAGAATTATTGAGTCTATTTAAATTAAAAATACATTATGTGATAAATGACAGGCAGATTTTTAGCTTTGACGGAAATATATATATATATATATTCAAAAGGATGGGTTGGCAATAATGGGCTCCGTCTTTTGACCTATCGGAGGAGAACTTTGTATTATTGATTTAGAGACATGCTTGTTCGAGATGAATTGTCAGTTAACAAATAATGTTTTTAAGTTGATATGTTGATGACAACTTCTGCAACTGGAACTGAAATAGGAAACAAATCTCTAAATTTTCTAGACTCTACAATAGAAGTAATCAATAATAGTAAGCTCTCTTTTGATATTTATAGAAAAAATATTTATTCTGACGTCATAATTTTGAAATTTTCCGTACATCCTTGGAGTACAAAAAAGGCTGCCTTTCACTCCATGTGAGATCGTCTGCTGCACGTTCCTTTAGCCCTTAATTCCTTCAAAACGGAAGTAAGAGTGATTGTTCAGGTAGCGGTTAGAAAGGGCGGGGCACCATTTTACAGTACTCCGGAAGAAAATTAAAAAGAGAACTTTACGCTCGATATTTCCTGAGCAGAAGATGGACAAGAAAGAAAACGTATGGAAGAAAGTACCGTTTCAGAATAATGTCCCGAACAAGCTGATCAATGCACTAAGGAAAAGAAATATTGACCCGGATTTCTTTAACAATAATACTATAAAAAACTTATTAGTCAATAATAAAATAAAATCAAAGAAGAGTAAACTCCCCAAAAATGGTGTATTACAAATTAATTGCAAAAATTGCCCTGGTATTTATATAGGACAGTCAAAAATAAAATTAAAACCATGATTAAAAGAAAACATATATTCAGATCAACATTTCAACCCGACTTCAAGACTCGCGAAACATTTAAAAGACACGGGGGGACATAACGCTTACAAGAATAGTGTGGAATTATTGAGGCATTTCAAAAATCTTAAAACTCTTCTACGAAATAAGGAAAGCTAGACAGAATTGTCGATCTTTATTAAATTATCGGATAGTTAAAAAAAAGTTGAACCGGCTTCACAAACAGCGCTAAAAAGCATAAAGTAATTTTTAATTTTATATCTATTATGACATATTCCTTGGAGGCGCCACTCATCCTCCAACTCGCACCAGAAGCCACAATTTTTGTCAGAATACAAATAGAAACTCTATGCATTCAGAATCATCTAAATAAGTCCAAGCGTTACACAGTTAGGCTACCGAAGCCAAACCTAAGGCAACATTTTTCCATATAGAACCAATACAATACAACAAAAAAGAATCATCCAAATAGGTCTGTGCATTAAGAAATCGGGTAGCGCCCCTCCGCAAACCACCACACCTCATAAATTGTTGTTATCGTACCAGTGGGTCAACATATTCTACACATCAAAATAGAAATGATCTAAATCGGTCCACACGTTACGACGTTAGTGTACCCCTCCCCTCCACCAAGCTAATGAAAAATGTATCCTCATATTAGCAATGGGGAATTGTACTCTAACATTAAAAGAATCATTCAAATCGGTCTACGCGTTAACAAGTTGTCATCTAACCCCTCCACTACTACAACTCCACCGTTTAAAATTGTGTCGCGGTATCAATGAGGGATCATTCAACTCTGTCCACGCGATGCGAAGTTAGACTACCCCTCCCCTAACTCTAGGAACATATTTTTTAATTATTAGCAATGGGCGATCATATTCTTTACAACAGAAGAAGAATTATCTAAATCGGTCCGTGCATTACGAAGTTGGGTTTCACCCCCACCAAAAATTTTTTTAGTGCAAATCTGTGCCCGGTCATACATAAAAAAAATTTTAAAAATACGTATTGAACTTAGAACCTCTTTGTTTTTGGGAATTCGGTTAAAAATAATAGCCCGTTACTTTTTTCAGCTTTGTGTAGATTGTAGTTTGACTTTTCTCTAGTTGCCTTGACAAAGTCCTAAAAAAACGAAACGCGGAGACTCGAGATAAGTTTTAAATTATCGGTTTAATAAAAAATTTTGAAACTGAAAAACAATTGTTTCTTTAATATTCTTCAAAATGACCAGGAATACATTTCACCAACTGGTTTCAGTTCAACCAAATTGGAAAGGAATTGCCATCGACTTTATAAAATGACAGGCATGAGTTACTTTGTTGGAGCCATCGATTGAAAGCACATTCGCATAAAATGTCTTCCAAATGTTAGCTCTTTATATTATAACTATAAAAGTAATCATAACTTAGTCCTTCTAATAGCATGTGATAGCAATTACTAACTCACGGCAGGTGATATCGGTTCTCATGGGACCCAGAGTGATGGGGAAATTTTCGAAGCCAATTCTGTTGGAAGTGCCATTGCAAACGGCACTTTACGTTTGCCCAAAGGCAGAAATCTACCGAATTCAAATGTAAAGTTTCCGTACTATATCGTTGGAAATGCAGCTTTCCTGTGTGTATGAATCTATGTATATCCTGGACGAATGTTACAGTCAGCAAAGGAAAATTTTAACAAAAAATTATTAAAAGTTAAAAATATGGAAAACGTTTGGTGTTCCGACAGCAAAATGGAATCTTTTGAATGCAATTAATCTTTTCCCGCTGGATTCATCGTGAATGCAGTTGCGGTGTTGCACAATTTTGTTAAAATGCATGATGGAGAATACTGCCGATTATGTTGACACACAGCCTACTCTAGATACAAACCCGAAACCTGACACGAAATCTGATCATTGATAGTGTAAACAAACTAAAACTTGTTACAGTAAAGAATAGGAAAAGGTTGGGGAATTCTACTTTTTCAGTTTTTCTCGCAGTATTGTTAAAGTCTCAACTTGGAATTTACGAAACTTGAACCTAAAAATGTTCTGAACATGTGGTCACGATAAAAAATTTTTCAATTACAATTTTCATGGGTTTTAATGGGAAGACTCTTTCTTGTATTCGTTTTGTTGAAGTATTGAGGTTAAAATGCGTCAATGAAATCAGCATTTCTCTTTGCTTTTGGTCAAGACAGTGTGCAGTTTTATATGTGTGCAAGCATTGATTAAACTGTGATACAAAAATAAATGAAATAATGACGACACGCTTGGTGGTTAAATGGCCGAACTGTTGTGTTTCCTGGGCTTGCATCTAGAGTAGAGTGTGGTTGACAGCTTCGAGTAAGATGTACGAAAAGGACGCATACTAAGCTCAAAGCAAACTTTAGACAAGGTTTAACGCACCTCGTTCAGCTTCTGGATTACGAGATATTTTGCGTGACTACATATATGAGAAATGAAAAGACAGATAGTAAATATTAATATTATTTATATCTCTTAGTAAAAAAGTATATATCTCAGTAATAGAGTAATAATTTTTTCAGAAGATCGCTCATCTGACGTAACGCGGTTTCAACTGAGGTATCATTTTTCAAATTATCCGATATTTTTCCCAGGTGATGACCGATTAGGCTTCTTACCCGAAAAAGTATTTACTTCTGCAATACAAGTTTATTAAAGAATCTTATTTTTGAAAACTTAACCTAGTATTTGTGGCAGGCACATCCCCCAGGAACAATATCAAGTCAAAAGATTTCCACTTCGGCTTTGGTGACTTCGCCTCGCTCCTAATGTGGTGCACAATGGGTAAATTTACTGAAATTCGCAAGGAAAAATAATGACTTAAGAATAATGTATAAGTAATAGTTTATTGACTACAGTAAACAATTATCTTACTAAACCAATATTCTCTGATACATAGAAGGCGAGGAATACCAAACAAGGCAACAATTTTAAATTGGATGGAGATTTATGAAAAACTCCTCGAGAAAGTGGTGCACAGACAACTCGTAAACTAGGTATTTAAACCTTGCGTTTAATTGTTATAGGACAACAATATTGTTTTAGAAAAGAACATTCATGCAAAACAGTGTTCTGGCTCTATATCGGTGCTTCAATTGGCCATTTCAGAAGGTCGACAACGGCATACTACTAAAGAAGCTAACGCTATTGTTATCATAGAGCTATAGATTGAGAACAGTTATATGACAGGACGAAATCGATCCTTATGCGGAAAAACTGAGCTAAACTTTTGACTCAATATTTCACATTAAAAATTAAGATTGACCTCGAGACCAATCCCACTATTTCGTACAGAGTATTGAATCTGAGTTTTTGCTTTTGTTTGTCTAAAGGCAATTAACTAGAAACAAGAATAAGAGTACTATAGGGCCCAATTGTGGGAGCATTGCTATTCGTAATATATACAAATTACATTGCGTCAGTGCTGAAGCACGCAAAGGCAGGATTGTTTGCCAATGATCCCCTTATATAGGCATAATCGGAAAACCAAGGGAAATATAGGGGTATTTTAAATGACATTTATTCGATGACTATAGAAGATAATTGAATTGGAGGTGGATCTTAACTTTGTTTCACGTGAAATGATTTGAATGGTTTTTTTTTGCTGTTGTATAGAGTGTGATCACCCATTGCTTGGGGTGGGGGTATTAGGTTAAAACTAACTTTTTAACGCGTGGATAGATTTGGATAGTTCTTTTTTGTTGAAGACACCAAAAAGTGAAAAAATAAAGTTTTTTGAAAAAAGTTCAACCGACGTCACAAAAAGTGCTAAAAAGCATAAAATAATTTTTAATTTTATATCTATTGCGACATTTTGAAGTCGGTTCAAATCAAACAAACCAAACAACTACAACAAATCGTCCTTCCTTATGATCCCGTGCGCTGAAACGTTCTGATAGTTTTGTCTATTATATTCAATTATGATGTGATCCGCCGTTCAGAGACATTCTGGTGAGGAACACAGACAAAAGGCAAGGCAAAGACATCAAAAACGGCCAATGAACCAAGCTCGCCAATAGCAGCAGTCAGGAGCCGTCGGATACCCTTCCTTCTTGAGACTGGATGACCGGGAGAGTCATGACCCTCTTGAGGTGGCCAATTCGTTCGCTGACTTTTTTAGTGCCGCTTTCTGTGATGTGTACTGACTTCACTTACTTGACAGGGATCCCGCTAACGTCTTTTGAATCCAATGACTTAGTTTTCGACGACGGAGCTGTCTCCGATTACCTGTCGAATCTGCCGGCTATGTTCTTTTGCAGCCCTGACGGTATCCCAGCCTTATTTTTGAGAAGATGCAGCTAAACGGTCACTCCTGTCCTCTGTCATTTGTTTAGTCTGTCTCTGCGCTGTTTTTCGAGGCTCTGGAAAGACTTTGTGATAATCCCCCTTCATAAAAAGGGAGTCAAGGTACATATCTAACTACAGACCCATCGCTAATCTGTCTCATGTGGCAAAAGCTTTTGAAACACTGATATGCGACGTGCTCCGCTTCCACTGTATAAACTTCATGGGCTCTTTCCAACAAGGCTTTATCAAGTGTAAATCAACCACCACCAATTTATTCTAATTCATGCATCAGTGTTTGCCCCTGATCGAGTAGGGTATGCAGGTCGACTGCGTATTCACCGACTTCAGCAAGACAAGACAGGATCAACCATAGCATTCTCACTCATAAGCTCCGCCTGCTCGGTTTTCCGCTCCTACCTGTCAGGCCGTTACCAGCGTGTCCTGTTTCGTTTCGCTCTATCCATGTGACCGAGATACATCTGGTGTGCCTAGGTCCACAATCCTGTTGTATGCTGATGATGCTCAAATCTTCCGAGCGGTCTCCAGTGACGACGACCGTTATATCCTTTTCACGTAGTAGTCGTCCTAATTCCTTCTCCTACTCCATGAGCGGTCACGCCTTGACCAGGCTCGAAGGAGAGGCGTGATTCTTAACTCCCGTCTCACCTTCGAGGACCACGTGGACTTCCTGGTTGGCAGAGCCAATTCCACGCTTGCCTTTGTAAAAAGGTGGTCTATTGAGCTTGATGATCCATACTTCACGAGGCTTTGTTTCTGGGCTTTCGTTAGACCTATCCTGGAGTACGCCAGTCCGGTTTGGGACCCTTACTTCGCCGTCAATATTAACCGAATTGAATCTGTCCATCGGAGATTCCTTAGTTTCACTCTTCGCGGCCTCCCCTGGCGTGACCCTATTCACCTTCCTCCTTATCCTGCCAGATTTAGTCTGATTTCCCTCGACACTCTTCAAAATAGTCGCAAGGTCTCTAAAATTGTTTTTTTGTTTGATTTATTGCAGGGGTCGATTAACACTACCGAACTAACCAACGACGTCCCGTCGTGGACCTTGAGGAATCACGACTTCCTCCATGTGACTCACCACCGAACCTTGTATGCATGAAACCATCGCTTCTATGTCTCGACTGTTCAATGAGTTTGCCACCCACATCGAGTTCGGACATTCCAGGCAGCAGGTGAAGGCCCAACTTCAACTAATCATTGAACAATGAATAAAACATTTATCTTAAGTTTAAGTTTCAACCATGTTTCTTTGTTGTATGTAGTAGCCAGTTGGGGCGAGGATGGAAGCAAGATCCGCCCTAATAAATAAAAAATTAAAAAAAAAAAATTGTTATACAATAGCAAATATATTAAAGTAAAATTGCAATGTGAATGTAGGTTTTTATAATAAAAATATAATGATATGCTACTAAACTGTAAAGAGAAAAAATATATATTAAGGAAAGTGTATATCAGATCAAGTGTGACTGTTGAGAGAGCGTTTACATAGATCAAACGGGACGTGAAATTAAAATAAGATTTCAAGAACACATGACGGCTTTAAAAAAAAATAAAGATGATGCAGCTGTAGTTGAATCCTTAAAAGAAAATAATCATTATTGTAGTATCGGAAACGTGAAGATATTACATGTTGAGAAAAAGGGAAAAAGAAAGTGTGTTGACCCGTGAAAATGTTTATAACACTCTCAAAAGATGGTCGAGCAGACCGAAATAATTGTCAGATAAGAAGTAATTATAATTGTGAAACATACGTAAATAAAGTTGGCTACTCAAAATCTGCATTCTTGATTAAAAACTATTGTTGGTTTTTTTCTATCAGATTTTTTTATTGACCCATATTTCATATGTATTAATTATCAAATAATGGTCAATAAAATATCTGATTTGGTAGAAAAAACTAACGCTGTTTTTGAAATTATAACACTTTATTAATTAAAAAAACATTATTAAAAGGGGAAATTAACATTTTAAATTCGCAGACCTTTGTAATCGATATCATTGGTCCGCAATTGGTCAGCAACAGAAAGCGTCGTGCGGAGGTATTAGAAACAAGCTAACATACAGAATAACTTAGATTAGAGATCGTGGGATCTTCTAAGCAGAGACATATAATTGCATTTACGTCATTCACCACAAATTCAATCTACTGTTGAAGCAACTGAGTGCATCACTAATAGTCTGCAGGGTTGCCTAGTTGGAAGACATGCTGTTGATCTTGTTCGCGAAGAAAGATTGGTCAGCTGAAAGCTAGTCCACAATACCCTTCGTAGGTCGGAGGACATGTCACGGCTTAATTACGAGGCACTCATTACAAGCTGGAAGTCCCGCCGCGGTCGTTACAATATAAAAAGTTCTGATTGGAAATTTTTTAAGCGTATATACTTAAATATTTTTGTGGAAATATTGATCAAACTAAGAAATTTTAATATCGATATAAATTTGTGGAAATAAAGATGCATCTTATGATGTTTAATCACAGTCTTGTCAGAAAAGAAATTAGGCTGAGGGAAATGGGTTAAGACGTTCAGAAAGGAAGTCTCGTTTGAAAGTTTCGGGCTCATAAGAAAAGTCAAAACAGAAGATGTTAACCTGTTCCGCATTTGCGTTTTACGGCTTAAGACAAGATTCCCGAAATTTTACGGTGCGTATAGAGATGGTAGCGACTTGAAGCTGAAGTTTCGCGCGTTGTGATGCATTAACAAAGAAACAAACAAGTAATTTCGTTAGAACAATAACCGTGGAAATAGCGGTAGAAGAGTGAAGACAACCGACATTTCGCCGATGTTTCAAAGAGTCAATGCTCCCAGAGATTGTGGAGTCGCCAATAAGGTCAGCAACCTTTCCTTGAAATTCGGTAACGTGGATTGTACGGTATAATCGGCCCCTGGCCAAATATGGGAATTATATTCGAATCAAGGCTTGATGTGGACCTTGTAGATCAGCGCCAATTCAGACGGTGTGAAGTATTTCTCATAACTCTGTAGAAAACCCAAGCACTTTATCTCATTTTTGGCAATTTGGCAATAGAAAATATATGGTTGGTCCAGCTAGGGTTACTAGGTATCTTAATATCCAAGATGTTTAAGGAGTTATACTCAGTCAGAAGGTCGAAAAAAGCGATTTTTCAAAAATTCTTTTTGAAGAGGAATTTAAATTTTTTAACTTGAAGTTGTGTATGCATATAATAGGCACCATATACAATATTGTCATTTGTCTCAAACTTCCTTAAAAAAAGGTGTTTTGCGGTGTACGAGATATCTCGTGACTGGGTCATCGGAAATCAAAAAACAAAAAAGATTTCGTTAACTTATGAAATTATGTAGAAATTCGAAATCGAAGGAATCAGCAAAATATTGATTTTTCACAAAATGGCGGCTGCTCAAAAAAAAATTTCTATTTTTAAGGAAAATTTTGCCCTTAAATTATTTTTAAAATGAAAAATATACATATATTGGATTCGCAAATATTTCGATTAATTTCTAAAAAAATATATTTAAAAAGATTGTGTTAAAATTTGAGACCGATCGGTTCGGCCGTTCTCGAGATATCGTGTACACTTTAAAAATATGCTTTTGAGAAAAATGTGTTTTAAGTTTCAAAACCATTTTAAATATGGAAACATTTCATCTATTCCAGGACCATATAATACACAGGAGAAAGATAACAGAACGTATAATAAAAGAGGGGGGTGCTCGAGGTAGGCAGCAGCCGCTCGGATCCCTGCTCCACACACTTTTACTCGCGCCAAGGCGTCTTTACAAATATGATTATAACTCCGAGAATATTTGTCGGATCGAAGTGAAATTTTGTGTTTACAATCTTGAGTATATGTTAATTCAAATGGAAATTGAATTGAAAATCCTGACTGCGTATAACCTCTTAAAAAACGGGAAGTGGTTACATTCGCTGCATCGATAGAGATGGGTTGAGGGTGGGCTCGGTGTTTTTAAGGGACACTAAACGGCATTGAGTTTTGGATACATAACACGAATTACTCGTCTAAGCATGGATTCGATCGATCAAAGATGAGCATGCTTTCATGCAGGCGCAGACACTTCTGCTGAGTACAACAGGTGAGAGATTTTGCGCAGAGTTTTAGCCAAAGTAGGGCCTCAGTATTTTAAAACCAGGCCCAGTAGCCTGTTACGCTTCCAATTGTTCGTACCGAAAATGTAAAAGATTTAATTAGAAAAGAAAATCAAATAAAACAAAAAATTGACCTATTTGTTGGTGTTCTGTCCTATCCTAAATATAGAAGTGTTGCTGCAAAAGATCTCATTTATTTACAGATATGCACAAAAATACACAAAAATACTTACTAAGGAAGAACAACATAAACATTCAAGTTATTTTTGGGACGCTTCCAATTTCTTTCGGCCGTCCTTTACATATCTACCAAGTTCACACGTATATGAACCTTGAAGATTACTCCGAATCGCAAGCATTCCATCGACAGATAACTTCTCAAGGCGACAAGACGTTCCTGTTGCGATAACGACGAAACACGGGAACCACCCACTTGATCAATTATGCACCCTGAAGTTACAACTCGTGATCTGTGGATCAACTGCTAACTACCCGGACTAGCAGACAAAATGAAAGTAGGTAAAATTCTCACCTACTAGTTATAACTGTCGGAATTTTTGGATGGGGACTGGATACCGGAAAAGATAGAATAGTGTAAGGTAATCTTGAATAAAGTTTAGGGAATGTTGTAATATTTTGAGTTTGAATAATTTAAAATTTTGCTAATTATTAAAGTAACGTTGTAATGTTTAATAATTTTGGACTAAAACATAATAAGTCAGGGAAAAAAGTATAGGGAGGATAATTAGAACTTAAAAAAAATGGAGATGAATTAATCACATATTGTTGTATAGGTATAAAAATAAGAACAGGTAATTAACTGGAAGTATTTTTGTTATATAAAATTTTGGGAAAAAAATTAGCAAAAGAAGAAGAATTGTAAAAAACGGAAAATGTCGACGCCGGCGAATTTTGACAATCTACAAAAAATTGGAATTTTATTGAAAATCTTTGCATTGGAATTTAGAAATAGGAAAATTAAAATCGTTGGGGAATACTTACCTGCCCCTGCTCCTTCCGTTTTCAGCGAAACACAATATTAAAAACCAACACTTAACCTCACCACGAAAACATCCGACTTTTGTGTGGAACTTAAATTTTTGAAAATAAAACTGGAAATGTTTAGACTGATCCTAACCCAAAGGATAAGGTGGTTGATAAGTTAATATGAAAAATCAAGAAATAAAAACTTTATTTACACGTGGAGGCAGACAAAATTCGTTAATTATAATGAATTTCGACCAAGCCAGATTTTTCTGAATACAGCAAATGAAATAGAAATTTTCAGCGTCAAATTTAATAGAATTATTTGTAAAATAATTTTACAAAATTGAAGGAATTTCCCAGTATTAGAAAATATTCCGCAGAAAATGGCACAATAGGGGCAGATTGGTTATATAACCACCCACTTTGGTATGCGAAGCGATCAGTCTAGTGTCATCGACCCAAAAGTAAAAATTATTCGAAGGTAGAAGTGTATGAAGAAAACCGGCGGCAAAGCCAACCCAATAAAAGTTATTATCCAGTGGAAGTTAGAAGAGCAAAGGAAAAGATTGCAAGGAAATTGGTAAAGGAAAGAAGGTGAAAAGTGGAAGGACAAAACCCAGAAAGGCCGAGTGACAGGACAAACGGAACGGAGGAGTTGTTGGCAAGATAAGTTTGTTATGGTTTTTTTTTTTTAAATAAGTATATCAGCAAATTTGATTTTCTTTTGTTAAAAAAATAAGGGTACATATAAATATTAATCTATAATCAGATATATATATAATTTTAAAACCTATAAATAAATCGTGAGTCGCGGAGTGGAGAATACGACCGTCGTGTGTCGACATTTTTCATCGGAGTTGTCTTTTGTTTGAAAATAAGAGAAATATTAGTTTTGAGTGGAAATAAAAATTAGTTGAAATTTTGGTTTATCTTAAGTAAAATACTTTGTTTTTTTATTTGAGTTCGTGGACTCTTAAACCACGTGGCGCCCAATCCTTCAAAATGGAAATAAATTAACTTCGTATATTTTTTTTAACCCACCCCTCACCTGAGCGAGCCAGTTACGCCATTTGTGGATGTAACACGCTTTGGATCCGTAGAATTTAGAGAGTACTTTAAATACTTCCCGAGCACGAAAGTGTACCGAATTTTATCTGCTAGTGCACAACAATGGAGATGGAAGTGAATTAGCAGCAAACGGATTGGATGTGTTCACTGGCCCAGTATAAACATTAACATTATAAATGAGTGGTGGTATCCAAGAACTAATGAAATTGTTCTTTACGGTTTTAACTAGAGACCAGAAACGTTTACTACCCTTTTGAGTACCAAATACCTTACGTGTGACATTCTGGCCAAAGATGAACTTTGCCCGATTAATCACCGATTTTCAAATATTTCGCCCTACTATATATTTACGTCTGAAGGGAACAATTTATATACGTGGAAGGCTGCTTCTTGTTTTTAGTGGTTGTGGAAGTCATTGTTGAACCAATTGGCGTTAGTTGTTTGGATGTTTTTGAAACTAAGAGGAATAGGATGCATCCCAAACCATAGGATGTTCAAAATATATTTTGTGCTTTGGTTAACGTCCCTCATAGAGAAGCAATCAGACCTGTCCAGCTCTCTGGGATATTTATTAAGTACTGCGCAATCAGCATTTTTGCATTGCCACCCTAATCTTTTAATTAGTGGTCACTAGCGAGGAGGTGGACAATTGGGTGGAGATTAAACAATGGTCTAAATTGCCCAGTGGAGCCGTTATCGAAACCGAATATTTGTCATTATGCGATGTCAGAAAAAGATCCAAAACCCGTGTTAAAAGACTTGCTAATTAACTGGACATGTCTTCCAGATAGACTTATGGTGGAAGAATTGATTAAGTTGATGTGTGCTGTGGACGTTAAAATCGCCATCAAGAACGGTTTCAGAAGGAGATATTTCTGAAATCCTACTAATATCTGAAGACAGTTTATCAAAGGAATACACAGAAATTTAAGTAAAGGATTGGTCGATGGAGTTAAAGTCTAATCGAGATATAACAAAATCCTGAATTGTCAAGGCTTTGAGGTATCCAAATCACATTACTTTAATTGTAACGAAGGAATGTCTAGCGTGTTTTTACTGCAATTGCTGCTTAAGTTAGATATTAAGTTTAAAGCATAGCTTAAAAACTCAAACCAAAAATAATATTTATAAATAGTTTTTCTAAATAAATTCATATCGATCCCAGCTTATCTGAGGTCGATTACTTTTTCTCTAAATTTTAAAATTGTTTAGGTGCCTTGAAATTAATGGGTTGTATGTAGACACAAAAATACTCTTAAAGATATACGTATTAAGATGTATTTATTAATTTTGATAAAATGAAAAACAGCAAGGATAAGTCATATGACTTTAAAACGAAATGACTTTTAATTACGGAAACACCCATTTGTGCTGCAAATAAATTTTTTAATTTATTTTATTGTTTAATAGTTCTCCGACATTTTCAAAACATAGGTATTCCTGCATGAACGCTATAACCATACGGGAAAAATTTCCTCTAAAAGTGACTCAATTCACAAAATGTTCCAAGCTTATTTATGGTACTTTGTGGCTTGCCCCCTTTTAATTTTTGGCGTGAATTCCGGACGAGTAATATAATTGAAAGTTTGTGTCCATAAAAAGTTGGGGATCGACTAAATGAGGTTGAACGGTAAGTATTTAGGTTCAAGGTTGGAAAGTTGTGTTTCTCCTATATCGAAACGAAGAAAAAAGTTTGCCATTTGCAAAAGCAAATGGCAGAGATGGGATATAGTACAGTCATAAATTAGAATGAAAAGTGGAATAGTTAATGGGCACAGAAAATATTGCCCCCATTAATATTTCGGATTTCTTAGAAATAGTTTAGGAGACCAAATGGGACTACGGATGTCCACATTAGTTACCTGAGGGTTAAGAACGAGAATTTTCTCAGATATCTTTAGGAGCGCTTTAATTCAAATGACTTTGCCGATTTTGCCTGCTCGAATCATGCCTCGCTTAAATCAAATCCTCTAAAAAGGGATTAAAGTAATTTGTCAAGCCGACAGGTTTGTCAGCTGCCCGACCTTCATTTCGCTCATAATACATCCAAATTTGTCTTCCGTAATTGAATTCGGATCAGATACGGGAGCCTAGCAGTATTATACTTTCGTCCTGGGGACTCACTATTTTGTTAAATTGAATGTGTAAGTAGGTTTCACAACCCTTGTATCAAGTTAGGGGAAGCGTGGCAATTAACGGCACTCCAGCTGGTGTAAATGATGGTCACCCATCATTAAGTGTGTTACAGTTTCAATTAGGAAGTACTAGACAAGGCTTTCGATTAGTTGACATTTTAATCTTTAGTACTATTACTGGGTTAATAGAAATTTTGAGTCAGGTGGCGCTAAAGAGCTAATGTCACGAATTATTTGCCCTTCTCACCGACACGAATTTTCCTGAATAATAAATTTGTTTGCATAGCTGTTAGAATAGTCAAATTAGTCAACAAAATGGCATTTTTAGATGGACACATTTTTTTATTATTTGTGTTTGTGTGCGTCTTCTGATTATAAGTCCAAGTTGTCAGTGTGTAGGGGATTGGGAACAGCTCCCATATTGAAAAAGGGGTTTAGTTGTTTTTTGTTAAATAACATGTTTATTTTTCATCCCAACTAAAACTGGCTAATACGAGTGCTATAGAATATGAAATAATCTACAAAGTTAGTACGCAACGAGCTTTCTAGGTTAATTAGATTCTAAGTTATCCTGGGTCAAAGTGCAACTATGCTACATGTGCCGGTTGTGGAATGGTGTTTTTCGCGTTTCATTTTCACCTGACTACCTTAGGCATTGTGCTTCGATACATACTTGCAGTGTTTGTAATTATTTATAAATTGTACTTTTCGATCAACCCAATGATAAAGTTCACATTAAATCATGCGGAAGTGACTGTTAATGTCAGTTTCACTCAAAGATTTAATTTCTGGTTGTTGTATTCGCAACTTATTCATCCTTGTAAGGGTTTAATCTCGCCTAATCAGCATGAGTTCTTGCCCGGTAGATCAACGACTACTAACTTGCTGAAATTTTCTTCTCAACAAATCTTTGAATTTTCCTCCCAACGCGTCCAATGAGTTACGCAGACGGACTGTATAGACACTGACTTCAGTAAGACCTTTCATAAACTTCCTCACTCCGTAAATTTGTTTAAACTTAAAAGACTGGGTTTTCGTTTTTTGCTGCTCGACTTCGATGTCTTCATACTTAAAAGACAGGATATATCGTGGCGCTACTTCAAGAATTGTGAGGGCCGCAAAGGTATCCATCTTGGCCCAGTATTCGTTCTTGAAATTTATGACATTGTTCGTCTGATCTCGCACTCTAATGTTCTGATTTACTCGAACGACATGAAGATCTTCTCCTATTAATCAAGAGTACTTAGACACATTCCTGGGGTGGAGAAGGCTCAATGGCTTACATTTAAATTTTAAGAAATGTGGGGCTGTCTTTTTGCGGCAGCCTTACTCTACAAATTTTAGTTACACTTTTGAGTTTATTGGATACCCATTGGGGAATGACATCCGTCGCGTGCTGTCCGTAACTGGCCATGGGGTAAAATCCGAGAGGAAATTACTCTGCATATTATTTATATTGCATCCAGAGGTAGCTTAATCTTAGTCTTTGTAAAGCGGTGGTCTAAAGAGGACTCGGATTTACGACTTTGATTCATTTGTACTGCACTTTGGTTAGGCCTACTCTAGAATATGTATCTCAGATACACTAGCTCTACTAAGCTGTTCGAAGATTTTCGTTAAGAGAGTCGCCGTGGAATTATCCATTTTGTCATGCATGATTATTTATACAGGTCAACCCCGTCCCATCCTGAAAATACTGAACCTTCCCATAAGTCCCATCGAAATCCGTTTAGCCATTTCTGAGATTAACCCGGATAAACAGACAGACAGACAGAAAATAATTGAAAGGTTTCTTATATCGTGCAAGTAACAGTATAGCGCTTATGAAATGAAAATTATTTTGAAATCGAAAACAGACAATTCAATTTTATTAATATAGAAGAAAAATATTAGTTTTTCGTAGCCCAATTAAAAAAATTTGTTGAAAATAAAAAACATGTTTTCGCAATATTGAAATATACTTTGATTGAAAATTCAATAATCGTTCCACATTATAACAGAAGCTTTCATCTTAATAGGTACTGTGACATATAGGTAGACAGACGGACGGACAAGCCGAAATTATAAAAGTTCCTTTTTTCTCGACGGAACCCTAAAAATGAGAATAGTAATAAAATATTTCGGCTAGTACAAATTGTAATTATTAAAACATTTTTTGCATAACATAACACCACATCATGAGCAAATTACAGCATAATCTTAAAAAAACTTATTCTTATTTATAAAAGTTACATTTACACATGTTTTTGATTTTTATATCGGCACACATACAGCACGTTACAGTACAACATTTAAAATTCTGCACACCCCAAATTGCGGGGCTAACTTCATTAACATGATTAATACGGTGATTTTGGTAAGAAGACAACAACAGTGTGAATTTCGGGTGATTTAAAAAGTAATATAGAGTTGTGGCGGAGTGTTTTATTACTCATTCATTAGAGCTGTGCTTTTATCAATATGATTGAAAAATAAGAATCTCTCCAGTTTCCGTAACTCCATGAGGGGCATTGGCTGATGGGAGAAATACTTCAAGGCAGCGATTGTAAGTGGCGATCTATAGTGGATTCGAAGCCACCGATATTTTTCTGCAACCCCAAAGGCCTTTTTATCTTTATCTGTTTTCCGCAGAAAACAACGATGTGTCACCGCTGGTGGGATTCGAACCTGGTATTTTACGGATTATGGATTTTACCTTACTCATGTTGCAGAAGTCAAAGTTTGCATTTCGGAATGTTCAAGTTTTTGAAACAGAACGTCTAGCCGAGGCCGATTTCGGTCGAGTTCCACTCTGTCTCTTCTACCTCGTTTCTGGTCATGAACAGACAGACGAAAGTTTCTGTTTTGGTTATCAAGTTCTTGTCAAAAACTCAAAAAAACCAAACTATAGGAGAATCTACTTTCCTAGCCAAAACTAAAAGATCGTAGTAATTTCTTTTGTTTGTCCCTTAAAATGGTGTCAAATTTCTTTTAACCAATAATTTTTTTTTACTTAAAAAAATATGGTACGTTTTCGAAGTCAAAAAAGAATCAATTTTCCTAGCCAGAACTAAGGGATCGCAGGAAATTTTTTTAATTGTCCCGTGAGATGATTTAAGGGGGACTTACACCTTGTAAGCCAATTTTGGAGCTAGTTTTTGACAATTTATTGTAAAGAAACTAGAAAAGATTTTCATTTGAATTTTTTTTTATTTATTAGTAGAACAATAGAATATCGCACATGATTTTTTTTTCCATAGTCATGTTGACTTATAAGACCTTGAGATGACATTAACAGCGCGCGCCTCAAAAGTGAAGGGTATTGTTACATTAGTGAGGTCCCGATCGTTCACTTTTCCAAAATTTCGATTTTTCACAAAATGGCGGGTATTTGTTCACAAAAGTCATTTTCGTACTATGTTTTTTGTCTTATGTAAAACTGTCAAAATGCAGTAAATCAAAATTTCTTAAAAATGAACGATCGGGACCTTGCTAAGTGCTTTCTGAAAAAAATTAAAAAAAATTTAAGCCAATACGTTGATTTGTTCTCTCGTAATCGTGTACACCAGTTTGGAACATTAAAGTTTTGGAAAACCGCGTTCAAAGTTTCAGAACAGTACAACACGTGAATCATGGGACTTACGTGAAGTATCGTTAGAAACTGAGTGACTCGAAAAACCCTTTCCTAAAAATATGCATAGACACACACATTGACAATAGAATACATGAAAAGCGTGAAAACCATTGACAGAACGAGTAGCTAGACGTGAAATCATGATTAACGCGAAGGCGATCCAGGAGCGAGCGAATCTGACGTGACTTTCTATGTTTTTTTTTAGCTATACTCTCGAAATAGAGACGAATCCTTTTACAGGCTGATTTATAAGACCCTTTAGATCAGAAAAATGTAAAAAAAAAAATTGATTTTTTGAAAGTGACAAGGTGCAAGTCCCCCTTAACAATGTGTGGCCTAAAACGAAATGGAGTCGCGGCATTTTTGTACCGACAGTAGTATTGATTGTTTCGATATCCTAAATAGCAACGTTTTGCCTGAAAGTGACATAAATCGTTTAACCTGAACTGAATTAGACCCGTTTGGCCTGAAGTAATTGGTCACATTTCTCCTGTAGTGAGTAAATTTTATGCTCCTAAACTATTTGAGCAAAATCTGTTGCCTACCTAGAATTTGCAGTAGTTCAGCTTCAGTATACCTAACCACACTTTTACACTTGAGAAATTAAATAAATAAAGTGAGGATAAATTGTTTTTCTACCTTGTCCGTATGCTTCTAAACAACAGCACGCTTGAAAGTAAGTTCATCAATCAGAAAGATAAATCTGAAAAGTACCAGTAAAACACTTTGCCGGCCTGATTAAACCTGTCGCAACGGGTAACTCAGCCAGAGAAGCTTGAGGGATTGCTAAGAAAATTAATCACAACTAGCAAAAGCTTTTTCGACCAAGGAACTCCGAGATTTTGCGAAGAGTGCCTTATAAAAAACCCTATGAAAATAAAACATTGGCTACACACGAACTGTACTTACCTACTTGTTTTGGCGTTCTCCACTTTCTCTCGTTTGGGTTATTTCCGACGCAGAACACTCCACCTTTGATCTGTACTACACCTGAGGGGGTAACTCTTATCAGTTGATTTTTAAGTATTTAAAATTTACTCATCTGTTACTTACGACTTTCCGCACCTGCGATTGTTTGTTTAAAATCTCGTATTATTTCTACGGTCATAAACTCTTGCTATGCCGGCAAAATATCATAACGCAAAGTCAGCCACTTCACAAGCGTATTGTAATACAGCCAACGCACCCGGTCCTCTTTTGAGTCTATCCAAACAGGTTTTTGATGGTAAAGGATCGCAAGGAAGGGGAATTGTTGCCTCAAATTTTCCATCGAAATGATTTCTATCCGTCGGGTGCAACATACAATTTTTATGATATTTTGTGTAACAATAGACCCACATTGTGAACTCAATTAAAACTATAAGTTCGGTTTAATTTGGGTCTGTTATGCTATTTAGGGGTTGGTAATTAAAAAGAAAATATTTCAGGTAGAGGATCACAGGAAACGTAATTTGTTTCTTACATTTTTCCACCGAAATGATTCGTGGGCTGAACAAAAATATAAGTACATATTGGATATTTAGCACAGGTTTTTGAAATGTCGCCGAATATCGTTTTCTGAACAATCAAACCAACACTAACTCAACCCACATACTGACATAAAATTGAGTCGGAGCAAAATATCTTACGTGGGCGTCGGGCTCACGTCCGAAAACCGGCTTGAGGGAAGAAAGTCAGGTGTGCGTTGGGTCATACGCTAACCCGAAGTCATTCACCACGCAAAAGCATTGTAATTTATGATTTGGGGTCACTACACTTGCACGAACTTCAAGTGCAAGGTTTCGCGTAGTTGACGGGAACAAAAAACAACGATAATTCCGCGCTATAATTGAATTTTGTAACTACGTCGTGAGATGATAAATCTCACTTAAGCAAATAAAAATTTTATGACAGGAGGAATCTCAACCGTTTACGAGTTACAGGGTGATTCATAAATTTTCAATTTTTTCAATTTGCATGGTATGCACATCATATCTAATATCACAATAACCTTTTTAAAATTCTTAACAATGTTGATCTAGCTCCTACCATGGCAGGTACAGTCACTACCAAGTGTAAGAAAAATGTTATGAAATTACCAAAAATTCAGAATTTTTCCAAATTTTCTTCTCCGAAATTAATGTAATTAACAAACCTGTTTTTTTATTTTTTTTTTATTACCCATCTTATTACCTTTCCAATAAAATAGTTTTTAAAAAAAAATTGAACCGACTTCAAAAAAAGCGCTAAAAAGCATAAAATAATTTTTAATTTTATATCTATTACGACATTTTGAAGTCGGTGCAAATCAAACAAAACAAACAACTACAACAAAAATATTTAATCGTCATTTCTTATGATCCCGTAAGCTGAAACGTTCAGGTAGTATTATGCATTATTTTCAATTGTGGTTATGTAGTTGTTTTATTTGTTTAATTTGCACCGACTTCAAAATGTCGTAATAGATATAAAATTAAAAATTATTTTATGCTTTTTAGCGCTTTTTGTGAAGTCGGTTCAACTTTTTTTTTTAAAACTATTTTATTTTACACTTTTTAGTGTCTTCTACTCTATACAACGAAGAAAGAACCATCCAAATTGGTCCACGCGTTAAAAGTTAGTTGTAACCCCCTACCCCACCCCCATTCCACTAAACTTTTTTTCTCATGGTATCAATCAAGGAACATATTCTACCGAACAGAAAAGGAATCATCGAAATCGGTTCACGCGTTACGAAGGTACTACCTCTCTCCCTCCCCCACCAACACCATAGGACCAAATTATTCTCCTATAAGCACACTCTATTCAACAGCAAAAGAAGCATCCAAATCGATCGAGGCGTTACAAAGTTAGGTTCCAGGTCCCCCCCTTCTCCCACCCCCACCCCAGAAACATTTTTTTTCTCGAAGTATCAGCCAAGGATCATATTCTACCCAATAGAAAAAGAATTATCCAAATCGGTCCATGCGTTACGAAGTTAGACTACCCCTCCCCACCCCCCCACCCACACCTTTCAACATAGGACCAAATTATTTTCCTATTAGCAATGGGGGATCATACTCTATACAGCAGAAAAATAACCCCCCCTCCCCCCCCCACCACCATCCCTCCAAAATTTTTTTCACCTGCTATCAACCACGGAACATACTCTACCCAACAGAAAAAGAATTATCTAAATCGGTCCCCGCGTTACAAAGTTAGACTACCCCTCCCCCACCCTAGGCTAAATTTTTTTTCTCCTGTTAGCAATGGGGGATCATACTCTGTACAACAAAAAAAGAACCATCCAAATCGGACCACGCGTTACAAAGTTAGGTTTCACCCCCATCCCCCATCCCCACCCTACCAAAAATTTTTTTGACATGGTTATGGAAAGGGATGTCCTCTATTAGATCGGGCAGTGTATTCTCCAAAAACTTCGGATAAATTTATCTGTTGATTACTTGCGGCAAAATTAATGGTCGTACCAAATAGTTGCCAATGATACCAGCCCAAACATTGACACTGAATTTCTGCTGGAATGAGGTCACCATTGTCATATATGGATTAGTATCCGACCAAGTATGGAGATTGTGGAAGTTTGTGATGCCATCCCTGGTGAATTGTGATTCATCCGTCCACAGAATTCGGTCCAGAAATACCCTGTCGTCAATGTCGCTTTAAAGAAGCCAACCGCTAAATTCCAGTCTTATAGCGGAATGTCCTTGCAGTAGTCCTTGGACTGGGTGATGGTGATATGGACGTAATCCATCTCGATGAATGAATCTCCAAACTTTAGTTGAAGGTACTCCTAATCGTATTGCGACCCGGCTCGTGCTCGTTTCAGGGTCTTGCCTGACTATGGTGATTACTTGCTGCTCGATGTCGGCAGAAGTTTCCGAAGTTTCGGGTCGCGTTTCCCTGCTGTTTGAAGTTACACTTCCACTTTCTCTTAACCTTCGGAAAGTCCGGGAAAATACCTTTCTTTGGGGTGCTCGTCGATTAGGAAATCTCCTGTGATACTCTAGTTCAGCCGCTGCCTCGTTTCCGTCTACTACACCATAACTGTTAATAATACCCGCGTAGTACTCAAAAGTAAATTCTACCATTTTTTAATAATTTTTGCTTAAAAATACCCGTACTTATCGATTTGTTTCTTTCTATGATCGATTGTCTTGCTGACTGACCTCCTTTTATAGCCAAATTTCCATCAGGTATGTGTTACAAAATGCCAGGATACCAGGGTGTGAACTCTGGCTAACATAAGCTAATAACTGATTTGCAGCAATAATTATACTGAATTACCTGTGAAACCAAAACAAAGATTCTGGACCCTTTGTCTTAAAAATGTTGGTAATTTAAAACAATTTTATCACTTTTGGAAGTGACTGTACCTGTAATGTTAGATCAACATTCTTGAGAACCTTGGAAAGGTCAATGAGATACGTAGTAGCTTTTTGGCATTTGTTTGATGTCGCTGCATTGAATAGATCAAAAGATAAAAATAAAAGAGTGATGTACATACCATGAAAATTCTAAATTTATGAGTCACTGTCACTTCCAAACGGTTGATAATGTATTCGTATTCTTAGGGATTGAAGTTCTTGAAAATGTTACTGCATAAAAGCAATAATTTGGTAATAAAAGTCATTTTTATAACTGAAATTTCCTAATTCTCCATTCTATCCATAAATTAATGTAATTTGGTTCACGTCCCAGTTACTCTTTCCCTGCTATTTGGTTTTGTTTAAAAAGTTCCGTTTCATTACATTTTTGGCACAAAACATTGGTCCAAAAAGAGATTCACTTTACCCAACAACCCGTATAATTTTCACTAATAAACAGAATCAGTATTTACAACCATGTGCAGATTATTGGAGTTATTTCGGCGGGCCAGTTAACCACGATGCATGAGCGGTTTGTCCCCACTTAAATGTGGGTTAACCAATTTCGTTTTTAAATTAAAACTTATTCTTGTATTTTGCAGTTATTTTTACTCCGAAGTATTTTTGTTCTCAAAAGTTTTTTTCAACAATGAAAGACATTTCCATTTGTTGTAATGGGAAACCTTTTATGAAATGACGAGATTATTTGCATGCAAACCAGAAGCCACAATGCTGGTGCCCTACTCATTACAACGTTGTGGGGACAACAATCATATTTTGGATATTATTAAAGTATATGGCTTAGCCGAATATGGTGTGCTATTACAGAAACGTAACAATTTGGAAATATGCCACCACTATTAAACTATATCATACTTTTTGGGCAATCAGATAGAATTTTTTATTTCTGAGCTCTGTATAAAACCAAGTTGTGTCTGAGGCAAAGTAAAAACGTACATAACTTGGAGTCATGCCAGTGATAAAAGTTTTCACGAATCACTTATGGTCTGAAATTTACGCTAATGGTTCCAGCAATTAGGAAATTTTTTTAAATATTTCTCTTGGACCAAGTATCCAGTTCAAGGTCCCGAATTCCCAGTGGTATAGCAAAACTGGAATAGAATCAATAAAGATTTCGGCAAAAAGTTCAACATTTTCCGGAAGCTGAATTTGCATATCTGGCTTAAACACAAATGAACGAGGTTATGTTGCAGTTTTTTTAATTTTACTTTTTGGTTGTTTTATTCATTCCACAAAAGGCAGCTGCTTTGTACGCAAAGAGTGTTTTTAACATTGTTTTCATAATATGCATGTACATCTGCAGGGAGCTCTTACTTTCTCCGCAATAAATAATAATCGATAAAACGGTCTTTGAAAGCATCGGAGTCCCTGATTTTAGGAGGAGTTACAATACACTCTGGGTTTTGTAAAAAGTGTACTTACACTCTAGTGAAGCTTTTAAAATGCTGGCCATACAGGAAAAGCGTCCAACCATAAAATTTCTTTTTTGATATCCCGTAGGATAAGTCATAAATTTAAAGTTTATGACTTAAGTTGTGATGGAAATGGAAGCCAGGAATGCAGGGTTATTCCTCAAGATAGATGAAGACTTCAGAAATTTCCCACCACTTGGGTTCGAAGATGACCCGAATGAGCACAAAAGTAGCAGCGTTTTTTATGCTTTCGTTTTATTAGAACACAAACACTTGATTTATTTCCTCTAAAATAAATTAGTTTCTCTGCACTTACATATATAGAGAATGAACTATCTAAAAGTTTTCTATAAAAATTGAAGGACGTGTAAGTCTAAATACGTTTTTGCAGCATTGTAACATTGTTTCCTCTCTTTTTTCAAACGCAGGTGAATAATTTTAACCTGATGTGCGATTTAGTTAGCTTCTTAGTATCACTAAGCTTAACTAGAAAATTAAACTTGGAAACGAATCACAATAATATCATAATGCTCATCTTATATTATGATAAGAATTATTTATCGTCCTGGAGTCAGTATTAGATCTGCTTTTCAACTACAACTTTTGGAATATAAACTGTAACATTTTCTTTGTGATTCAGATTTTGCAATATAGGTCAAGGGAAAATATTTGTAAAAAGTCGGTTAAATCGAAATATTTCTGGAGTGGAAATCAAAACTACTCTTGAATATCAAAATAAAACAAATAAAAAATATGCGACGAAAGACATGAGAAATCAGAAGTGGAATTTTAAAAGGAATTGTATGAATTTATTTTTAAATTCGTGTTTCATCTCGATTCTTTTTAATTTATGGATTTCTACGTTCTTATTTAGGGATTTTATCGTTTTTTTAGAGATTTCGCTACTAGGGATTTTTTTATTTTAGAAATTTTGTCGTTATAGATTTTTATTTTTAGGGATTTTGTTTTCGGTGTTTTGGTGTCCGGATTATTTTGTACGGAATTGTGTACTGATCACACCTGCACGTAAACATCAGCTCTCGTTTATAACGGGAATGCTTTTACAGGCTCTTTGAATAAGACCTACCTGTTTATTGCTAATTTTGCTACTAATTCGTACTTGCTACCTTCATCACAGCTACTTCCATCTCCATCGCATTGCACTAGCAGGCAAAAGTCGCTTCACTTTTGCACTCGAAAAGATTTTAGAGTACATTCGAAACTCGACGTGTCTGATGGTTTCGCTCCCCTAGCTTTAAAATGCTGCGCCTCTGATTTAGCTATACCTCCGCGAGAACTGCCATATTCAGCAGGAGTATTTCCAAGTGCACGGAAACCTGCTCATGTTCAGCCGATTCCTAAATAAAATAGTTGGTAAAAAAAAAGTTGAACCAACTTCACAAAAAGCGCTAAAAAGCATAAAATAATTTTTAATTTTATATCTATTACGACATTTTCAAGTCGGTGCAAATCAAAAAAAGCAGACAACTATAACAAAAGTACTTAATCTTCTTTTCCTATGATCCCGTGAGCTGAAACGTTCAGGTAGTATTATGCATTATCATCAATTGTAGTTCTGTAGTTGTTTTATTTGTTTAATTTGCACCGACTTCAAAATGTCGTAATAGATATAAAATTAAAAATTATTTTATGATTTTTAGCGCTTTTTGTGAAGTCGGTTCAACTTTTTTTAAAAATTATTTTCTTTTTCACTTTTTAGTGTCGTCTACTCTATACAAAAAAAAACCATCCAAATCGGTCCACACGTTAAAAAGTTAGGCTCAACCCCCTACCCCCACCTCCGTCCCACTAAACATTTTTTTCTCGTTGCATCAATCAAATAACATACTCTACCCAACAGAAAAAGAATCATCGAAATCGATCCACGCGTTACGAAGTTAGGCTACCTCACCCAACTCCCCCACCCTAGAAAATATTTTTTCTTCTATTAGCAATGGGGGATCATACTCTGTACAACAAAAAAAGAACCATCCAAATCGGTCTACGCGTTACAAAGTTAGGTTCGACCCCCCCAACCACAAAAAAATATATATTTTTTTGGTATCCTTTCCCCCAATATAGCACCAAATTATTCTTCTATTAGCAATTGGGGATCACACTCTATACCACAGCAAAAGAACCATCAAAATCGGTCCACGCGTTACAAAGTTAGGTTCCACCACCACCCCCCACCACACCTCAGCAACATTTTTCTCGTGGTATCAACCAGGGAACATACTCTACCCAACAGAAAATAATTATCCAAATCGGTTAACCCGTTGCGAAGTTAGACTTCCCGTCCCCCTCTCCCCACCCTAGGATAAATTTTGTTCTCTTGTTAGCAATGGGAGATCATACTCTGTACAACAAAGTATGAACCATCCAAATTGGTCCACGCGTTACAAAGTTAGGTTTTACCCCCACTCCCACCCCCACCCCTACCAAAAATATTTTTGACATGGTAACCAATCGGTGAACATACTTTACCCAACAAAAAAAGAATCATAAAAATCGGGAGAGATTTTTATCTCTTGATCTATCTATCCTACACAGCCACATCAAACAAACGCTGAAAAAACATTTCCAAAATTGTCAACAATGTTAATCTAACTCCTATTATTGCAGGTACAGTCACTTACAAAATTGAAAAAAATGGTTTGCAATTACCTAAAATTCAGCATTCCCTTTTTATATTTTTATATAAAGAAATGCTTAATATTTTTAAATGCATAAAAATAGTTTTCTGGTCTAGGACGATTTCATTACACTGTAATGCGAAAAATAGCAGCATTTCCTAAAAGCTTTAAAATTATAAACAAAACAGGCCAGTTAGATACATAAACGATTAATCTTACAGCGAAATTGCAATACCATAACAATTACCTAAACGGAAAAGAAAAGAAACGGTGCGTGTCAGAAAGTCTTTCACCTAAAATTTAAAAACAAAGTAAAGTCGCTTCAAAAAAGTTGATAAAACTTATTCAAAGGTTCGGAAGAAAGCGAATAGTCTTTAGAGAGAAAAAGACTTTTCCTTAAGGGTAGGTAGTCGAGCGGCCTGACAAACGGCTGAAGTTTATGAATTTTTTTCTTACAGAAGAAGGTAAATAATGTATAATTCGACTTGTTCAGCTATAAGAACATTTACTTAAGTTCACAAAAAAAAAATGTTTTTTAATTCTTTAAATTGTAAAATTTGAAAGATATCCACGCACTTCTGGAGCCGTGTAGCGCGAGCAACGCGCTGCGCCGTGCAGGATTCCGCTTTCTTTTTCATCTGAAGCACAAAAATCAAAGTTATTTGCAAAGGAGAATAAATTTGCCGGGCCATGGACCATTTTTAGAAAAAGTCAGTGATTTTTGAAGAAAAAAGCCGATCTTTTTGCCAATTTTTTGTTATTCATAGTGGTTAAAAAATAGTAAATATTAATATTTTTTGCATGGCCCCCTAAATTCAATAATATTTATTTAGTAGAAAAAATAAATCAATCGTTTGAACGGTTCGACTGCAACTCTGCACGGCATGTCTAAAAACATGGTTTTGAGAAAAATGCGTTTAAAGTTTGACAAAGACAAAACGTGGGAGAAAAAATTTTAATTTTGTTTCTTACAACTAGCCATCTGTTCCTGGACCGTAGAGCAAACCTTTCTCTTCCTTGTGAAGCTGATTTTGACTACTATATTGAAGGAACATTATTTTGTCCAAACAGAATATATAAAGGAATTTTTATTCCTGCTGAGCAAACAATACGGCGCGCGTACATGTGCATCCACATTTGGCCCGAACGTAGGCTTGATTTTCGGCCGGTACGCGTTCGCACTAAATCGGCTGTAACTTTAACATTTTTCCGAACTTCGTCAAATGGTTTTTTTTATGCTAGGCACTATATGGATTTAAAATATGCAAAAAAAGAAAAATAAATTTTTTGAAATTGCTCGACTAGAACCTACCCTTAAAGAAAATTTCCAAGTAAAAAATCTGAATCAATCTGAAATAGACAAAGTAGATGGTTTTTTCGAAGAAACTTATAGTATTCAAAGGTAGTTTTTGAAAAATTTTGAAAACCCTCCCACAATTGAAGAAATTCAGTTGAAATGGCCACACTTACTTAATGTTAAATATGCTAGAATGCATTTCACGAAACTAACCAACATTACAAATGACATGGAAAGAAATTTAAAGGAGAGCATTAATTCTGTTCTGTTATTTTCGTAGAACCGAGTACCAGGCAGCCAAAACCTCAGTAAACCAGAAGATTTGGAAAACGAAACAGTGGCTATAATTTCATCTTATTTTGCGGAAAATTTGGATTTTGTATTCAAATATTTCCAGGTAAAGTTGCGATACATTTTGAAATCTTTTATGTTATTGTCTTCTTATATTATTATAGATGGGAACTGATATTGACGATGTGAAACCACCCTGCAATTCACCATGGATCGCTGCAATTGGTAATCTTAATTCAGACACCATTATGATATTGTACTATACATACTTCGCGCGCTATAAAAAAATACACTTAACAACTTAAACTTTACCACAAGACCCAAAGCACGGAATCTCTGAGATTCCATGACCTCAATCAACATTTAATGAAATTGGTTGCACTTATGTTATAATATTAAGAGAGGAAGAAACAAGGAAAACAATGTGATAAAAATCATTCTTCTCCCGTTTCCAATTTAGAAGTCATCGATGATCAAAATTTGAGAGACGTAGGCATGAAAAATAAAAGACACAGTCAAACAATGTTTTTTCTATCCAGGAAATTTCCCTGTACTATATGACGTTTGAGTATCTAAATCAGTGATGGCCAAACTCACACGACTTAATGTGAGGAATGTTTAAAAGCTTTAGAAGCATTTCCTACTGTTTGTTTATTTTTGAACCTTAAAATGAATACAAAAGGTTGTATATCTTAAGATATTGTATTATTGCATACATAACTACTTAAATATGACATTTTTTTTAACTTTTGTATGCTTTAACAATTAAAAAACGCAAAAACAGTATACTGAATACAACCAAACATGTGCATATACGAATTTAAAAGCTCAAAAGCTCACTTTCCCGTGGGCATAGGTTTGGACATCACTGATCTAAATTCAAGTCTTAATAAAGCCTGAAAATGACGAAAAAGTATGATGGCTTAATTTAAACAGCGTTCGAGGTAAACTCTCAGAGAAAGAAATTGTCACGAAATTGTGCTAGTTTTTTATTTCTTTCGTATGTTTCCGTCTGAGTCTCCGAACTTGCATAATCAATAAAGAATACTATCGACATACTACCTATGTGTAAAATTTCATACGCTTTGGATTAAATGCCTATTTCAAAGTGGTGTTTGATTGGCCTAGTTATTTATTTATAGTAGAAGATAACGTTATTAATTGAAATTCTTGACTTATCATTTATTATGGCACGCATTCCTTAATACTGGATGTTATGAATTCTTTTATTTTTTATAAGTAGATTTTGATACAACATTATATTATATTTAGATCGAAACGAAAAAATGCCTTGCAACTTCAGATAATATATGTACTTCTTTATCTTTAATATGACATACTCCAAATAAGCAAACTTAACTACAACTAACTACTACTAACAAATATTGCAAAACATAATGGGAATTTCATCATCATTTGGCCGTTCACAGAAGAAAGCTTTTGGAAATAGATCAAAGCTGCATAATTTTCTGAAATATATAAACAAGAAGACAACCTAACAATATATTATAAAGCTGAATACTTGAATTTTTAAAAAGGATACATATTAATCAAATAATAATATGTACATATGTAAATTTTTTGTTTCGGGTATATTATAATTTCCACTATTTTCCTTTATAAAGTACATTGAAGTAAAGTATTTTTAAGATCTGAATCAAAGGTGATTCTAAATTTAACTAGCTTACTAAAATAGGTTCAAAAGTAATAAATTTAAATTAATGGAAAATGGATAAAATGTCCATCCATAAATCGTAATTCGATGTCAAGATACCAAGAAACTGATAAAATTTCGATTTGTCATATGAGAGTTAATATTATTGAGACCATGGCAATTTTATTTATTTTTTTTACATTTATTGAAAAATATTACTTTTGAACCTATTTAAAAGTAAGCAAGTTAAATTGAGAACGGCCCAGATCTGGATCGTTAATAACACGCTGCTAATAGCCTAACATTAAGAAGTTTGTAACACACTTATTTCAGTGTGACTTAATTATAATAACACGTTCATATGTGTATATATCAACTGGACTTTAAATTTAGTGAACAATACTGTATAAGACAATAAAAAGGGTTATTAAGTTTAAAAGATTTAAAAGCACGCGTAATTTATTTATTTAAAGAAGCCGCAAATAATTCAATATCCTTCTGAATATAAAGCGTTAAATTTGTTATTGATTTAACTAGCAACACAACGCATTTTGAATCTAAATTCTTTTCTGGACCTTGAAGTAAGACCTTTGTATGATATATTATATCTCATATAAATTCTTTCTGTTCTTATTTGTTAAAGAGGCAAAAATCAGAGATAAGAATATAATAATTATCTAGTTATTTTATGTTATTATTCCCGCGTATCTGAAATGAAAGTATTATACTTATTTATATTTGACTTAATTAAGCTTCTATGACTTATTATGCAGTAATAAAGAATTTTAAGAATTTAAATTAGTTCATATTCATATCATTTCAGTTCAATACATATGTGCATTATGATGGCCCCGCCATATTTGAATTTCTAATAAATAAACAATGTGCTGAAATGTGCCCAGTATGTGCTATTACGTGCCGCTTGAAAAAAAAAATTTACTCAAAAAATATAATTTTTATGAGGAGGTCCTTTTTTTAAAGTCCGGTTAGCTCCACTACCTTACTTTATCGAATTTATTGAAATTGTGCCGTAATGTGCTCGACATGTGCTGTCATGTGCAAGTGTGAAAAAAAAACATTTTACAATTTTACAAGTATAAATAAAAAATTTTGCCAGCTTTTTCGAGTCACTCTAGCACCGCAATGTTTAATAATTAAAATCACACCAGTATGCCATGATGTGCTCAACATGTACTACAGAGTGCAGGAACTAAAAAAAAAGGATTTGCAGTTTTGCAAAAAGTACAATAAAATCGGAAATTTATAATTAAAGTTAACTTCACTTTAAGATTCTGCACTAAAACCATAGATTGTGCTGTTACCTTATGAAGTTGTAGAATGGAGTGCAGTCGTAAAAAAAATAGAATTAGCATTTCCGGACATAATGAAAGGCGAAAATTGAAAACTCTCAAAAGTTAGCTCCGTGTTATAAGTGTAACCTGAGTTTACACGTTGTGCTGCGATGTTCTTAGCATGATAAACGATGTGCAATAGTAAAGACGATTGCAAAAGCAATTTCGAACAAGAATATAGCTAAGATTTCAAATCTAATCTAGAAGCTAGCCTACGTTCATGCCTGTATTCTTCGATCATGGGTTGTGCTGCAATGGAGGAGGATTATGAGACAATGTGCCGTCAAAAAAAGACGGTAAAGGTGATTTTATCGAGGTGAATGAAATTTTCTTCGCAAAGTTAGCTCGTCTTCCTAACTGTTTTTGAAAAAAATAGTTTGTGCTGCAATCGAAAGACGTTTTAAAACCATGTGTAATCGTAAAGAAAAACGAAGTAGCATGTCGAGGTATACTAAAGGTCAATGATTTCAGAATGATGAGCGATCTGCAATGGTACTAACGATTGCGTAAGCAATTTTGCACCACGTGATGGTTGAAATTTGAATTGTTTTCAGAGATTTGCCCACGTTGATGCCTGCATTTTAGATCATAGTTTGTGCTGAAATTAATAGGCGTCGTTAATCGATCTGCAGTCGTAGAAAAAATAGAGTACCTATTTCAAGGAACAATAAAAGGCAAATTTTAAAGACGTTTGTTTCGTTTTCTGATTGAATACTATAATTATAGGTTGTGCTGCAATCAACAGGAGATACAGATAGCCTTTCTACGAATATGAAATGGCAAACTTTCGAATCTCCCTTAGATTTTAGCTTTGGTGTATGGCTTTTACTGATATGTATGGATTGCAATAAAATGTATCGGGGATATAGAAGGTTATACAACCAAAGAAGGGATAAAATAGGAAATTCTAAACGTTGACTGGCGAAATTTGTAATTAATTGTTGTTAATTTAATTGTTAATTGTTGTTAATTTTTACGATGACTAGAAAAAGCCAACAAATTTTTTCATTTATACTTGTAAAATTGTAAATTTTTTTTTTACATCTGCACATGACAGTACATGTCGAGCATATTATGGCACAATTTCAATAAATTCGATAAAATAAGTAGCGGAGCTAACCGGACTTAAAAAAAGGACGTCCTCATAAAAATTATATTTTTTGAGTAAATTTTTGTTTCAAGCGGCACGTAATAGCACATACTGGGCACATTTCAGCACATTTTTTATTTATTAGAAATTCAAAAATGGGGGGCCATCATAATGCACATTCAATACATGTGTATTTAAAGGTCCAACTGAAATTAAAGACTATATACTGAGTTGATTGAATTATTGAAATTCTTCAAATTTCTTTATAATACGTATAAAAAAGCTTTTTTTCCGTTTACTATATATGCAAGTGTACCATTCACAGGAATAATTTCACACTGCGAAGAATAAAATTACCATTCAAAGATATTAATAATACTATGCATGTGGGTATTTTTACCATGCTGCGTTGCAATTTTACTCTCTGTCGGATTACACTACACAACCCTATATTTTTTTTTACAAACGATTAATGTAAACCCCATGTGAATATTTCCATACTTGAATAGTACTTTTACCTTTAGCTATATCGATATTACATGATGTTGTAAAATTGCGACGTTTAATGTTGGCAAATTTTGTTCCATCGTTTATAGTTTTAAAAATACTTGATTTTTTTGACAGCGTAGTTGTTTAAGAAGCGTTGGTCTCGAGAGTTCTCCAATCCTTGTGTTTCCAAATCTATCTATATCTCCTTCGTCACACCTCTCCTTGAATATGCCAGCCAGGTCTGGTCACCTACATAAACAACCCACATTAACAGGATTGAATCTGTCCAGCGTAGGTTCATTAGCTTCGCTCTCGTGATCTTCCGTGGGTAGACAGATTCAACCTTCCACCTTATGAAAATCGCCTGAAACTGATCGACTTATAGCCCCTAAATAAATGTCGTGATGTTTCCGACATTCTCTTCATTTATTAACTATTAACTGGTACCATAGACTGCCCTTTAATCATGTAATCTTTATCTAATTATAGTTCATATTGCAGCTTGTACTAATTATTATTATTCATCAATATATTATATCTTGTACATGTTATAGCACGTTACTCATTAAAAAAAAGGATGTATAGAGCAGCAAATGCGAAAATGGAAATGGATAGGCTACACACTAAGAAACGGGCGAAACAACATTGCTCAACAGGCTCTAAATTGGAACCTGCATAGGACCCATTTAAGACGCCGAACTGGACGACGCGCAACACATCAAGAAGATCCGTAGAGAAGGAAACTTAAAAGAAACTTAAGAATGAAGAACAACAAAACATAAGGGTCGAAAAGACTCCACAAAATATGAAAATTAAAATAATGGAAAACCTTTCATTAATTTATAGCTTAGCTACTCGCCGACGTGCGAGTTCAATTGAAGAGATAAGAAAAAAAAATTACAGCGTTCTACCATAAGAGATTTGGGAAATCTATATGAGGATTTAATAACTCATGACCTCTTGGAGAAATGATTCTACAAATCCAAATAATTTTACAATTGTATAAGAAACAGTTTTTAATTTAATTAAATGAACCTGGAATGTTTGTATTTTACAAGTTTTCGAAATTATATTGATGTTAAAATTAAGCACTGGCGTTAATTTCCAAAAGCAACATCTTTTTTTAATAAGAAACAAAACGAAAATCCAATCTTACGTTTGGTTCGCTGCATAAGTTTCGTTACCAATCTGCAAATTATTCTTTCAAGCCGATATTTATATAAAAGTAATTAGAAAGTTTTTAAATTCTCCCCTATTATAATATTTACCCAACTATCTGTATCACTCATTTTCAGAACTTAATTAATGAAGTATAGTTGGGCTCAGCTAAAATATTAGAATCAATAAAGTAATCAATCTCCTACTACTTACATTTTAAAGTGATTCAGAACTTCTACATATTTATTTCAAATAAACCTAATTACGAAATTTCTACCATTTTAGAAAAGGAAAGCAATTGCTTACTTAAAACACATACGAACCTTTTCTCAGTGCACTGAAAGCGTCTCAAGAGGTTTTCCAGTGAAGTAGTTCAAGAACACTTTATCATAGTCCTGTTTGTTCCATAACTTCCACTACCACCGAGCAATCCATCAAATCTTGATTTCCTGAAACATTTCTTCATTAGTTAATGCAATTTTGCTAGAGTGTTTCGTTGAACGAAACCATATAACTCATCAGAGAAACTCTGATGGTTTCGCTTGCTACTATCATTTTACTTTGAAGAGCTTAGTTTACCCATATGAATTCTATCTAAGATTTCAAAACTATATACATATATAAATTTAATACATTGGAGCATATATAACTATTGTAAGTTTTAAAAATGATGGATTTGTTCGCCTGAGTCACAAAAGGAAAATTTTAAACTAAATTGAAGTTGAATGTGAGTTCAAATCTGTAATAGAGTAAAATACGTCTCGAACAATTTCGACATTTCCTTACTAAGCACAATTTGAACTAATAAGCTTTAATTTTTCTTTAAAATCAGTACCACAATCAATCAAACCTGATAAATTTATTCCTAATTTGGATTCCTGAGAAAATTACGTTCTTTTATATTGTCAAGCTATTTCATACAAAAATAGCTCCTTTATAAATAAAGATACTCATAATATACCCATCATGACATCAGGCGAATATGTAAATACTTTATTGATCAGTCTTGTCTGCCGTTCAAGATGGCTTTAAAAAAGTCCACCAACGTATTGGAAAATAATATGAAATTTAAGAAATGAAAATAGAGAGAGGGCTGGATAAAACAAATGTTGAGATTATCATTCGAATACCGAAACACTATTTCTAATAAATCAAAAGACTTTTGATTTTCAAATCAAAAAATTAAGTTTATCCGTGCAGGAATTTTTATTTTTTTCTTTTCGCGAGAAGTGAAAATCTTCCAATTACACCAGAAGACCCAAATGTCTCCTCTACACCTCTTCTTTTCGGCCTCCCTCCAGTGGTGTCCCATTAGCACATTATGTGCATTGTTTTTTTCTCCTCCAGGCTCAGCCTACAGGTATCATCCTCAAGGATTTTCATCTGCTTAAGATGACATCTCAAGTTTCCATAACGTGTTAATATTGCCGTCAGCTTCAAAGCACTACGATCCAGATCTAGGACCCTCTTCTATTCAGCACTTCTGGGCGATGCAATCGCCATCTAAATATATCTGCGAGTTCGCGATGATCCACTGTTCCCAGTTCTTCCTCGTGCCGCACATCTTCAACGCAGTAGGCCTGCCGTGCCTCTGCCTAAGCCAGTGAATGGCTGTGGATTTTGGCAACTCGACGCAGCTTCGAGCTTAACCCGTTCGTCTGCTCTCTCGTTTCCTTTGATTCCTATCTGTCTCTTCACCTACGACAATGTCATCTTATTCAATGAAGCACACGCGCTGGGTTTTCGGACAGACTCCAAGGCCAGAACTGTGTTATTCATAAACCTGAGCACCACCTGATTATCGAGTGCCACCACTATCTTCTAAACCATCACACGACTCTGAAGCAGGTAATCCAGTGCATGTACCAGATCCAGAAGCTCCGCGTGACAGACTGAGGTATACGACCGCAAGCTGAGATGCGTGTTCAGATTCAAGTCCTCATTGAAGATTCCTTCTCTTGCTCTCCCACCAAATTTGGATCCATTCGTGAAAGTTTTTCCATCAGTTAGTCTGTTTTCAGGGAAGGACCCATTCCTTATAAGCGTTTCATGGTATCTCGCAATTAAGCTTACTTTGCTTATACCCTCTACAGGAATTTCCAATTCCGCTGTCTTATTTTTGAAAACAAAGACACTTGTAAACCCCACAAAAGCCAGCCTCGGAACCTTACTTAGTTGCCTTTGAAGTACTTGTCTACCAGACCACGGAGGCATATGAAATAATAGGTCGCACCAACATACTACAGTATCCGAGTATGCGGCCCTTGGCGAGATTCCCTACCTTCGACCACACACCCTCCTCGGAATATTTACAGCTTTGGTCTTTAACATATTACTAATTCATCTCCTCACGGTAGAATTAGTTTCACGTTCGATAAGATAAGATCCTCCAGTCTTCCGAAGTCAATATTATCAAAGAATCCTTCAAAGTGCATTACGGCGGCCATTGATATGCCTCTGCTATTAAGCTCCTCTTCTGCTATTCGCGCAATTTGGTTTAGTGCCGTTTCTATAGATTTACGAGGACAATAAGCGTACTGGTTTTTACATAATGGGTATTTGCTGAGCACAAATCCCTTTAATGTGAAAAGCCACAATCCTCTTCACTGGTCTGAAGTACTTTAGCAAAGCATAATCTTTTATTCTCGGTTTTGGTAGAAATATGAACTTAGCCTCTCTCCATAAAGCCGCGACGTACCCTATTGCTAAGCATGCTATGTCTATGACTCAGATTATTGGCGTTACAATCTCACTGCACCACTGAAGTAGGGTTGGGAATATCCCATCTAATCCTGCTGCCCTGAACGGTTCAAACTATCTAACAAATCTTGTTACCCCCTCAGGAGACCCTGTTTCGCCAGAGGCCACAGCATGTCTGATTTGTCGCTTCTCGGAAATAGAGTTTCCAGTAGGATCTCATTTGTTTCGTCCCAGGTCTCTGACGTCTTTCCCGTTCTACGTCGAAATAGTCCAAGTCGGGAAAATAATGCCTACAGTACGACGGACAATATTGTTAGAAGGGTAGAGCGTGTTATTACGGTCAGGGCGATAAACTTGTTAGAGTGAGATACCTATATAACAAGGACACGCTGGTTATGCGAGTGACTTGTTCTAGGGGAGCGCTCTAGTACGGAGAAACGGTATCAGTGTCCGACACCAGGGAAGCACGCTGGTGAGGGAGAATTAATACGAGTGGCCAACACCAGGGAAGCGCACTGGGTAGGCGATAACTTGATAACCAGGGAAGCGCACTGGTTAGACGAGTGTCTCACACCAGGGAAGCACGCTGGTGCAAGACAGAACGGTATGAGTGACCAACACCACGGAAGCGCGCTGGTGAGGGCGATAACTATATAACCAAGGAAGCGCACTGGTAAGGCGAGTATCTCACACCAGGGAAGCATACATACGAGCGGCCAACAAGCGCACTGGCGAGGGCGATAACAAGATAACCAGGGAAGCACGCTGGTTACGTCAAACTTAAATAACCTGTATACCTCTTACCACTTGGGGACTCCCTCGCTGCTTGATATGGTCCGTCTGGTGGCTAGTCAGGGACTGACTGAAATGCCTCACTGGGCTTATTTATATAGTCACGAATTTCAGTCACCTGAAATTGAAATTACCTCTTAACTCGGGCGGCTGCTCTGCTGACTTCCACTCGCTGAGCTGCTTGTGATCTCCTCGACCACCGACTGCAACTGGCTTAAGTTTTCTGCTGGTCGGACTAATATGGCCGTGGTCTAAAATTACCTTTGGTTGGCTGCTAATTCCTCTGGCTTCTGATCGGTCTACTCGGTCTGGTCTAGTCGACTCCTGGACGGCGACTGCCTGGTGGTACTGAGCCAGTCCTATTTATATAGCCCGGCGGAGATCTGGCGGCGGAGGCACTTCGACAATTTTTATTTGGGAGATGCGCTACTGTTGACAGGTTTTCTGTTAACAGGTTTTAGGTTTTTCTGACTTCGTTACAAACTGTGTCCATTAGTGTATGCGCCTCAGTAGATGGAGGGAGGATTCAGTTGTAATGCGCAATGTACGTCGAAGCCAGCCATTTTGGCGCCATGTTGCTGTCTTCTTATTGGGCGACAGTTAAGTCATCGGTACTGTAATTGAACAATAAAAATAAGTTAAAGTCTTTCTTGGCTAGGATGCAAGTCCTCGTCTGCTTTGTGTAAAAAAGGGTTTACCATTTGTGAACGGGAGGATCCATCACAAGTGCGCTTATTGTTTCTTTATTACCTTTTTGCCTAGCTCCTGCCTGCGCTCCTGGTGTCCCAGGTTTACCGTCGTCTTCTTCTAGCTCTATCGGCTCGGAGTTATTAAGAAAGGCGATCTTTTTAATGCTATTAATTAGATTACTTACCTAAGAAATTATTGTGGTCTTAACATGTACAATTTCCACGATTCCTCTATTTATTTCGACTCGAGAATTAAACTCAGTAGAGCCGGAGGAATATTGAACGATAACTTTAATCTCCAACAATTCTGTGGTGTCATTTAGAATTATGAAAGTTTTAAGGGCTTTATCAAAAATACTAAGGCACAGGTGTGGAATGGAGCTGGAGAAGAGCGGATCTTTGAAGCTCATGTAATTGAAATTTAAAAAAATATATACTTATGGCACCACTTCTTTTGTCAAAGAAAAGTCAAACATTCGGAGAAAATTAAGTTGTTTAATGCGGTTAGCCGTTCGATATTGTGTTCTGCAGCTCACATATGGGGAAGGGATTCAGACAATATAAAGAATAAGAAAAATTGCAACGCTTCTTTTTACAAAAAAAAAATACTGCATATCCCTCAGTATACACCGAATTATGCCGTAATTTTAGAGACAGTGTTACGTTCTCGAAAGTATGTGGTGTCGGGTTGTCCAATCGGTATCCTTTTCTCCTAAATAGCTGATGCTGCTCCGATATTATATTTTTAATATCTAGTCTGAGGCCCAGGGATTTTGGATTTAGCACTGAACGTATTAGTGGTCACAATCAAAAACTGGATTGGACATTGTGGACCACCGCCTTATGTTGCCCCGAAACTATTCAGTGATGACCACTACACTGAAAAACCTGTTGATGTTTGGGCTCTAGGAGTTTTTTCATATTTTATGGTTGTTGTAAATATGCCATTTCGAGCTCCCATTGTACCAGCACTCCGATGAAGCAGTTTTAAAAATCCACTAAACCGTTTCTGGTTACTTGAGTTTGCCGCGTGTTAGACCGATTCAAAGAATTTTAATTCATTTGCCCGCAAGAAGACCAAGCATCGAGGAAATACTGTCTATCTAATGTATAACTAATCCGAGTATCAGCATTGAACTAATGACACATAACAAGAACAACCAAAGAACACAAAGAAGGACCCGAACTTGTGTGTACTACACTTTCTTTGGTAATTTCCAATACCTGAGATATCCTCCTATCTAATATTTACTCAACAATAATTTATAAGCATATTCAGATTTAGCTTTAACATTTATAAGTAGGTGATTGCAGCTTTATTGATGTGATTTCGATTTTGATACATAAATACAAAGAATTGTTTTATGTTGCGAATAAGGGACTACTAAAAATTCTGATTGTTATTTATAGTATATTTCTGGTGCAATGAAATGCAAATTTATTAAATAGCTCAATTCAATTCAATTTAATTCAATTTATTCAAGAGAAATTGTACAAAAAAGTTATATCTACTTTATAATATGTACATAGTAATCTAATTTAAGATAATTCAAAGTTACTAATAATTTTAACAAACAAATATTTCTAGGAGAAATTAAAGGAGAAAGTATGAAAGAAGTGAAAAGCGGAATGAAAAGATAAGTCCATGTCGGACCGCCACAACTCATATATTAAAGCCTTCTAACCGTTTAAATTAAAGAAGTTTGCAACATCATCTCTGAACCTGCCAACCGAGACAGTACGCTTAGTCACTACCGGGAGTTGATTCCGTTACTTGTAATTTACATAATCTTCCTTTATTGTTCAACCTAACTGGAGAAAATTAAAAAAAAAATGAATTAAAACGTTGAAATTAAACCAAAATAAACTATAATTATAGGCTAATTTAAATCTCTTCAAATAATGTTTAAATTTAAATTTAAGAAAAATACTATAATTTCACACATAATTCGCGTCTTTCCGCGACGTTTAATATTAATTAAATAGTTAATATTTAAAAATATATGGTCCAGTCCAGGTTTCCTCAGGACAATGACGACGATAACTAAAATAAAGGCAATAAAGTAATTAGTACAAATCTAAATACAAATAAACATTACAATATTAAAAGAAAGTATTGAGATAGAACTCTGAACAATTTAACAGACTTTGTGCGGAAATTGTGGTAAGCCTATCAATTGTTCATCGAAAACCACTGAAAATATTTAAAATAAACCGGAGGTATGACGCGACATAGTAAGTGTTGACGCACGGTGAAGATTGGGTGGCATGAGCAGAGATTAACTCTCTTTTCCTCTGAGGACGATTTAATAATAATTTTTTATGTATAATGGCACTTTATTTGGTACAATCGTTACAAAGTAAAAATCGTACAAAAGTCTAGCTACCCTAAAAAATGTATAACAATCAAAACAAAAAGACACAACGGTTAACGTTCAAACAGAATAAAATTAATGACACGGTACGTTACTTTGCAAATATTACGTAAAAACGACTCTAAAACTTGAAGGAAAAAAAATTTAAAAAAAGAAAATACAAGAAATCTTGAAATGCCTCCAAGTGATTGGCAGCTCTAAGAAAAGTTCCCAAAAATTTTGAAAAAAACCCGAAACAAAACCTAGAGCTAAAATAAAACGAACGACCAAAATGAATTGAAACCGAAAAATGAAACTATAACATGATTGGCTGAGTGTTCCCAGAGGGTAAAAGCAGCATCGGGCGGCGTTTCTACTTCGAGAACCACTGCTCCCAAGCAAATGCCCTCTCTGCAGAGCTCTTTGCGACTTTTCTAGTCCTCCACTCATCCAAACATGTTTTAAACGAACGCAAGAAAATTTCGAAACGATAAGGGTCCCGCGGGACCAGTCTGCAGAGTCATTGACGTCTGCATCATCCTCCCAGTTCTACGATTCCAACGTGAGACTTGTCCTTCCCGCAGCACTTGCAACAATACCAAAGCGAAGAGAAGCTCCGGTTTGGTATTGTTGCCTTGACTGTGCTTCTGATGCTACGGCTATTACAGATTAATCTCCAACACTCCAAAGCAGCATCTCCTGCCCTTCTTCTCCGTCTGACAAAGGACGAAGAAGATATTGTTTTAGTCCTAGAGCCGTGGGTCGTAGGAGGACTGGTTCGCGGACTATCCACACCAGGTTACACGACCCTCTACAAGAAGAACGGGAGTAAGCCTAGATCATGCATAATTGCGAAGAAGACGTTAAATGTTTTCCTTCTCTCCAACTATAATGACGAGGACACTAGCTGCCAACCTGGAGATGGAATCAAGGTACTACTGGTTCACCTCTTCCTATCTGGCACACGACTTCGTGGGGCTTCCGCCGTCCGACTCTGTGAAGAAGATTGTTGCTGATGCTTAACGACGCAGAGCTGGACTCATTCTGGGGTGCGACGCCAATGCACATCATACAGTGTGATGTAGCACCGACATCAACGAGCGCGGTGAGTCTCTTTATGATTTCTTTTTAAACACTAACTTGCTCTTATGTAATGTGGGGACAGAACCCACTTTTATCACGAGGAACAGGCAATAGGTTTTAGACCTGACTTTGGCCTCGGATAAGAGGCAGCTGGACGGGCTAGTTGATAAAATAACAATGGTCCTAAATGGAGCAATGACGCAATCCTGTCCCCTTAGGAGGCCCAAGGGTAAGGAGAAACCTCCGTGGTTTCTTAGGAAGGAGTGTAGAAAGACATTTAACCTGGTAAAGCCAATAGGGACATGGACTCGTGGGACTGCTACAAGGACAGACAGAAAGTATACAAAAAGGAACTCAGAAGGGTTTAGAGGATATCGTGGAGGATCTACTGCGATAAAATATCGGAAACCTCTGAGGCCTCCAGACTGAGAAAAATCCTAGCTACCAATCCATTCCTAGCTATCTGGTTAAGGAGGATGATACTTGGACCTCATCAAGTGTAGAATATCTTAGAAACTCATTTTTCATAAAGCTCTGGGGGGTGAGATGCTCCCTCTTTGTAACCTTCCTCCTTATCTCGAATTGGCGGATGTGATTACGGAGTCCAAACTCCGGTGAGCTATAGAAAGTTTTATGCCGTTCAAGTCCCCGGTTCCTGATGGTATTGTTCCTGCCGATCTCGAACGCAGCTCCGATCTTATACTGAAGTGGCTGATGGTATTGTATAGGGGATGCCTTGACCTGACCTACATCCCGGCACTGTGGAAACGAGTCAAGGTAGTGTTTATTCCCAATGCGGGCAAAAGCTCGCATGCCACTTTGCCACCTTCGAGAGATTAGTTGATATTTACGCTGTAGTATCCCTCAGCATCTGCTATCGGCGTCCCAGCATGCGTACTGTAAAGGGAGTCTGCGGAGTCTGCTCTGCATTCTCTCGTGCGCACTATAGAGAAATCCCTTGACTGAAAGGAGTTCAATATAGTGGCCTTTATTGACATTGAGGGAGACGGAGTTGGATCAATACGTTGAGCGGCAAGACCAACATGCCATGGGTTCCGGGTTCGAGACCAGATGACCCCGTGAGCTTTTATTAAGAAATTAAAATAATCCACTCCGTCTCTGGGCTGTTGTCTAGCTCGCAGCAATGCAAAAAAAACAAGACTCAAGTTTTCTGACTTCCCTTACCCTAATTCCCTCCCGGCCAAAACCATGCTAACGCATCAAAGGGTTGTCCCCTAGGATTTGGCTACATCGTATAAAAAAAAATGTTAGTCCGGTGGCAATCATGGATGCACTCGCTTCTGTGGGTGTGAATGCCAATCTTATGTCGCTGATCAGTCAGATGCTTCATGGCAGGACTATCAGCTCAAGGCTGGGAGAGGCTCATGCTGCCAGGACTGTGAGTACGGGCACACCGCAAGGTAGGGTCTTGTCTCCTCTTCTTTGGAATCTGGTGGTAAAAAAACTGCTTCTAATCCGGGAAGGGGAGGGCTGTGGAGTGTTTGCCTACAGGGACGACTTAGCTATAGCTATCTCGGGCAAATTCCTGTATGTTTTAAGGGATCTTATGCAGAATGCCATCATTAAGCTCACCAATTGGGCCAGGGGGTATGGGCTTAGCGTTAACCCTTATAAGACCGAGATGGTCATCTTTACTAGGAAATATAAAATTCCTCATGTTGACCCTCTGTATCTGAACTCACTGGCTCTATGTTGCAGTCATTAGGCCATATGGTGTGGTTGTTTGGTGGCCATCACTGGACAAGGCCACTTAACTCAACGTTCTGAGAAATGAACAGAGGTCGGCCTGCATCTGTATCACCGGGGCACTACGGACCACTCCTACCGATGCTCTATAGACTTCCATTAGATCTGGTGGGTAAATAGATGGCTGCTAATCTCGCTGTTCGACTTACAGCCGCATCTTAATGGTCTAGTATTAAAGTTGGGCACTCTTCAATTCTTGACTCCTTTTCGCTCCAAGTGGGGCATCTTGATTACACTACTCCTAGCTACTTCTTTGTCAAGCGGTTCCGATTGATTATCCCAACCAGGCTTGACTGATATGGCGACACAATTCCCTGTGGGAAATCCGTTCAGATTTACACAGACGGTTCAAAACTACAGGGGAAGGTGGGGGTGGGGTTTTCTCAGAAGTACTAAATATCAGCCTGTCCTTCCATCTTCCGGATTATTGCAGTGTGTTTCAGGCAGAGGTCATGGCTATTCAGGAAGCCTTGTTTTGGTTGAAGGGGAACGAAGTTCCTGTTAAAGACATCTGTACCCTTACAGATAGCCAGGCTGCTTTGACATCCCTTGATTCTGTCCTATCGACATCTGGGACTGTTAATAGCTGTCGCTCACAGTGAGTTGGCTGAGCGGTATCAAATTCACCTGTGCTGGGTCCCGGGGCACAGGGATATTCCAGGAAACTGCGTGGCAGAAGAGCTTGCTAGACGTCGTACCACCCTGGAGATCCAGCCGGATAAGACTCTTCTTGGTAGGCCTCTGGCCGCCTGCAAACTGTTGTTTGGCACGAGGGCAATCAACCTTAGATGGGCAAATGGCCCATGCAGAAGCTGTATGGACGAGGAGGAGAAGGAAACTATTTTTCACTTCCTTTGCCGGTGCCCTGCACTGACACGCAAGCGAAAGTCTTTCTCGGGTGACTATTTCCTCGATAGTCTTGGCGATCTGGAGGCGACTGACGTTGCAGATCTCTATCGCTTCATCGATAGCTCCGGATGGTGCCAGTGAGGAGATGGTGGGAATTCTTGGATTCCCGTGGTATGACAATGGACCTATTGAGGTCTTCTAAGTGTGTCCTTCAGGACGGCCACACGAACCTAACCTAACCTAAGTGATCACCTTCTTGTTATGGCGACTAGCATTTTCGTCAAAAAGCGAACTACCCACTGGATTTTCAACAATAACTTGTTGGACTCGGAGCAGTTCATCGAAGAATTGATTCAGTCTTAGCATCATTGGCATGATTACAAGACGGATTAATTAAGACACTTTAGTATTTACAGTCAGAAATGTTCACAAGTTTATTCACTTCACCTGCCTTAATTATTTCACTTCACTTAATTAGTTCACTTCACAATTTCCTTTACACGTTTTCTTCACAATACAACGTTTCACTTCTCTTATTAGCAGTTATCACTTTAGGGGTTAAAATACAACTAACAAACTAGCCTGCTACTCAGCCTTATTTATATCCCTTAGCTTAGTTCTAGAAGTTTCAGAAACTTAGTTTTAAAAATTTCAGTTATTCATTTGCATCACACCAAGTCAACACAGGTTCGAGTCGGCCTTAATTTCATACGGCATCTGAAGGTTTTTTGGTTTCCGAAATTCGGGACATGCGCATTGCACAACATGATTTCGTTTTTATCACGTAGCCTATGACTAGACTACAGTGCATGTTACATTCAAGCCTAAGCCATTGGTGGGATGTTGGTAAGCTTCAGATTTATTGAGACAAGATTCAATCGAAGCAAATATCATGTATCGAGTTTGACGGCCGAAGTATGTCGGATTGGTACGCTCCTGCCCACGCAACTAGAAATGTTCTCACGACATGAGAGACTTAAAGAGCGGCTGAGAGCACAAAACTACAAGAATAGCTTGAAGTTTGTGCTTTGAAATCAGTCACGCTGGTTGCGAGAGGGTGAGTCTCCGACCGCAACTACTAAACACGGCTTTATGCTTCATAAATGTTGCCAACATTCTCGTCTAATGATGAATTCTTTCATCATGTTTCTACTTTCTCTGATGAAAGTAGAGAACTCCTGGACAGAGCGCTTACTCTCGATGATATGCATACAGCAACGAAGGTTCTTCGACGTCATACTTCTCCTGGTTATGAAAGTGTAACTCCAGAATTCTGTGTTCATTTTAGGAATCTTTTGATTCCTGATCATTTGGATGTCTCTAATTCTGCGTCTAATACTTATGAAGGGAGATCTTCAGAGTATATGAAACTGAAGTTCGCAAAACACTGGGAACTAAATTTCGCTCAGTGATTACCTCAGTAATAGACCCGTCACAGTTCTACTGAAGCTGTGAATTTGTGGCGGACTAGACTGCATCCACTTTCGCTGAAAGGACGTGCAGACGTTGTCAATTACTGGATTACCTCGTTCATCGTGCACTTGTTGGAATCGCAGGGCTTTGTGCTTTTCGTGAAACTCCTGCAGGCGAAGGTCGTTAACACCTTTGAAGGGGGAGGGGGGGGGGGGTCGCTGAAAGCACGCTCTGCCAACCAGTAGCGGAGGTTGGTTTGGGTCTTACAGACATAGTCGTAAAATTTCGTTATCTGTCAAAGAGAGCTGCGCATAAGTTCTATGGGGGGTAGCGGTGCAGGGGAGCACTACTATTTGCTCTCGGTCCGTCCACCATATTCGCATAACTGGCCCCAGGATCTGAGGAGTTCTCAGCAATTCCGATCAAGTTAAACCCTGAATTAGTAGATTCAGTCTTCAGTAATGCTCGAGATGTAACAGCCGATACAGGACAACTTACAGTTCTTGGAGATATTATTAATGCTTCTGGGAACACACTTATCCACCCACATACCACACAATTAAACGAATTGGTGGCTGCAGCACGAGAGCGTTTCACGAGCTCTTCGTAGGAGTAACTCCTATTAATCACTTAGGCGTTAATAGATGGTGCACACATCTTGGTTTAGACTTAAGAGTAATGGTTACCATATCTAGCAGAGTGATCTATAGTTTTCCTTTTAATTACATAGGCTCTGATGTGGCATTCAAACTGCTCCATCATAGCCTCGTGCATCCAAACCAGGTGTCACATATCGATAGACGAATTCAAAGAGCCTGAAAGGTTTGTGGTGGTGAACGAACCCTGTTCCACAGATACTTCACATGCCCGGGCTTTTGGGATATCAATAATCTTGTTCGCGATATGTGCCAGCTTTTCTGCCCGACATTCGGCATAACAATAACGTCGTGTTAACTAGGTCTAAGAGTATGTTACCAGGTGAATTGCTTGATATACTTTATCCCAACACTTGCTAAATCGTTAATTCATCTGTACTGCATGCGGGTCGAGCTTTGGCAACTGTCCACTTACATAGAGTTTCACACGCGTGCACGTAAGAACCACTTCGTTGCCAGATTGAGGAGGGGATAACATCTAGAAGTCCAGGCAACGAAGGCCGACACATTTAACTGCACCTGGCAACCTTTATCTTCGGTGTGGAACGGAAGTCTCTCTACTTCTTCTTTCGTCTTTCACTGGGAATAACAGGCCAAAAGCTTGATATTGCTGCAAGGGCTGCGGGAAGGACAAGTCTCAAGTTGGAATCGTACTGGGAGGATGATGGGAGTAGTTTGCAGTCGTCAACGATTCTGCAGACTGTTGCCGTGGGACTCTAATCGCTTCGAAATCTTTGTACGTTCGTTTAGAGCATATTTGGATGAATTCTCCCGAAGGACAAGAAATGTGGCGAACGGATCTGCGGAGAGGGCATTTGCTTGAGAGCAGTGGTTTCCGAAGTAGAAAATTCGCCCGGTGTTCCATCTAACCTCTGGCAACATCCAGACAGTCATGTTCTAGTTAATATTTTTGTTTGGGGTTCATTTTATTCGTTCGTTGTAGGTTTAGCTCGAGGTTTAGTTTCGAAAGTTTTTCAAAATTTGTTGGGAACATTTCGAAGAACTGGCACTCCTTTGGAGGTATTTCAAAATTTCTTGGTATTATCTTTTTTTAGAGGTTTTTGCCTTCAAGTTTTAGAGTTCTTTTTACTTAACATATTTACTAGTAACGTAATATATTGGGTCATTTTTTGTTATATTCTTTTTGATTTTAATTAATGTGTCTTTCTAATGTTCGTGCAATTTTTAGGGTAGCATGTTTCGTATAATTTTACGTTTTATAACAATGAGCCACATAAAGAGCCATGTACACATAAAAAAATATTATTAATCTCCAATTAGCGATATTTGAAAAAAAGTCACCTCATTTCATCACACTTAACATACTAACATTTGCATGAGGGCCCGAAAACAATTGCAAATACAATGATGCGATAAAAATGTATGGCACCAAAAACTATGTTGTCCTAACTCACTCCACGCAATTTCTTTGGCGGAACTAATTTGCCCGAATACATCACTATCCGAGATTTTACGGCGTTGATAACTCCGTTTGGCGTATTTCCTGTTTGAACGCTCGAAGCGAAATAACTCAAAACTGAAAATAGGCTTTCCGATTCGAGCTTTGCTCCGCCTAAGAAGTATTGCTTTTCTGATAATACTTTCAATTGTAGACAGATTATGCATTATGATGCTAAAGCACAGCCTTGCAGGAAAGGAAGAGTGAGGGAAACGGGTCAAGAGATTGAGTAAAGGAAATGAAAAACAGAATATGATAAACTGTTCCGCATTCGTGTTGTTCTGCTTAAAAAAGATTCCCGAAATTTGACGGTATATCCAAATTAGCCCTGGGGAATATAAGGGTGGGAGCGACATGAAGCTGTTGTATCGCGCGTTGTCATGTGTCCACAAGGACATATCTTGTAGAAAAACGGCCGTGGAAATAGCAATAGAAGAGTGAGAGACTGTGAAATTCCGTCGATTGAAGGATCGCCAATAAGTTTAACACCCTTACCAAAGATTACTATTACTAGATAAACGGCTTCGAACAAAGTTGTGAACACTTTTTGTTGCTTTTGTATATTTCCCGTATCGGGCAACGCTGCAGTCAGAATTAAAAATTTGTTTTCCGGGAGAGTTTGTGGATAAGAGACACGTATACTTTTCATATAGGCATTTACAAATATCAAATGTACTTCGCTCTTTAAAAGATCAGAATACATGGATAGTTTACGCACATAAGTAACTAACTCAGTCATGTGATTCACATGAATTCTTTTTATTGGTCGTTCATTTTTCTCTTCGACAAGATTTTGTGGTACTTTTTTGACAGGAGTATATGATTCTCTCCGGATGAGAAAAGAATTTTGACAGGAGTAAGTGATTCTCTCATATAACTTTGACCGGAGTAAATGACTGCACACTACCTGTACTCTTTATTTGCATTTATATTCTTATGAGTTTAAAATCTGGATATATTTCGTCTTACTGTGGGGCCAGTGTTACTTTTTCAAGACAAGCTGGGTATTTTAGGGAGCGCGTTATCTAGTAGTAAGTAATCTTTGACCCTTACGCTGGACATTGTCTGACGCGGTGTGTCCGGCCCCTACTCAAATATGGGAATTATATTCAAGTGTGATATGGTACTTGTAGATTAGTGCTAAGTTAGATGGAGTGAAAATTTCTTACATCCCTGCAGAAAACCCAAGTATTTCATTGCAGTTTACCGATTGCAAATATGTACATGATCAGTCCAAGTAAGATTGCTGGATATCTCAATACCCAAGAGAGCGCGAATTTGGCATACTCACTCCTTTGAGTGAAATAGGTTGAGGGTGGAACGGGCGTTTTTAAAGAGAGATTAAATACCATTGAGTTTTGGATGCAAAAAACGAAACACGATTTGCTCTGCCCCAAGCGAGCACCATAGAAATGTCGTCGATTAATGATCCGATTGATTTATGTAGCATTTCTACGAGAATTCATTACAGAATCAAGAGTATGCGAAATTAAGGGTGTTGTTGTCGGCGAAACTACGAATAGGACTGATAAAAGGTCATTAATAAAAAGAAGAAATCAGGTTGGTAAAAGAATTGAGCCCTGAAGTACACTGGCATTTATTTCGTAGGAATCAGATGTAACTCCGTCAGTACCTACAGGGATTGAATGGCCTGACAAAAAACTCTCTATGCATTTAATAAGGTGAGGATACAGACCAAATGCTTAAAGTTTGGCTAGAAAGGCAGCATGCCAGAGTACACCGAAAAACTTTGAAATATGAAGAGCGACGATTTCGGACTCACCAAAATTATGGAGACAATTATTGCAATGCTCCGTCAGAAAGTCTCCGGTTCATCGGCCAGCGGGGAAACCGTACTGGTAATCGTTTATAAGATGGTTCTTTTCTAGATATTTCATCGAGAGTTGATGAGTGATTCAAAAACTTTGGATTAGACCGCAGCGAAGTAATTGATTTGTAGGTAGAGGGGTCGCATGCCTCTACTTTTTTAAGTATCGGCTAGACATGTGCAAGTATTCATGGACAACGAGACACTCCTGTTATATATGACAGGTGAAAAGGTTCGCGCCACGGTTTAACCAAAATAGAGGCGCAGTATTTTTAAACTAGGGGCGAGAAACCGTCAGGTCTAGTAGCTGTTGACACGTCAGGCCTGCTAGTCTCGGTCGAAATTGAACTTTGCCCGACTAATCACTGAATTGAAAATACTCCGTGCAGCTCTATTGATACGTGTCAATTTCTTTAAAGGGTACAATTTATATGCCTGGAAGGCTGCTTTCTTGTTATTAATGTTGACGTTTTTGAAGCTATGAGATATAAAGCGATGCATTCCAAAAATCCAAACCATAGGATGTTTAAGATATAATCGGTGCTTTTGTTAACGTCTGTGAGATATTTATTAAGTTCCGCCCAATCAGCATTGGTCTATATCTCGGAACCAAGAGGGATATCAACTGGAAATTTCGACCATTTAAACCAGACGGAGTTGGATCAATGCGTTGAGCGGCAAGACCAACATGCTATGGGTCCCGGGTTCGAGACCAGATGACCGTGAGCTTTTATTAAGAAATAAAAATAATCTACTCCGTCTCTGGGCTGTTGTCTAGCTCGCAGCAATGCAAACAAGACTCAAGTTTCCTCACTAACGCATCAAAGGGTTGTCTCCTAGGATTTGGCCACATCGTATAAAAAAAAAAAAAAAATTATACCACCTTAAATTTGGCTAATTTAACGTTTTTGATAGCATCTACAAACAATAACTAGGATTACAAATTACATATCTTTAAAGCACTACTTCAGCGCCATGAAAACGTTTAAAACGCCCTCCAATCTATGCATTCACTTAGAAGAATATTATTTCAGAAAAACTTTTATACTAAGATTTTTCTACATAGCGCACGAACCAATGTATGATTTCATAGGAGGGTTTCAGCGTGCGGGCCGGTTAGTTGAATTAGTTAGTATATAGAGAATGAAAATGCATGGAAAATTTTCGAATACATTGCATAATATTGAAGACAGAACTAAATGTCATCAGTCGTTCTTGAAAAAAAGTTGATCAGGTTTTCTAAAGCAGATACAAGAATACGAATATAATAGTTTCAATCAAAAAGTTTAAAATATGATAATGCAACAAATCATCCAGATATACATACATAATTTAAAGTAATATGTAAATTAAACTACTAAATGTGGAACCAAATATTTTCGAAAAGTTTTAAGTGAAAGTCGATTGATTTTCACTCAATACGTAGAACTGTTCTTCCTACATTAGATATTGATAACTAAATGTCCTCCATGTACAAAATAAACCTGCTTATTACCATCATTACGAATTTTTAGTTTACCTGTTCATTGCCATCATTACGGGTAACGTCATAAGAACAACTCTTCAAACCAATTAGCAATATAACATATATACTCGTAGAAATTCTTAAGCCTCAGTTAATTTGTAAGTTGTTTCAAGTAGTCAACAGCAGTACAATATCTACAGAGAGAGATTGCCAGTTTTCTTTAAAGTTTGACAATATGATCAGAGATAACTTTCTAAGATATTTTGAAACAGAGTCCACAAGTTGGGCTTCTCTTTTTGAATTTATTGAAAAATTAATGTACGCTTGTGGATTAAAAGTATCTGAAAGCCCGAAAATGAAAAGCTTATCAAGAATTAATCGCAATGTGTGCTTTACCGTTATTTCGTTATTGCCGGTGTTTAGTATCTATTGTTTTTTAACAGAATCTGAAACTAATATTGTCCTTGAATCTATTTTAGGTTTTTGTGCTGAATTGCAAGTAAGAAGAAAATAGTATTTTTAAACCTTTGTTACTACCATTGATCAACCTATTTGTTCCTTTAAGGCATTACCAAGGCTGGTATTCATGTTAGTTATGGGTAAAAGAATTCAAACCCTTTCTGGGAATGTGATACGAGATACATCCTTCACCGGTAGTGAAACGCACCAAGAAGTTGGACGGAAATATAAAAAATTTGCAAGGTAATTACATCATTTTAGTATTTATATTATTACAGAAAATTACCTCATAAAATTAATACTTAATTCTAGCAAGTACGTGTTGTATTTATTCACCTTCTATGCATCTTGTGCCGTGACGCACTTAACTATTACTCCGTTTTTATCTGATTGGAAAATGCCGTTTCATTATCCTATTATCGGGATTCCGTAAGATAACAATAACTGACAAACAAAACCGTACTTCTAATAAATTTAATTTTAGTTACAATAGTCATCCAGGATACGATATTAACTACATCTTCACAAGCCTCGCAGCTTACTACTTTTTTAATATAATTCTGCTCACTGATTTTCTCTTCTGTTTGTTCTGTTTTTTTGCGGCATCAAGGTTTGAGCTCTGCAGAAAGGATTGTGAATTTATTGGTGATAAGAACAGTGAATTTAACACAGAAGATAAACAAAAGGAGCTTTTACAATGTATTGCAGAAAATCATGTCCATGCGATTACTTTTCTGAAAGATTTCAGGGAGATTTTCGAAGATTTTATACTGTTAAATTTGCCAACATATATTATTTCTGGATGCGTCGGGGCTGTTCAAATTACATCAGTAAGTATCCAATTATCAACATAACATTTATGATAATAGTTTCGCATCCAATTTAAGAAAAATACGTTCTCGAGCTGTGCTGTTAGCGTATACGTAGCTGCCAGCTTGCTACTGTATTCAATTTTTGGACAACTTATAACATCTAAAAATGAAGAATTTATTATTGCTATTTATGATACTAAATGGTATAAACTAAAAAGTATATCAAATCGTAAGATGATCGTACTGATTTTGGCAAACGCTCAGAAATGTCAGGGAATTGTCATTAAAGGATATATGCAGTTGTCTTTGGCAGCTTATGCCGCAGTATGTAACAAATTCTTTTTATTAGTTTAGTTATTTAATAAAAATTCGTTTTCTTTCAAGATATGGAAGATGGGGTACGCTTTCGTTGCATTCATGTTGAACATAATATAGGAAGTAATGTTGTAGTTATCTGACGTGGATTTTAAAACTTTGCAAGTTTGAACTAAAATTCTTATAACTCATTGAGTGTTTAAAAAAAATAAAGTGTTTATTTGAAGTTGAGTTAAAAAGCACACGCACAGCCTAATTATTGTATGTTCGAACAGTTTAGTATAAAGTTACCATTAAAATAAAAAAATCTTTAATTAAATATTTCGCTGCTGAATGCAATGTCTGTTACATATTCCTAATCCTTTAAATGTCACTTGTCATTTAATATTTAATAAATGATTATTCTCGTTTTGTGTTTATAATTTTGTATTATATCTTATATATAATATAAAGTAAAGCCTGAAAAACAAAAAAATTCGTAAAAATCAAATGACCGCCATTTTTAAAATATTCAATTTTTTTATTTAATTCTAGTTCCGGTTGTATATTTTAAACATCTGGGATTTTCCGGGGTTTTATATGGAGTCTCAAACATGGTGAGTTAGTTTTGATTTAACCGGTGAAATGATTAGTTCTAATAAACGAAATGAAACGTTGTGGACAAAAACAGAAAAATTCTGATTGGAAATATGCCGGAAGAGCCCCAGCTTCGTTACAGTTGTTTCCAGAAGTGGGATTAGTTAAGAAAAAGTAAAAAGTAAAAGTGTGATTGCGAAACTGAAGTAAAAGATTGCAGTCAAACCAAATATGGTTCACAAATTGAAGGATTTACGCATGCAAGGCTTTAAAGGAGAATTAAGTAAACGATTGCTTCCTACGGCTGGAAATAAATGTGCCCTACTAGTCCTCTGACAAGAAGCCATGTAAAATGATGGAAAACATACACAAACTTTTATTTTTGAGGATCAGCTCGAAGAAGAAGATAACACTTCAAGCATGACAAGTATTTTCAATGCCCTAATGTGTGAGATAAAATCTGCCAAAGAACAATTTAAGGCACCAATGGACGAACAGAAATCTAAATTGAAAGCATCAATAGAAAAGGAGAAATCATCTATGGAATCGTCGTTCGAGATGAAATAATCAGTGGAAGGATCCGTGAATAAGTTGAAAACATCCATGGAAGAACAGAAGTCATCAGTAGGGGAACTTTGAATAAAGGTCTCTTCGTAACTTGTTATGCGGACTACCTAGCGACAGTAGTCAGAGGTAAGTTTGAAGAAAACTTGGGATACATACTTCAAGAAGCAATCGACACGGCAACCTCTCGGGCGCAGGATTGCGGACTGAAGACAAACCCAAGTAAAACGGAATTCTGCTGCTTCACTAAAAGACATAAATTTATAAAGATAGTTCCCCCGTGCATCGGGAACACTAGATTAACCTTAAAGAATGAGGCCAAATTTTTGGGTGTGCTGATGGACGGGAAACTAAAGTGGGCTAGGCACCTACACGAGAAGAAAAGCAAAGCGGTAAAAGCTTTCTGGACGTGTAGAAATGCTATAGGTAAGGTATAAGGACTATCACCCTACATTATAAATTGGATATACAGATGTGTAATCAGACCCAGACCAGAAGATTTTGGGCCAGGTCCAGAGTATGTGCAGCTAAGGCATAACAGGGGCTACTAAGTCAACACCGACAAAGGCCTTGGAGGTCATTCTAAATATAACTCCACTGGAATTCTAGTTAAACAAGTAGCATTAAACTCGGCTTTACGTTTGCGAATGAATAAACTGTGGAAGGTAAGGCGAGTGCAAACCCAACTTGAGAAGATCGTCCAAGTACATACCTGGACGATCTTCTCAAGTTGGGTTTGCATTCGCCTTACCTTACATAATGGAAATACAATCAAGAGATTCTTTGAGGAAGCAGACTGCTGGGACTTCAAAACGGGTAACCCAAATTTGGAGGCAATCTCCAAAACTCACTTCCCGACAAAAAGTGAATGGATCAACAATAGGGTGATTCAAGAAAACACTTTAGCGATTTACACAGACGGCTCAAAATGTGAGCGTGGCTGTGGCTTTGGAATATCGCGCGAGGAACTAAACCTGCCTTTATGGGGAGGGGTTAACAGCTCCTTTTCGGTTCTTCAATGTTAATAGGAGAGATAGGAGCTAAACAGCTAATAGAACAAGGAATAACATCCTCCAGGATCGCAATATGCACGGAGAGCCAGGCATCCATCAAATCTTTAATTAACGCCGAAGTAAAATTCAAAACGATAGAGGGATGTAATCTGACCCTCACGAAGCTAGGGAGACAAAACGGTGTCACCCTAATATACGTGTCGGGGCACTGTGACATCCCAGGAAATGCAAAAGCAAATAAGCTGGCGCGGTGGGGCGCAAATGAGGACACTCCAATAATGCTCAACCTGAGCATACCCATCCATGAAATCAGAAAAGAAATCATGGAATGGGTAACGAGGAGGCACAAAGAAAACTGGGAGGGATCCGACATCGCCAGACATACAAAGGCGTTTTGGGGAACTCTCAATGCACATGAACCTGAAAAGATCATTAAGCTTAACAAAGCCAAACTGAAACTTCTTGTTGGCCTTGTGACGGGACATGTAGGACTAAGTTCATGCCATAAAAATAGGAAGGGCAAACGCCAGTCTATGCAGGGGATGTAGGGAAGAAGACGAGACCCCTGCCCTGCCCTATCGCAAAAAAGATCTAGCATATTAGGAATAGACTACTGGGAAGATTTAGCAGAACTTAAGAAATCAGGGTATAATCGAATTATCCAATTCGGTACGGTGATAAGTTGGCTCGATAGTGGACTTTAAGGTACGCTGCCTAAAAGGGGGCATACAACGGGCCACTAAAGGCTTCAGTGCAAGGAAGACATGTGGGATGAGTGCATTGTTGTTCTCGATTTCATAAAAAGCCCGTAACGTTCAGTTCGAGGTTGCTGGAGGATGGACGGACATCTGGATCCTAGAACGTAGCCAAGTAACTAATGCGGGAGGAGATAAAGTCTTGAAAACTACCCCATACTCCAAGGTTGTACTAAACCATACCAAGAGAGTCTGCAGTATTTTCCCCTATCTGAAGGACCCGTCGGTAATTGGGTCGCGAATGGCGTCTCCTCATGCACTTCTGTAGGAGTGAAGGTGGAGGGTATGGTAGCCCCTAATAGGTTGGCTATATCCACGGTACCCACAACACAACAGAAGCAGCCTTGGTAAAATTACCTTTTGAAGGTTCTGTGACGGCTATGGAGGCTGGGTCGCCTACTCTGAAAGATAAACACTTGCTACGAAGGTTTTTTAGACTAGCCACGTATTATACGCGATTTGTGAAGAATTTTTTGGATATAGCAAGAGTGTTGCATAAACTAACGTAAAAGGATAAAGCATTTGTCTGGACGGAAAAGACAGAAAACAGCTTTAAAGCACTGAAACAAGCGCTTTGCAATGCATATGGTAACTTATCCAAAGATAGTCGATATTTTTGTGATATATTTAATAATGTTGGAATTGGTGCTGTGCTGTCACAGGACGTAAATGGGTAAGAAAAATTGATGGTATACTATAGCAGAGCTCTATCTAAACCAGAAAGAAATTGCTGTATTATGAGGAAAGGACTGCTGCTAATTGATTCAACGAAGTATTTTCATAAATTTCTTTATGGACAAAGATTCATCTGAGTCAGAATGCCGGATGAATGCATTGATTCGCGAAAGCAAGATAAACGATGGTCGGGAAGAGATCCATAATGGTGCATTGGGAGGCTAGCTTGGCGTCAACTAAACTTTGCAGAAATCTACGAGGAAGAAACTAATGGAGATGCCCTTACATATATGTATACGCTGATTTTCCGTGTCAAATTTTAATGCGTGTGAGTCAAAATTAAACGAAGGCAAATTTACAAATTTAAATTAACAAAGTTCTGTCACTTTTCTGTTTACTTGACGGACTGAAAAGTTCCGATTTAATAAATCGGTGTAATATATATTCTTCAAAATTTTATATTGGTAAAGTGAAAGAAGTTTTATATAAACTTTAACTCAAATTGTTAGTTAAATAAACAAGGTTTAAGTGAAAACTTATTATGAAGTGCATAGTAGAATTTTGTCCAAATAACACCCTTTGTCGACAATCTGGAATATTCTATCACACCTAAGACAAGCTACTATTAACCAGTTATCTACATATAAATGGGAAAAGTTTTATGATTAATTACGAAATATTCATAATTTACGTAAAAATTAAACTTTGTTTACATTTCATTTTGAGATCACCAAATGTTCTGCGAATAGTCTGCACTGGCGGATGGAGAAAAGTTCGTCTGAAAGGGGTTTGCGAAAATTTTTATTGTATCAATATGTACCTATAGATTTTTTGATCGTTAAATTTTATATTTATGTTACTATGAATAATGCGGTTAATAAAATAAAAATATTAACATTGATTAGTATTCTTGTACCTTAGATTCCCAAAATATGTAGTTTTACGCCAAAAGTGGTTTAAAGTTCTTGGAAGAAGATTTTCAAGACCTATTTCAACGATAGCAAAGCACCGAGACTAGGCAGTGATACAATCCTACAAATTAAATTAGCCCTGAATATTTTTAATAAATGGAAATGCTTTTTGCAGCTAATCTACTCTTTTCTGAAGAAATCCAAACAAATTAAATATGTGACGGAAAACATTGCAATCATTGAGCCATTTGGATAATTGAATTCATCAAATTTTGCTGAAGTCGTAATATTAAGCAATTTTAATAACTTGATATTTTATTACAAGGTCGGTTAACTGATTAATCTTTCAAATAATGCTGAGATTAAGAAGACGAACTTCCAATTTAATATGGTAAAATTTGTATTTATATTTTGTTTATTTGAACGTGTCTAGGTTGTTTAAAAAAACGCGCTAAGAACCCTCTGTCGTTTTACTTAGTGTTTTACTTAAGTTGCCACGATTTTTCGAGTTTAGGGCATCTCCATTTAGTTTCTTCCTCGTAGGCAGAATTTAATAGAAAATTTATATTAATTGTATATGCGAGTGGCCGTTCATTCTATGATTCAGATCGGGGCAACCTCTATATATGAGTATCATCACAGAGAGTAGCAGAGGAGTTAGTGGCTCAGCAAATTTGGCTTTATTCTGAAACAAGGAAGACGCGGGCAAAACCACTTTACCCACAATCTGAGGGAATATTTGAACGATTTAATAGAACAGTGATCGAACATCTCAGGAAATTATTCGATGAGCATCAACGAGATTGGTATAGTTACATACCGGTACCGAATAGTCGTTTATACATAACTCAACAGGACAAATACCCTCTAAGCTTGTGTTTGGAAGACAAATTCGGCTGCCATGTGATTCAAAGTTCGGAACCCTACAAAAGCATAAATAATCCCCTGAAGAGCAAATAGCATTGCTCCGGAAACGTCTCGGAGAAATCTATCAACTGGCCAGAACAAAGGTTAAAACATCTAGCGATTGAACAAGTACCCGACAGGACATCAGAGCTAGTTCTAGCGGATTTAAAGAAAGCTATCTTATTTGGCTGTCCTGTTCGGCAGCGAGAAGGAATATCACGAAAGCAATACAATAAGCAGTGATCAAGATCCCTACACGCATCAACGAAGTTTCCCTCAGATACAACTTTTTGGGAAGAGCAGTTCTAAGAGTAGAGCGGTTTAAAGTTCACTGTGGGGGGCATAGAGTTCTAATGAAAAGCAAATCAAGTTCTGCAATGCGCATGCAACAGATTTCTTTTATAAACATAAAGTGAGATTCTGTATGAAGTCAAGTCCAACTGGAAACTGCGGTGGCTTGGCGTGGTGAAACCGAATAACAGAAATTTCTAGAACTAAGTGGAAGACCTTTCAAGATTAAGCTAAGTAGTATATTGTGAAGTAATTTTATTAAAACACTTGTGTCGATTCCACAAAAATTATATTCTTTATTTTAAACTAAATAATTACAGAAACCTACGCGTTTCGTCCTGTTAAGACATCTTCAGGGCCTATACTAAATACCAACTAACTGCTTAATCTGCAAGAGAGTCTAAACTAAATGTGCGTACATACGAATTAGTGTTAACCATGCTATAAGTGTGAAGTATATACAACAACATACATACGCATTTTTACTATTAAAATTTTATTATATTTGGGTTTAATAAGGGACTATTATTACAAAAATCTAATTGATCATTAAGTAATATACAACCGTCATCTTTCGCTTTTTTAATTTCAAAAATTTCAAGTTTGTTTAGAACAGTACCTCCGTTGGTTCTATGAAGCAGCTTAATATTTTCAATGTTACATGTATGACCCGTAGATTTGAAATGTTTGGCGAGAACCGACGTTGGATTGTCGTATCTGGAGGAAGCCATGTGTTCATTGAATCAGACTTTGACAGATCTTTTTGTTTTCCCTATATATATAAACCCAAGCAATCGCTGCAACTGATATGGTAAACGCCGCTCTTATCCAGGTTATTTCTTTTTAACTCAATTTTATTATTACATAAAAGATTTTTTATTGTTTTTTTTAATGAAAAAGGCCGGGTTTATATTGGTTTTTTGTAACGGTTTCCTGAGTCCATCACTTAATACCGGAATATATGGGATTTTTTTCCACTAGAAGATTTTACACTTCGGATATGCTATTCGTTTAACTGTATTTATAAACTTTTGAATGACGGCATAAAAACACCGTTCGCGGTAGATATGGTTCATAGGAATTCGTGTAGAAAACAAACGTATAAAAAAGATATTTGTCCTATAGGTTAATGTATATATATATATATATATATATATATATTCACAAAATGCACAAAATGTGCAGCAAAAATTCACTTGACCCGAGTTAATTTTCAAAAATAAAAATCAAAACAAACTACTTGTACACTCGAGCAATGTAAGACTGCTGTTGAGAACGAGCCAAAGGAGTTTAACTTTCCTTCATTAGAAACGCCGATTATGTTAAGAAATTTTTATATTTCTTACATTGCTCAAGTGTACAAGTAGTTTGTTTTGATTTATATATATATATATATATATATATATATATATATATATATATATATATATATATTTATATATATATATATATATATATATATATATATATATATATATATATATATATATTTATATATATATATATTTATATATATATATATATATATAGGGTGATCCAAAATTCCCGGCGGGTAAGTATTTTAGAGACATATTTTAAATACAAAAGTTTCAGGATTTCTCCCTGGCTACACAATGGTGACCTTAACCATGACCTTGAACTTCAAGGTCATTTCAAGGTCAAATGTAATTTTTCAAATGGGACCGTATACTTTTTACACCAGAAATGAAAAAAAGCGGAAAATTTTACGATCAGATATGATCTTGAGTGATCCCTCAGTTTTGACCTTGGGGCCCCCACAAGGTCAAACTGACAAAAGTACACGAACGGCAGAATTAGTCGGCGGGGGGAATTTTAGAGAAAAATGTTAAATACAAAAGTTTCAGGATTTGTCCTTGGCTACACAATGGTGACCTTAACCATGACCTTCAAGGTGATTTCAAGGACAAGAATTTTTTTTAAATGGGACCCCATACTTTTTAGCAATGAAAAGAAAAGATCATGAAATTTTACGTACAGATATTTCCTTGGTCGTGACCTTGCCCATGACCTTCAAGGTCATTTGGAGGTAAAATCGAAATTTTGAACGGTACTTGCAATTTTATCCCGGAGATTAACAGATAGTTAATTTCATCATAAACATTGCAAACATTCATCATAAACCTTGACCATTACTATAACCTGGAATGTCGTTTAGAGTATAAAGTACTAATCTAATCATGACCAGGACCTTGCCAGTTACACTTTTCTTCCGTTTCATGACCTGAGCTTAGATGTAATTTTTTCTTATTAAACACGATCCAAAGATTCAGGGGTCTTGCTTGAAATCCATTCTTTGAGAAGGCAGCAACTGCGATTATTGGAAAACTTGCGTCATGCCGTCAGAGAGATTTTGAGCGCACCAAGCTGCAGAGAAAACTTTGCTGTTAATAACGGCTGGAAAATACTTCAAAATGGAGTATAGTTTTATGTTTGCATCTACTATCGATATTCTTGCTGCATGCATTGGTTACATTTTAAAGACATTTATCGAGATTACGAGTACGAAAAAATTGCATTGTTTTTACAGTTGCGTTAAAGGTGAATCAACTGCCTAGTATATTGATACTATCATTTTCTGAAGTTAAGTACGAGGCCGCCGGGAAGTTGTTAGCCGATCATTACGATAATGAACCCCGACTTCAAAGAGAATATGTGTAAGATATTTGTAAAATAAAACGGACACACGAAAATTCTTCGTGAGTGCTTCAAGAGTTTATTGACACATTTCATAAGCTATGTAACGGAGTGGAGGCGTCATCTCAGCCGGTTAAGAAATGGAATCTTCTTTTGATTCATCATTTAACTGCACAATTGGAATGCAACTCGTCTTGAAGTTGATGTTAAAACTAGTGAAACCAATTCAATCCTTGATGATTCTTCATCTTGCCTAGTATGTAAACCAAATGTGAACATATATTAGCTCAATCCATAGATGCTCGTGAAGATTTAATTAAAAGGAATTTTAGTCGGTTTTGAACCAGCGACATGTAAGGACATTAATTTAATTACAAAGTGGCCTGCAAGAGACAGTTTTTGGATACAATATAACAAAAAAGTTGCATTCGTGTGTGCCAACTATAAATGCAGCGTCATCGCTAGTCCGCACTTTGGATGACTTGAGTCGACAAATTCAACGATTCAGGACCATCGAGGAAGTCCAATGTCAAGCCTACTTATCAAAAGATGAGAAGGAATGCAAATTATCTTAAATTTGGGTGAGCACATTGTTCATACCAGTGCATCTGAAAAGCTCCTTAACCATTTTGATACTGATGATTTAGAGTCAGTAGCGAGTACTGAAGAGCAAGATATCCAATTGAAGGCCGTAACCATTTGTACTTAAGAACAAGGACCACTGACGATGACTTCCAAATTGTCAAGATAATACTGTTGACACTGAGCTCGAAAGGTCTTCAACCAGTCTTCCCATCTTAACGTCACCGACTTAGGATATAATGAATCGATATTCAGAATTTAACAACATTCTACGTTTAGCTGCTAACTGTTGTAGATTTTATCACAATTGCAAGCAATTTCTAACTACCATGGAAATTGATCGAGGTTTCAAGGGTCGAACTTGTCATTTCAATATCAAGAATTTAAAAGCGAAATACTGCGGTCTGATCACCAATTAGGCAATCATAGCAAGATAATTGGATTGAATCCATTCATAGATGAATTTGGTATTGTTCGTGTTTGTGTTTGCAAATCTGAACAAGAAAAGAATTTGTACGCTGGTCCACAAGCTTTACCTTATTTACTTCGTCCAATAATTATCCAAAAATGTTATGTTGTAATATTTTTGGATAACTATTGGACGAAGTATGTGTAAAAGGGTATATCATCAATGCCTTCGTTGTTTTAGGACTCGACCAACTTCTATTTACTACAAAAAAATATATAAAATTTATTATGTAAGAAATTGTTCTATAAGATTCGAATCAAGGTTACCTTAAAGGAGTAGTGACGAAAGCCGTGCATGTAGAGGTTGTAATCGACCTAACATCGAAGGCATTTATTGCGGTGCTACAGCATTTCGTTGCACGAAGAAGCACCTGCGCTCACAAATCCTGCGATAATGCGACTAATTTCGTAGGAGCCCTAAATAACTCAAAGAGTTACCAGGCCATGTATGCCAAGAAGTCTTGAATTTACGTTTGAAGAGTTGTCAGCAATTACAGCCCAGGTCGAGGCATACTCAAACTCGAAACCACTAGCTCCAGTACCCATTAATGTTATTGATCTCTCTGAGCTTACTCCAACTTATTTCATTATAGGGGTCCATTAACATTAATAGTGAGTCCTACTCTCAGGAACTTAATGTTACTCGTCTTTCTAGTAACCAAAGTGTGCAACACACTTTTCAAGAAATCTGACACCGATGGCATATTAAATATCTGAATGAACTCCAACACGGGTAAATGAGGCGCACCAGTAAAGGTGGAGCGATTATTAAGGTGGGTTCTTTCGTACTACTGAAAGAAAATAACCTACCCTAGATGAAGTGGATACTTGGAAGAATCACAAACCTACATAAGGATAATGATGACGTTAGTCGAGTGGTTACCGTAAGAACGTCTCGTGGCAGTTTCCGCAGAGAATCTGCATTCTTTCCATTGAAACCAGTAATAGCATTCAGGATGATGAGAATTCTTGCAATGGAACTTTGCAGGCTGGTCTGCATGTTTAGTATTTGTTTTTATATTGAATATTAGAGATAATTTATCTTGAATCTTAATTAAATTAATGATTACCAATTCAATTATTTGAATTTGCCGACAAATATTGTACTTTAGTTTAATACTTGAAGTTATTAGTGTAGATCATCACATTATCTCCTTTCTTGAACTCTTGGAGCTGGTACAGTATTTGCTGAATAAATCACGTTGCCTTAAATTTAGAATGCACTGTATTAATTCATCTGTCAGTACCAATCATTTATATTTAAAATGTAAATATTTATATTAAATATAAATGAAAAAAATATCTATCTTTTTATCTATTTCCTTAAATTTTTATTTAATAGCTTAAATTTATTTAAACTTTATTTTATGTAATATTTTTTAAATAGGTTGTCCATTTGAGGGAGCGAGCCGTAGTTAAAGAAAGAGAGAGTGCTTCTATGGAAAAGTCTTCATTTCTACCGTGCGTCCACTCGCCTCCAAACCCGTGAGCTGTACTGGAAATTTGTAGAAAACAATACATTTTTTCGATTCTTATGGTTTGAAGTGTTCAAATATAATTTAGTGGCTGCTAACACGAACGTAAACAAATAAATGAAGCAATGTGTTATGTAAATGTCATAGGAGAGAATTTTCGAATAAGGGGGTTCCCCAGTAACTACCATATAACAGCATTGCGAAGTGCTGGATAATTCTTGAAGAGAGGCAAAAACGTAATTTTTTTTTTATGCTTTAGTACTGTTAAGCCTATACTAAAGACTTAAACGAAGAAAGGGGTGCCGGGTCAGTAACTCACAAGACCAAATTTTAAATTCAATATTTTTTTATTGAACCGAAAAATTTCTTAAAACTAAATAAAAATTCAATAAATTTAAAATAATAAATAATTCAACACAATAAATAATTGAATCAATAATAATAATAAAAAACTATAAATTCAAATAAACATAATAATAATAATAAAATCGTTGATAAGAAGAAGATATTTCATCAAGTGATATTTGATGAGTTATTCAAACACTTTAGATAAAACGGACGCGAAGTTAGTGGTTTGTAGTTAGAGGGGACGCATGCTTCTACCTTTTTAAGTATCGGCTGCAGTGTTGCCAAGTCATCGATGAAGAATATCACTAGATAGGGACACCTTTTTTTAAAAAAGTCACTAGATACAAAATAATATATTTTTTTCAAAATTGCTTCCAATATAATATTAGAAATTTCTAAGTAACAAAAATGTAAATACTACTACTCAATAAAAGACTGTATTTTCCTGAATCACAAGCGTATTTACCTTTAATTGATGCTCATTAACTTAAGCGTCGTCTAATTTCTTCCTTTCAATTTGTTAAAGGAAAGGGAGGAGAAACAGAGAACTATTAGAAAGTGATAAAGTTCTAATTTTGTGGGCGATCTTCTTATCGTAAGCCACAGAAAATGAGTATCGTTGAAAGTTTCAGGGTCCCGTTGGAAAGTCATGAAGTCTCATAGGAAATTATTCGAGTTGTCTTACACATGCGTTTAGGTTAACAATAAAAGCATTAAATGAGCCGTCTTGAATGTGTGGTGCAACACCGGTTGTAACTGAATTAAGTAGTAACCCAGCAAATATGTGCAAAAATAGTCAAAAACAATGAGAAATGCCGAATATTTACGTTAAAACGTTAAAGAGTGGGAGAACATTTGGTGTCATCAGAAGAGTTTCAAAATCACAGTATCGTTTAAAAAATATCAATCATTAGAAAGATATTCGAAAACACCAGATTTGGTGACAAAGTCCATGATTTGGCATCACTGCATTAAAAGTCACCAGAAGTCACCGCAGTGGAAGTTAAAAATCACCAACTTTTAGACGTGTCTGAGAACACAAAATTCCGTCACTAGGGAGGTGTTCGAAAACACCAGATTTGGTGACAAAATCACTGAATTGGCATCACTGATCGGCTGAACATGAGCAAGTATTCATGCACTTGGAAACACTCTTGTTATATTCATATGACAGGTGGAAAAGTTCGCGCGGACGTTTAGCCAAAACAGAGGCGCAGTATTTCAAAACTGGTGGCGATAGACCGCCAGGTCCAGTAGATGTGGACACGTCAATCTTAGAGAGTACCCGAAAAACTTCCCGAGTGTGAAAATCTAGCGGCTTTTGCCTGCTAGTGCGCTGCGATGGCGACGTAAGTGGCTGGTATGAAGGTGGCAAGTATGAATTAGCAGCAAATAGGTTGGGATTATCCAATGAGCTAGTAAAAACATTCCCATTATAAATGAGTGGTGGTGTTGATGAATAGGTGAAACTGTTCTTTACGTTTTTTACTAGAGGCCAGAAGTGCTTGCTATCCTTTTTAGTAGAAAATATCTTCCGTCTAAATTGAACTTTGCCCGACTAATCACTGAATTAAAGGGCACAATTTATATGCCTGGAAGACTGCTTTCTTGTTATTAATGGCTACGGAACAGGCATTGTTGAACCACTTGGTGTTAGTTGGTTTGATGTTTTTGAAGCTATGAGGAATAAAGCGATGTATTCCAAACCATAGGATGCTCAAGATATAATCGGTGCTTTTGTTAACGTCTCCGACATATTTATTAAGTTCGCCCAACCAGGAATGGTCTGTATATCCGAAACAATAGGGATGTCGACTTGAAATTTCAACCTTTTAAACCAGATTACCACCGTAAATTGGGCTAATTTAACGCTTTTGACAGCATCTAAAAACAATAACCAAGATTGCAAATTATGTACATTTCTTTAAAGCACTACAGCGCCATGAAAACGTTTTAAACGCCCTCCAATTTATTTCATTTCTTTCTTTCATTTACTCAGATGAATCTTATGTAAGAAAAAATTCTAAACTAAGTTTTTTCTACATAGTGCACGAACCAACGCAGCATTTCATAAGGGGCCTCCAGCGTGGGATTCGGTTGGTTGAATTGGATAGTACATATATATAGAATGAAAATGCATGGAATAATTTTGAATAAATTGCATAATATTGAAGACATAGAGCTAAAAATTAATTGTAAGAATGTGAACGAATGATGGCAGCAGTCGTTCCTTAAAAAACATTGATCAGGTTTCCTAAAGCAGATAAAAGTTTACTAATACATACAGTACAGTACACAACAAATTCAATCAAAAGGTTTGAAATACGATAATAACTTAAAACTAAATAGTTTCCAAAACTTTCGATTGATTTTTACTCAATACGTAGCACTGTTCTTCCTACATTAGATATTGATAACTAAATGACCTCCATGTACTACCTACACTGGCTCATTACCATCATTACGAATTTTTAGTATACCTGTTCATTGCCATCATTACGGGTAACTTCATAAGAACAACTCTTCAAACCAATTAGCAATATAACATATATACTCGTAGAAATTCTTAAGCCTCAGTTAATTTGTAAGTTGTTTCAAGTAGTAAACAGCAGTACAATATCTACAGAGAGAGATTGCCAGTTTTCTTTAAAGTTTGACAATATGATCAGAGATAACTTTCTAAGATATTTTGAAACAGAGTCCACAAGTTGGGCTTCTCTTTTTGAATTTATTGAAAAATTAATGTACGCTTGTGGATTAAAAGTATCTGAAAGCCCGAAAATGAAAAGCTTATCAAGAATTAATCGCAATGTGTGCTTTACCGTTATTTCGTTATTGCCGGTGTTTAGTATCTATTGTTTTTTAACAGAATCTGAAACTAATATTGTCCTTGAATCTATTTTAGGTTTTTGTGCTGAATTGCAAGTAAGAAGAAAATAGTATTTTTAAACCTTTGTTACTACCATTGATCAACCTATTTGTTCCTTTAAGGCATTACCAAGGCTGGTATTCATGTTAGTTATGGGTAAAAGAATTCAAACCCTTTCTGGGAATGTGATACGAGATACATCCTTCACCGGTAGTGAAACGCACCAAGAAGTTGGACGGAAATATAAAAAATTTGCAAGGTAATTACATCATTTTAGTATTTATTTTATTACAGAAAATTACCTCATAAAATTAATACTTAATTCTAGCAAGTACGTGTTGTATTTATTCACCTTCTATGCATCTTGTGCCGTGACGCACTTAACTATTACTCCGTTTTTATCTGATTGGAAAATGCCGTTTCATTATCCTATTATCGGGATTCCGTAAGATAACAATAACTGACAAACAAAACCGTACTTCTAATAAATTTAATTTTAGTTACAATAGTCATCCAGGATACGATATTAACTACATCTTCACAAGCCTCGCAGCTTACTACTTTTTTAATATAATTCTGCTCACTGATTTTCTCTTCTGTTTGTTCTGTTTTTTTGCGGCATCAAGGTTTGAGCTCTGCAGAAAGGATTGTGAATTTATTGGTGATAAGAACAGTGAATTTAACACAGAAGATAAACAAAAGGAGCTTTTACAATGTATTGCAGAAAATCATGTCCATGCGATTACTTTTCTGAAAGATTTCAGGGAGATTTTCGAAGATTTTATACTGTTTAATTTGCCAACATATATTATTTCTGGATGCGTCGGGGTTGTTCAAATTACATCAGTAGGTATCCAATTATCAACATCCAACATTTATGATAATAGTTTCGCATCCAATTTTAGAAAAATACATTCTCGAGCTGTTACAATATATGTAGCTTCAAGCTTGCTACTGTACTCAATTTTTGGACAACTTATAATATCTAAAAATGAAGAATTTATTATTGCTATTTATGATTCTAAATGGTATGAACTAAAACGTATATCAAATCGTAAGATGATCGTACTGATTTTGGCAAACGCCCAGAAATGTCAGGGAATTGTCATTAAAGGATATATGCAGTTGTCTTTGGCAGCTTATGCCGCAGTATGTAATAAATATTTTGTATTAGCTTAGTTATTTAATCAAAATTCGTTTTCTTTCAAGATATGCAAGATGGGGTACGCTTTCATTGCATTCATGTTGAACATAATATAGCAAGTAATATTGCTGTTATCTGACTTGGATGTTAAAACTTTGCAAGTTTGAACTAAAATTCTTATAACACACAGTAACTCCTTGAGTGTTTAGCAAATATAAAGTGTTTATTTGAAATCGAGTTAAAGAGCACACGCACAGCCTATTAATATTATGCTCAAATATTTTAGTTAATAAACAGAAAAATTAAATCAACATTTAAATAAAAAAATCTTGAATTAAATGTTTTGCTACTTGTTGTACCTTCATTTTAAAGTGGTTTTGGCGCCACTGACATTTTCTCTGCAACTCCCATGACCTTTTGATCTTGATCTGCTGTGAACAGATAACACCCATCATCGAAGTTGCTATTCGATCCTGGGACCACCGGGTTTATAGGCCCACATATTGTCACTCACTCCACTATGGCACGCCGTTTTGCTATTTATTAACATAAAAAAAATTGTTTGGAAAAAAAAAGTTTCAAATAATAATTGTTCACCGGACATTTAAAGTTTATAAAAATAAATTACAATCATGTCACGCATAATCTTAACTCAATGAATTAACATTATAAATAGAAAAAATTCAAATGTTCAAAATTTATAATGCTAAGATTAAATTTTAATTCGGCGAAATATTATTTTACTTTAACATAATAACAATTTTATATTAAATTTATTTCAAAGTACAATTAAAATTCATGGCATTCTAATTATGAAAATGTTTAAAAAATATTCCCATTTAAAATTATGTACATAATTTAAAGTTCCCAATTAATATTATTTACATAATCTTAATCCTTAAATTTTGATTCTGGAATTAACATTATACACGTTATTTCATAACTTTAATTAAAATTATGTACATAAGTAATGTTAATTCGAGACAATTAAAATTATGTACATAATGTTAATTCGAGACAATTAAAATTTGGATATCATTTTCATTCGAGTCGATTAAAATTTGGACTTCATTTTCATTCTATTCAATTAAAATTTGGACTTCATTTTCATTCGATTCTATTAAAATTATGTAACAAGAAGAAGACTTAAAATTCTAAAAATGAAATGCAAGATATTAAATAGCTAAACGGCATGCGCCATACTGCTGTAGAATTGAATATTTATTCAAACAAATATACAAATTCACAGACGTCGTGACGTCAAAATTGAATCGGGTTGGCGATTTACACACATTTTCAAGGGATGTATGCCTACAGCCGGAACTACGACATTATAGATATCCTTATTTTTACAAAAGTAGAATACTAAAAAATGAAAAAAAAACGTAAAAATCAATGCTGCACTTTCAAGTTACCGCTATTTTTAAAATAATATTTTTATTAAATTCTAGTTACAGTTGTAGTCACAACAATATGTTTTAAAAACCTGAGATTTTCTATGGTTTTATGTGGAGTCTCAAACATGGTGAGTTAGTTTCGATTTAAAAGTGAAGTGATTAGTTCTAATGAGTAAAATTAAACGTTGTGGACAAAAACAAAAAAAGTTGTGATTGGCAAAATGTCTTAATTAATGCTCTGAGCCCGAAGAGGCCCAGCTTTGTTACAGTTGATGCCAGAAGTGGTATTAATTAAGAAAGACTAAAAAGTAAAAGTGCGATTGTGAAAATAAAGTTAGAAACTGCAGTCAAACTAAATATGGCTCACAAATTGAAGGATTTACGCTTGCAAGACTTTAAAGAGGAATTAAGTAAACGATTGCTTCCTACGGCTGGAAATAAATGCGCCCTACTAGTCTTCTGACAAGAAGACATTTAAAATGATGGAAATCATCCACAAACTTTTATTTTTGAGGATCAGCTCGAAGAAGAAGATAACACTTCAAGCATGACAGGTATTCTCAAAGCCCTAATGTGTGAGACAAAATCTGTCAAAGAACAATTTAAGGCACAATGGACGAACAGAAATCTAAATTGAATGCATCGATGGCCGTGATAAAATCATCAGTGGAAGGATCCGTAAATGAGTTGAAAACATCCATGGAAGAACAGAAGTTATCAGTAGCAGAATTTAAAGCTTCAGCTGAAGAAGTAAAAGCTGAAATAGAAATTCTTTTCTATATGAAGGTAAATCTCGAAACCCATATTGAAAATAAAATCAGAGAACCCATATTGAAAATAAAATCAGAGAAAATAAATCCAGAGATGTGGATGCAATGAGAAGTGAACTATAAGATGTCAAGAAACGGCATACGACGAGTTTATTTACGGACGTGACTGAAACAGGAAACTTCATCCTCCAACTTTTCATGATCAAACTCCCAGGCAAATGTACAGACTAAATTGTGATAAAGTAGCGGCAGTACACTTTTGAAGTGACGAGGAGAAAGATACAGCATTAATCTTGACACTTAGAGGCGTAGCAGCAGAATTAATAAAAACTATCCTGGTGCAGCAAAGATACAGTTACTCATTTATGATACAACGATTAGATTTGCGGTGCATAACCCAGCACATGCAAGAAGTTTACCTTCTTTAGCAGGAGGCTGGAATTGACCGATATGATCATCAACATTAAGAAATTGCAGTGAAACGATAGCAACATATAAATCAACGGGAAAGTTCAAGAACAAAACTCCATGATCACAGTAAATAAAAGTGATTCCGGGTCTATTATTTGGTGCGATTTTTCTAAAACAACTGACTTAGTTAACAAAAATCGATACATTTTGAGAACTTTTACAGGCGAATCCGTGGAAGTGTAAAGGATAATATTTAAGGCGGTATGACTCGGTAAAACTGGATTTACGCACGAATATCTTGTTGCAGATATAAGGTATGAGTGCATTCTTGTTCTCCATTTCATAATAAGCCCGTAACTTTCAGTTGGAGGTTGCTGGAGGATGGACGGATCAGTTGAAGCCTTCTAGGATACGGCGATCCTCATCTGGACATTCTCAAGTGTTAGTTACACCTCCAAGCGGTAGCAACCAGGCAATACATCCTAGAACGTAGCCAAGTAACTAATGCGGAAGGAGATAACCTCTTGAAAAATCCCCCTAACTCCAAGGTTGCAGTAGGTTATGCCAAGAGAGTCTGCCGTAGTGACCCCCTATCTGCAGGACCCAGCAGTAATTGGGTCGCGAATGGCGTCTCCTCAGGCACTTATGTAGGAGGGGAGGTGGAGGATATTTTAGACCCTAATAGGTTGGCTATACCCACGGTACCCACAACACAATAGAAGCAGCTTTGGGAGAATTACCTTTTGAAGGTTCTGTGGCGGCTATTTATTTATTTACAATATTTCATAAAAGTGCTGATTACTACAAAAAAAACTAAACAAAAACAGCATAAGATCAAAGAATAAGGAGTGATTTCGCAAAATATAAATACAGAAAATAAAAGTGCAAAAGTGTATAAAAGGTACATAAAAAGCAAAAAGTACATAAAGTGAAAAGTAAAAAATAACCTCAACAAAGCTGACTCCTCACATGATTTCGCGACAGATCAAAATCTGTTTTATATCGCCGATTATAATGGCTGAACAATTACCAATATGACATTTTTGAACAACAAAATAAATTCCTGAAAATTAATTGGGTAGGTCGTTAAAGTAAAAAAAAAACGAAATTTTGCGGGCTTTTAATCAAAATTAATTTATTAATTAAAAAAAAATATTCAACAAACTTATAATAAAAAAATTCAAACAAAAAAAAAACTCTAATGTGACTAGTAAAATTTCAAATTCACTGCTGAAAAAGAAGAAACAATTAATTATTAATAAATTAAAGAAATGCTGCATGTGTTTCGAATGGCCATACTAGGCATACCTCGATCAACTTAACTGCACGATTACCAAATGAAAAAGAGAGTGCGCCCTTGCTGCATGCTCCTTTATATAGGTTTCTAGCGGCCATGTTTTCAAAATTTGAATTTGTATTTGATAAAAATGGCGTAGCAATTTTTTGTGAAAATTTTTAACCATAATGGATATTTTAAAGGATCTCATAATCTTCTTTTGTTTAAATGAATTGTTTTTACATCTAAATGAAATTATGCATTCGATTGAGTATTTTTTGCATTTTTTTATATTAAATTGACTGATTGTCGATCAAATTAAATTTATGTCCATAAAAATGGCGAAAGTAGACGCTTTTTTCCAAATTTTTTCGATACTCGATGAAAATATTCCCCTCTCCTTTCCACCTTTACGCCTATTCTTTCTCTTTCTCACTTATTACACTTATGGGAAATTTAAAAACCATTAATATTTCCTTGGGGAGTCATTTGTGGTGAAATTAATTACCTCCAATGAATTTTCCATAAAATTTCACCTTAATTTAATGTGCTACACCTTGGCAGCACATAAAGGTAGAAAGGTAGAAATACTTTTGAACATGTGACAGGTGATCGAACTGTCATCCGCGAGTTTGTTTGTATTTTAAGTGAAATTTAAGTGTAAGTATACTTTTTCATATTATAACTTATTGTTGAATTTGTTTATTGAATTTTTATTGTAGTGATATTAAATTTTCTGTTTGTTATCATTTTCAGCTCGCCTGTATACATTCCCAGGTGCGTGGACAACACCTTCACCTGTGCACGGGAAGAGGATATTTCATTGAGCATATGTAAGCAATGGTAAGTCAATTTTATTCTTCAATTTTCAAGTATATCCAAGTGCATTAGCTCAAGTCTATCAACATAAGGTGGTAATATAAAGGAGTTATTCCAAGGAAGGCCTCGAAGAGAGAACCTAACGAACCTCTGTTGGACAGCTTGAATGCGACTGATAAGTGTCACATAGAACAAAGTGCACTCTTGTAAAAGGACAACCCTCTATGGTAAAGTTAAATTGAAAGGGATACCTTTTTTGTGAGAAAGAGATAGATGTACACTTGCTGATATTAAGGGGAAAGCCGTTAATGGAACACCAATTCTGAAAGGCGTCCAAGTAAGAATTTAAAAGTAGACAATCGGAATTGTCTGACAGTGCGAAATATCTTAGCGTCGTCGGCACAAAAAAGAATATTTGAGTGAGACAGAATCGTAGATATATCGTTGATATAATTATAAAGAACAATGGCCCAAGGTGGGAGCCCTGAGGTACACCGGAAGTGTTGAAAATAGCATCAGACAGAGCTCCACGAAAAGAAACCCGCTGAGTGCGTTTAGATAAGAACGAATGAATCCAATTTTTAAAAAACTCGTGGGAACCCGAGAAGCGAGAGTTTGAGAACAAGAATTCTATGATTTATTCTATCGAAAGCTTTGCTGAAGTCAATAAAGATACAGTCAACTTGCTAAACACCTTCAGAAATACAGAAGTTTGAATATTCCAATTAATTGGTGGTAGTTGATTTACCCCTAATGAAGCCATGTATAAACGGCTGCAAAAACTGCTTGCAGTGGAAGTATAGAACATCGGAAATAAGTGCTCAAAAATCTTGGATATACAACAAAGAAGATGGTCTGTAGCTCGAAATTTCACATTTAAAATAAATAACAAAGAATAGGAGAAAGAACGGAACCATATCTTTTCACGAGTGAGGCGGGGATACAGTCAGGACCAAGTGCAAAACTATCAGTCAACGTAGAGATTTTCTTCAAAATCGTAACTTCGTCAAATGAAAGGTTTTGGATTCAAGAGAAGTCGGTGGAAACCTCGTCAAATGGGTAAAATACTTAAAGCTAATATCAAAGGTACCGTCAAGGGCTAACTGCTTTCGGTGTTTCCGAAAGACAAAGAAGATGGATAGCCTTCAAGTTTACGAACCTCCAAAATCGCTTATGATCGACTCATAAGGATGCTTTCATTCTGTTAATATAAATAGTATAAGAAGGCACTAAGTCAGATAAAAATTGACTGCGTAAATGGGAATAAGTTAAATAGTCAGCCTCGCTCCTAGAGGAACTAAACCTCTTCCAGCCCTTACATTTAACATTCATTAAATGTTTTAAGGAACTATCAAACCAAGGCTAGTTAGAACGTAAGTTATTCCATTTAGAAATAGAGACACAGTGAGTGAAATAGATAGATAGTAAATTATAGAAAGATCTTACGGCCACATTAATGTCTCGTTCATTGAGGACAATACTCCAATCAGAACTGACGTCAGCTGGTACACACGAAGCCATCATAACTGGATCAATGAAAAGAGTAATATGAAGCGCAGGGTGATGACCCGATTCAGAAACAATGGGCACCAGGCATCGCCTTACCAGTGTACTAGCAGGATCAGTATAAAAAACGAGATCGAGGAACCTTCCATGATCGTTAGATATGCTGCAAGTATATGTTAAACCTGAAGAAGCAAGGCCATCTATAAAAGAAAAAGCAAACTGATTGACAGACCGAAAAGAAGGAACCAATCCATCATCCGAGTGAGAGAGCCCCCAGCCAACTTCAAGCAGGTTAAAGTCACCCAAAAGCAATAATTCGTCGGAAGGCATCAAGGCGTGTAAGAGGTCGTCCAGGCGGGAGGCAAACATAAGACGGAGAACCTGGAGGAATATAGGCGGTCGAAATGAACACAGTTTTACCAGGCAGTCCAATAGCGATACATAAAACTTCGGGATGTCAACCAGTCTGGAACACCACAACGTACAGCGCACAGAACACCGCCTCCTACGGGCGAATTCAGCAAATCAGCGTAACGGTCACGGCAAAACACAATGAACTCAGCGTTAAACATCGCAACTGAAATTTCCTGACACAGCCACGTCTCCGCCAAACAAGTTACGTAGAAGCAAAGATCACTGGAGCCATTAAAGACCGTAGCCGTTACGTTTGCGTAGTAGATCGAAAATTCCCAAATCCGTTTTTTAAGGATGCATCGGTTAAGCCAAGACAAGTTCTTGTGGCAAATTCACGCACAATGGAATTGCGGGACCAAATCTTAGGAGAAAGAACTTCATTGAATAAATCCTCCGGAACCAGCACTCTGAACGACGAAGTAAAAGAACAGCCAGAACGATTGCGTGATGAACTAATCCATCTACATGCAACAGTGCCCGGTGCAGCGCCAGTACGAGAAAGGAGATGGACGATGTCCTCGTCCTGATTAGTCTCAGGATGAATTCTAGATATGCAAATATATACGGCGTTCTTAGCTGGCCGTAAAGAGCTGATGTTATTGCCCACAATCGCATCCGGACCATCCGCGTTAGAGGCAGAAGCTGACTCCGGGCTCTTTTCAAAAAGGTAAACAAACCAATTATGTTTGGTTATGTTCAACAATCGCACCAAATCAAGAGCCATTGCTGCGATTATTTTTACAATCGCAGCGACGTTAGACAAAGCCAGTCAAGTAACAGGTATATGACTTCAGCCAATCAAATTACAGTCGCATGCGACGAATCGCACTCGTGAACAAGGGTTAAGAATGTGAACGAATGATGTCATCAAGTCGTTTTTTAAAAAAAATTTATCAATTTTTCCACCACAGATACAAGTTTAATAATATGCAATCATATCTACCTTGTCAAGTTGCACCTTTTTGGAAAGGTAATAAGATGGGCAATCCAATAAAAATAAAAAAGGTGTTTACTAATGACATGAATTTCGGAGACAATTTTGGGAAAATTCTGAATTTTACGTAATCGGAAATAATTTTTTTTCACTTTTGGAAGTACCTGTACCTGCAATGGTAGGAGTTAGATCAGTAGTGTTGACATTTTTGGAACAGTCATTAGGATAGTTGTTTTTTAGCATTTTCTTGATGTGGCTGTGTTGGGTAGATCAATGAAAAACTGAAATTTATGAATCACCCTGTAACTCCGAAACGGTTGAGATTTCCCCCCACCCCCTCTCGCATACAATTTTTTGTTTGTCTAGTTCAGATCTATCGCCTCACTCATTTTGGCATGTCAGATCTGAAACACCCTATATATAAATATTGTGCAAAACATTTGCAACTTATATCATAGATGTGTATTATTAATGTATTTATGAGGTAAAAGTTAATAAAATATCAACATTTCCACCACATCTGATTTATTATTGTGTGTTCCTCCAAATATAAAGAAATTATTCAAAAATTGTAAACATAATAAACAAACAAATTTATGAACTTCATTTAAATAAAAAATTCTACGCTAATGTATCAATGATTTTTACTTTCATTTTAATGAAGCATGCTAGACAATTTGTAAAATACCATTAAGTGAATTTTTTTTTCAGTTTTAGTTGGAAGTTTCGAGTGTTTAGTTTCATTACGAATCGTTCTTTTCTTAAATCGTGTTCATGGGTGGAAATAAATACTATGTTGAATTAAAATTGAAGATATTTAGTGATTATAAGACTGGGATGCGACAAAAGGATGTTTGTGAATGGAAAAAGCCATTGCTAGGATGATACGACAAAATCCATTAATTTCATCTGTTCAAATTAAGAAATCGCTGGGCCTGGAAATCGACGCATCAACGATACGAAGAAGAGCTTGTGAAGCTGACCTCAATAGTTTTAGACCAGCTAGGAAGCCTTTCATATCAATAAAAAACCGAACAATTGTTGTTACCAAGTGGAAAACTATTCTCTTTTCAGACGAATCAAAATTTTATCTGAAAAGCTCGGATGGTATTCAACATGTAAGAAGACCCAAAGGACAGCGCCTGAATCTCCGATATACAATCCCAACTATCAAGCATGGAGGGGGCAACATTATGGTCTGGGGGTGTTTTTCGAGTCAAGGTATTCGTCCTTTGTATAAAGTCGAGGGCGTAATGATTGCTCTATATTACAAAAACATATTGGAAGAAGTTATGCTTCCCTATGCGGAGGGAAACATGCCCTTGGTTTGGAGGTTTCAACAGGATAATGATCCGAAACACACCTCTAGACTCGTAAAAAGCTAGTTGTCAGACCAAAATATTACTGTGTTAAAATGGCCATCTCAATTCCCCGATCTCAACCCCAGGAGAATCTATGTCTTTTCCAATAAATCCGAACTTTTCAGAGAGCTGGAAAGAGAATGGACAGATATTCCAAAACAATATATTGATTCCCTCATTGAGTCCATGCCAACAGACGGAGTTGGATTAATTCGTTGAGCTGCACGGCCACCATGCAATGGGTTCTGTGTTCGAGACCAGATGACCCCGTGAGCTTTTATTAAGAAGTTAAAATAATCCACTCAAAAACAAGACTCAAGTTTCCACACTTTCCTTAACCTAATTCCCTTCCGGCCAAAACCATGCTAACGCATCAAAGGGTTATCCCCTAGGATTTGTCCACATCGTATAAAAAATGCCAATAGGCATAAGAGGGAGGATGCGATCTAAATTGTTTTGCATACAAACTCTTACATTTTGTTTCCTTTTTCTTTTCTTCTATATCAATACATATGCCGCACATAGCCCACGAAAAACAACTTTACCTTCACTCATTCTCGAAATTAGCAGTGGTTACGGAGAACTCTCAAAAGCTCACGCTTTATTGCTAATTCTAAAAGATTTCATCGTTGTTTGAGGCACTAAGCAAGCAGTTTATGTTGATACCCTTCACTTCCCTTTGGCCAATATTCAACAACGATTGCGAGTATATCCTTCTCCATCGCATCTGAAATATGTTGAAAGGGTCGCTGAATATAATATATTTTAAAGATACCAATGTGGTTTTAGGTGACAAAATAATTACTTGAATATTTGGATGCTCTGGAACTGGGCGGATTTTATTTTCCTACTGAATTTAAATTAGCTGTTAAATGTTTCTAAGCTTTTAAATGTCACTTATCATTTAATATCTAGTATATGATTATTCTCGTTTTGAATATATAATTTTTTCATTATTGCTTATCCTTACCTATGAGGACATAACTTAAGGAGGGCCCTATAAGCTTGGATAAGCATGGACATTTTAAACAATAACAAAATTCATTACAGGTAACACGTATTTATTTTCTTTATTTGCTCGGCTGACATCCACTCTCTCTCTCTCTCTAGCTCCCATAACCCTTATTGGGGCTTGGGGCGGAATAACAACTTCACCCTATTCGAGAAAGGGATTGCAATTGCACTTACAATTTAACGTTGATACCACACCACTGACATTTTCTCTGCAAACTGCATGGCCCTTTTATGTTGTACTGCTATAAAATTTAATATTTACTCAAACAAATATATAAATCAAATGGCATCTAATTGCGTCTTGTTTCCCCCTTGGAACCATACAACTTTTGTCTGCATCTTTTTCTCTAGATCGCGTTATTCAAAGGTTACAGAGGTGCGAATTTTATTAACACAAACGGTACATATATGCGTTTAGGTATATTATTATAGAAGAAGGCAACTAATTAAAGTTGTAAAAGAAGACACTTATTAATAATTGATATTTATACATATAACGAAACAGAATATAAATATACCACTAGGGGAAGCGAAAGAATTTATAAATATAGAATTAACCCTTCTAACTCAGAAGGCGCACTTCACAGGCAGAAGCCTGGAACCAATTGACCTATTCACCAGAATATAACATATATTGAGGTGAATGAGGCTCCCACAACCCATGCAAAGAAAAATATTAGTAAACAAAAAAACAAAACACGTCCAAACAAAACAGTCAGGGGTGGATTGATAACAGGGATCGTTTAAGCAAATCCTTAGCAAGAGCCAGGTCAAAAATAGGACACATATTCACGGCTCTATACATGCGATTAATAGGCTCATGCATACCATAGTTAGACCGAGAATGAACAACATGTAGTAAAGGCAATCTCCTTAACCTATACGGAGTATAGGTAACCAAATTTGCAAGAGAGCGAGAATCTATATTCGAGTTCAAAAGCTGGTGAATAAATACTAGGTCAGCAACTCTACGTCGTTCCTCCAACGAGTGCACATTAAGCAATCGGAGGCGATCCTCATAAGGAGGAAGCCTTAATGGATCATTCCACGGGAGGTCCCTTAGTGCGAACCTAACAAAGTTCCGCTGCACAGATTCAATGCGTCTAGAATGAACAGCATAGCAAGGAGACCAAACCTGAGATGCATATTTGAGAATTGGTCTAACTAAAGAAAAAAATAAGTGAATGAGGGTCTGTCGATCAGAAAACTCCCTTGACCACCGCTTAACAAAACCCAGGACAGAATTACTCCGAGATACGATATGGTTTATGTGCAGAGTGAAATCGAGTTTTCTGTCTAGCCTTACACCAAGGTGAGTAACGGACTCCACATGACGGATAGTAGTTTCCGCAAAGGTATAACTTCACATTTATCCAGGTTAAGTTGTAGTCCATTTGAGGCACACCAAACCCTGAAGGTATTCAAATCATCCTGGATGCAGGAAGAATCATAACTGTTTCTAACGCATGCTTAATCAGAGGGCTAATGTCGTCAATGGCTAGAATAAACAGCAACGGCCCCAGATGGCTACCCTGCGGCACACCAGATGAAGCCCTAACGACTCTAGATAAAGTACATGGAATACCTACATTATCATATACTGTGCAATGAAAATTGGGTTATGAATTCTATTGAAGCAAACCTATTATTATTATTATTGTTCCGAAAAAAAATACAAAAAAAATCATCCAAGTAAATATAAGTAATGATAAAAATTTATTTAAGTTAAAACTGTATAATTGGTACTGACGTTTCTGTTTTTCTTATTCTTTTTCTTGCATGCTATTTTGTCGAGCTTCATTCCAACACTTCCGAAGAGGAAAAAAAATTTCTTGGCTTTAGTAAATATTTAGTAGTAATATTATATATACAATATTATCATATTCTTTACAATTTACATTTATACATTACAATTATAATTTATTAATGCCTTAGAAAACAATATAGACAATTTAAAAACATTGATGTCAAAAACAATCTTCTATCTATTTTCCAGGTCAAGAAGTAATTGTAACTCTAGATACAATAGAAAACAGACAAAGTTCAAATTCTAGAGATAATAAACTTTACCATAAATTTGGTACCAAGGCGAGTAAATACATTTCGTCCTGTTCATATAAAAATATTAATAACCAAAAAGAAACTTTTGTAATTTATCCCTCAGACAACAATGTAGTTAATAGTAACAAAGAAAACAAATTCAAATTATAAATACAGGTGCCGATATATCTGTCGTTCCTAACGAATTTTATAGAAAGTACAACAAAGACCATAAGTTATATTTATTAGCAGCAAAAGTTCGACCATTAATACTTATGGTATGAAACTACTAAAGGAAGATTTGGTACTTAGAAGAGATTTTACTTTCCCCTTTATAATAGCAAATGTCAAAAAACTTATTATCGGCGCCGACCTTTTAACCAAATGTTACTTATTAGTCAATTTAGGAAACAAAAAAATACTAGACGGAACGACAACGTTGTGTCAGTGGAATCACGATAAATGCAAATATATAACTGCTCGTTACAATGCGGTCAGTAACGAGTACGGCCAAATTTTGCAACGGTTCCCCTCATTAACACAACCACCACGTTATGACTTACCATAGTTCCGGATGGGTACTCCTTTACCTCATATACAAAATTTTACAATGAACTTAAACGGTTGCAAATGCCATCAAAAATTGCGTAGGTAAGAGTTTATTATCAAATTCCAATGGCTAAGGATGATTTGGATAATTTGAATTCACTAAAATGCCTGCACAACCATTTCAGAAATTCATGGATCAAATTATCAGCAATTTAGATTTAGATTTAGCAATGTATTTACTCAGATGAATTGTATTTTAAAAAAAATTTTCAATTATTTTTTTTTAACATATTGCAGGATCCAAGCCAGCGTTTTATAAGGGGCCTACTGCCGGACCCCCAAGATATCGCATAGAGCGTAAAAAGCATGGAATATTTACGAATAACTTTTAAAACATTTATAAGTGTGTGAACGAATGATATCATCAAGTAGTTCTTTAAACTCCTTATGAGGATCACCTCCTGTTGCTTAATATGCACTCGTTGGAAGAACGACGTATAGTTGCTGACCTAGTCTTTATTCACCAGGTTTTTAACTCGAACATAGATTCTTGCACTCTCGCAGGTATGGTTTTCTATAGGCATACCCCGTATACCTTAAGAAAACTCTCGGTCTAACTACGATATGCATGAGTCTATAAATCGCATGTGTAGAGCCGTGAATATGTGTCCTGTTTTTGACCTGACTCTTACTAAGGATTTGCTGAAAAGATCTTTGTTGTCTGTGCACACCTGATTGTTGGGCGTGTTTTGATTTTTTGTTCACTACTTTTTTTTTGCATGATGGTGTGGGAGCCTCATTCGTCTCAATATTTTGTTATATTCTAGCGAATAGGTCAATTGTTTCTAGACTTCTGCCTGAGAAGTGCGCCTTCTGAGTTAGAAGGATCAAGTCTATCCTAATTTGTTTCTTGCAATACATCAGCATTTATCTATTTGGAATTATTATTTTGTTATTTTGAACAGCTTTCAGTTTTCTATTATTTTGAAACATTTTTTATCATTTTGCTTACTTTCTTTCCATTTTTATAACATCTTATTTGTATTATTCCTAATTTGTTTTAGTTGTGACATAAGCTAGTTAATCTTGAATTTTTTTCACGGAACTTTTTTTTCACTTAAACTGATTAGGGCTTAAACAAACATTTATTTCAAACATGATTGCTCCTCGCATTTTACACTCGGTTACGAGGAGAAATACTTTAAAATTGCAAAATATGTCATCTCGCCAAGACTCTATTAAACAGCACAGTCCGGTTATTATGGTTTATTTTTCCATCCAGGAATCATACGTTTTTGTTTTAACATTCGTGACTAGAGAAGTAACCAGTTATGTTATACTGACAGCGAGAAAGCCGTCTGTTGTTACAGTAAGTGAAACCAAGGTTCTTTCTGATTCTAATATAAATCCGCATCATATTCCTGGTTATCACTTAGTACCGCACTAAGTATCTCAGAAAAATGCATTGAGTTCGTAGTGTTCTAAGCCGGGACACAAAATCTGCTCATGTATGAGTCGTACTACTATTTCGTTCCACATTTACCGTGATTCTTATGGATGAGGTCGATGTTACGTTTAACGATTCATAACATCTGCTTTATTCTTCCGAAATATAATTATTGATACATTAAACAGCAGTTTAGTTTCTTGAGTTTATAATGATGTAAATTTGAAAAAACTTATTAGTTTAAAATTCGAGAACAACAATGTCAAATATGGCTCTAATTTTGTTTCATGTAGTCCAACTATGTTTTCGTATATACATACCTAGCTTTCGTTCTGCTTTACTGAGCAAGTTTAAGAGAACTGATTCGAAACTTTTAGACGAAAAGAGGGTTTTATTACATGAAATAAAAGTAGAACGATGTTTAACATTATTTTTCTCAAAATTTCGAACTAATAAGTATTTCCAAATCTACATCTTCATAAACTTAAGACACTAAACTCTTGTTTTATGTATCAATATTTATAAGCTTAATTGTGATTTTAAATGAAAAATATTTCAATCTCCATAAGAATCACAAAACTAGTACAAAATAGTGCGCAGAGAAATAAAGTGAAATGTGCTTCGGCTTTAAACATAATGAAGGCAATGACTGTTCTGATTGCTTCTCTATGAAAGACGTTAACAAAAAACCGATTATATCTTGAGCATCCTATGGTTTGCGATGCATCGCTTTATTCCTCATAGCTTCAAAAACTAAAATTGATTCAATAATGACTGTTCCATAGCCATCAAATAAGTAGCCTTCCAGGCACATCAATTATGCCCTTCTGAGGAATTGAGACGTATCTATAGATATGCGCGGAATATTTGCAGATCAGTGATTATCCGGGCAAAACTCAACTTTAACCAGAGCATAAGATGGATGGTATTTTCTACTCAAAAAGATAGTAAAAGCTTCTGCTCGCTAGTAAAAACACTTGCCACCTTCATCGCACTAGCAGGCAAAAGTCGCTACATTTTCACACTGGGTAAGTTTTTAGGGTATTCGTTGAGCTTGGCGTGTCCAGATCTACTGGACCTGACAGTTTGTCGCCCCTAGTTTTAATATGCTGCGCCTCTGTTTTGGCTAAACCTCAGCGCAAACCTTTTCATCTGTCATATTGAACAGGTCATATTTAACAGTTTACGCGCGCATGGAAACGTGCTTATGTTCAGCCGGTACCTAAAAAATAAGAGGCACGTAATCTCTGTAACTAAAGACCATTTGCACTTACTTCGGTTTTATGTCAAATTTATGAAACATTCAACAACTCTCAGATAATGAATTATCTAGAAAGTAACCATCTGATCAGCGATTGCCAGTACGGTTTTCGAGCTAGACTTACTTACTCATTGTCGAGCCATAATTTTGGATAGTCGAAAACTGTAGTTCGGCATAAATCAAAAGCTTTCTTCAAGCTCAACTTTAAGCATTTGCTCTTAATTGGATCAAGCTTTTTGTCTCAATTCGTGTAATAATAATCTATGGAGCTACATTTGATCCCTAATAAAAAAATTCGGGTATACCCATCATCATCTCTTTTACCAACCTTATTTATTCCTTTTATTATCACATTATATTTATCTCTCACTCACAATCCTATTCATAGTTGCGTCAACGACAGCGAGCTTGATTTTGCGTAGATCCTGTAATGGCTTCTCGTGGAAATGCTACCGAATCAACTGCGATCGCATGTTTGGATCATTATATAATAACACTTCCATAATCCTCGCTTGGGGCAAAAGAAATCGGGCCACTGAAATCTTTCTCTTCAATCCCCATGTCGATTTTTTGTATCGTGATATGTCGTCAGTCGAAAACAACCTTGGGTCGCTGCTGGTGGAATTCGAACCTGCGACTTGCGGATTTGCGGGCCGAGGCGGCATCACTAATTTCACGAATGACTTAATACTGTTTAATGTCTGTTAAAAAATACCTAGTCCACCGTCAACCTATTTCAGTCGACGGGGTGAATATACCCAATTCCCCTCTCTAGACATCTTGGGTATTAAGATTTCCAGCAATATTAGCCAGACCAAACATTTACTTGCAAAAAGATGTATGAAATACTTCACTCCATCTCACTTAGCGCTAACTACAAGTTCCACACCAGGCCCAGACTTGAATATAATTCTCATATTTGGGTGAGGGTAGGACACATCGCATTGTCTGCTTTAGACAAAGTTCAACATAGGGCTACTGAACTTATTACCGATACCTTAATCTCTGAGAGCATTAACTCTTTGGAGCATCGACGGAATATCGGTTGTCTCTCACACACTAGCCTGATTCCTTCTAGACACATGACAACTTGTCTCTAACGCACTAGCCTGATTGCTTCTAGAGTCTAGACACATGACAACGCGCGATACAAGAGCTTCAATTCGCTCCCTTCCCTATACTCGCCAGGTCAATGTTGGTCGTACCGTTAAATTTGGGGAATATTTTCTCAGCAGAAGAACACGAATATGGATTAGTTTACCAACTTCTGCTTTTCCCTCGTCTTATGAGCCCGAAATTTTCAAACGAGGCCTACATCGACACCTTGTTCATTCAACCTCTTAACCCATTTCCCTCACCCTTAATTTCTTTATTGTCAAGGATGTCCTTTACCATCATAAGCCATCCCCTAAACTTTGACAATATCATATAAAAAATATACAAAGCTATTAAACTTTTCTCAACATAACATTAAAATTTTTCATATTTTTAAGATCAAGTGGACGTACTACAATCGGTTGTATTGAAAACGCGATTTCAAATGCAACAACCTTTTAGTTAATGTGAACGTTGTAGCTGTCATGAATATATCTTGTACATCAGAATTTTTCACTGTACACTATTCAGCCTATTTTGCATTTTCAATGCGTTTCGGTCTTCATTTCTTCCAAAACTCAACTGTATAAGTTTCGCCAGAAATAGCTTTAAAACTTTCCTACAACTTTCTGTTGCATAAAGAACCCTAGTAAGTCTTTACAGTATTTTCTGAATAGCCTTTACATTTTACCCATGTGTTTCTAAACTCCTGCGGCTGCAAACTGGTTCTGTTAAATTCAAGAAACTTCTTCTTGACAGAAACTGGGAGAAGTTTTTATTCCCTAAAAAGACAGCTTTATGGAAGTGGGATGAAAAGTTTCAACAAGTTGATGAAATAAATGCTCATCAGCTCGTAAACATAAATGGATACTTCTAAACTACGTTTAATCTTACATCCTCATGCCACGAGAATGCACTCGTATGCACTTGATAAGCTTTTAAAAAGATTTGAAAGGGCCCGTTTTGAATAGGATATGTGTGAGTACAAATAACATATGGAATATAGTTTACAGAATCCCGCTTTCTCACCAAATTCCTAAAAGAATGCTACTGGCGGGCAGGATAATCAGTTTTTAAAGTGGAAGTTTGTTTTCAGGGATTTCAAAGATTTTTTTCTTAAAGGAAACATTTATCAACAACACTTTTTGCGTTAACAATAATACATTTCTTTTATAAAAAAAAGAATAGGCTGGAGTAATGCAGCAAAGACGTAAAGAGTGGTCGTTCAACTATTGAATTGACAACAAGTAACAATATTTAAATCGATAGTAAGTATCAGTTTTCAATTAAATTCAATTCTTTAATCAATTTAAAACAAAAATTATATTCTAAACAATAAAATCAAAATAAATAATATCAAGATATCAAAGGAGCAGTTTATTTCTATCTATATTATCCACTGAATAACATTTATGAAGCCATTAACTTAATAATAAATGAAAGACATAAAAGCCGGGAACAGGTGATAATAAAAAGGATGTGAATACCTTCAAGCTTTCAATATTCATCGTATGAAGTGAAATCCAGAACAACATGCGATGTGAATAATGTAAAAGAGTTGGACGTGAGAAGATAAAAGGATTTCGACGGCCCCTTTTATTTATTGCCGTAATAATGGGAAAATTTCACTAGCAACGATTTCATTTGAATCTGAACTAAATCTCTTTAGTGATGCACTTTTAATTTCTGAATTTTCACTTGCAGTGTCATTCTATAATTCCGCGTGATTTATTGACGGTTTTCCTGTCATCATATGTAACCAACTAAGTAGGGATGTAGAAGGCATTAGATTGTGAAGATTTTTTTGAAAGTTGAAGGCCATATTTTACCACAAGAGCTTCCAGACTATCATTTATTAAAAGCAATAACTTTACTGAATTATTTCATTTTGTGCAGGTGATAGAGTGATTTTCCCTATGGTATTTTGACAACAGCACCTACTTCGCTGATTTTTTTATATGTGGTTTAAGCCCCTCCCCCCCCCCCACCCAACCTTCCAAAAGAGTCACGAACGTCCAATTTTCCGTATTTTTTAATACCCGCGCGACGGAGGGGGAGACGAGGTGCTGCACAAACTGTTGTTATATTATTTCGCCTTCTATTGACGATACGACAAAAGCGATGATACCAGCGTAGAGTTTACTGAGAGCGTTACAACTTTGCTTATTAAGACTTTTGGTTACCAAAACAATGTTCGGAGCAAAAATCGCTTATTCGTAACGTGTTTTTACTATTTTAACCACTCTCTGATCAATTTATCACTTTATAAAGTTAATAAATGCTATAATTAATTATTTGCACTAATGACCACTGTTTAGCATTGTCATTGTTGTGTGGTATTTGTAATTGCGTACAAAATAGTAAACATGTTCATGACATAGATACAGACGGGATTTTTCAAAAGATTTTGACATTGTAAATTATGTTCTCCTTCTCAGAAAACTCAGATGAAATTCACCTCGAATCTCTTCAGTGATCTATTATCGGACCCAAATTTTTCCCAATGGTTATTGAAGTTATTTTCTACGGCAAAATATTTTAAAATGCATCTCTATGTGAATGATGCAGAGCTAGACTTACGCAAAATTATGTTTCACATTGAGGACGGAACAACTTTTATTAATAATATAAAGGGTGTTTCAGATCTAACGTGCCAAAATGAGCCAGGTGCTAGACCTCATCTAGACAAACAAAAAATTGTAAGGCAGGGGGGAGGGGGCAACCTGAACCGTTTGGGAGTTACAGGGTGATTCAAAAAATTAAGTTTTTCATGGTGTGTACATTACCCTTTTCTTTTTATCTATTGATCTACCCAACACAGTGACATCAAACAAACTCTAAAGGACTACTATCCCAATGAACTGTCAACAATTTTGTTCTAACTCCTACCATTGCCTGTACAGTCACTTGCCAAAATAGAAATAATGGTGTTCGGATTCCCGAAAACTTCATCGCCAGTTAAATTAACATCAGCAACCTAAAATTAAATCAATAAACACAATTTAATCAAAGAGTATGTACATATTTCTTACCTTATTGCATTGCCGACGGCATCCAGCAGAATTCCATCCTCAAGTCCAGATTCCAACATCACTGCCCATCCTGTCCAGCACCCACAAAGAATCATGTTCTTTTATACAAAATGCTTATAAGACTTACCCAATGAAAGTATTAATTTCCCCAGCCATCCCAGTCATATTAAAACAAATAAACACTCTGACACATCTTGACACTTGACAGATGGCCAGTATCACAGTATCAATTTTGTCACGGCTAAAAGACTAGACGACTTGGACCAATTCTCTTTTCTACACGCAACAAAACCTTACAAAAGTTACAAATATTAATTCAACTGCGCGAAAACGACGATACTAAGGAATTAAATTTATTGCTACATGAAAGTAAATAGAATTTATTATTATATAAAAGTAGATAGGAAATAAAGATCACAAATCATTGTAATAAATTTGTTAAAGACATAAGTAGGTAAAAATTTCAAGAATTGGAAAGTGGTAACACTAAGGAAATTACGTCATTGATTGCAAATCATAGTGCCGCTAGCTTTTCATCTATAAAAGGACTGCGGATACAGTTTATCCTTCTCTTTTGTTATTTGCCTTTCGGTGACTGAACATTAACACTATATTTACATAGTAGTTTCCACTTTATTCTGGGCATTGACTAGAATAAAGAATTTTATTCCACTTTATTCAGGCTATTGACTTGAATAAAGGTTTCCTATCACTTTATTCTGGGTTTTCGACTAGAATAAAGATTTCCTTACACTTTATTCAGGCTATTGACTTGATTAAAGAATTCCTTTCACTTAATTCTGGGTTTTCGCTTAGAATAAAGATTTCCTTTCCTTCATTGTTTAGTATACGACTTTAACAATCAAATTGCAATATAATATTGGTTATACTACTTTATTATATAAGCGACTTTATTAATACAGTACTCTTATATTTGAACTTTTCCATTTCTTGAATTTATACTTGCTCCATTCTTGAAATTTCTTGCACTGCTTTATTCTCCAGTATTTTAATGAATTTGTTTGGATCGAATATTAGCGAATTTATCTTAGTGAATTAAAGTGATTAGATTGTAAGTTAACTGATAATATTTATTGTAAGTGAAGTCTGTGATACAATAAGGAGAATAAAAATATATATAGAACTGTTGTCCGAAATCTTCTTTTCTTTTCCTCTTATTTTGCGTGTTCGTCCTGTTACGGGCAGAACAAATGGTTTGCAATTACCTAAAATTCAGCATTTTGCCAAATTTTCTCCGAAATTCATGTAATTAGTACACCTTTCTTTTATTTTAACTGGATTGCTCTGCCCATCTTATTACCTTTCCAAAAATGTGCAACATGGCTAGTTAGACAAAGGACTAGAAAAACCGCATCCTTAAAAATCACTGACTAAATAATTATTTTATTGCACTTTAAGTAGGAAATTCTTTAAATAAACAAAATTTTTAAGATAAGGGGTCGAAAATGTTTGTTTTGGGTTAATAGGTAATTAATTTTAATTATTGCTGCAAAAAGTTATAAAAATGTTGGTGTTATTTTGTTTCATTGCCAATATTAGCTTGTGTTAGCCAGAATTCACTCCATTGTATCCTGGCGTTTTGTTACTCGGACCTGATGAAAATTCTGCTATAAAAAATATTCAGTCAGCAAGAATACCTTTCATAGTTGAAAATCAAATCAATAAGTACGGGTGTTTTTAAGCAAAAATTATTAAAAAATGGTAGAATTTATATTTGAGGAATACGCGGATATTATTTACGTTTATGGTGTAGTAGACGGAAACGAGAGGCTGGCTGTTCTGGAACAACAAAAAAGATTCCCTAATCGACGAGCACCCCAAAGAGGGGTATTTACATGGATTTTTCCAAGGTTAAGAGAAATATGAAGTGTAACTTCACACGACAGGGAGACACGACCCGAAACTTTGGGAACTTCTGCCGACGTCGAGCAGCAAATAATCACCATCGTGGGGCAAGACCCTGAGATGAGCACGAGACGAGTCGCAAGACGATTAGGAGTATCTTAATCTAAGGTTTGGAGAGTTATTCATCGAGATGGATTACGTCCATACCACCATCACCCAGTCCAAGGACTACTGGAAGGGAAGACTGGAATTTAGCACTTGGCTTCTGGAACGCGACATCGACGACAGAGAGTTTCTCGACCGAATCCTGTGGACGGATGATCTCAATTCACCAGGGGTGGTATGACGAACCTCCACACCCTCCATACCTAATCGAAAACTAACCCACACAGGACAAAGATGACCTCATTCCAGCAGAAATTCAGTCTCAATATTTGGGCTGGTAACATCGGCAACCATTTCGTAGGACCATTCATTTTGCCGCATATAATCGAACGCACATATTTTACGAACACAATGGAGCATCAACGCCTACTGCTAACAATGTGAAGGAAATAATAAATGAAAAATTTCGTAATTACTGGATTGGACGAGGTGCTTCGATTCCCAGCCCTGCTAGATCTCCAGACCTTACCGAAATGGACTTTTTCTTATGGCAAACAATTAAGGATGAAATTTATTCAAGAACTGTTAAGACTAGGGAGAATGTAATCAGCAGAATCGGGAATACAGCGACGAAAATACAGGAGAAGCTGGCTGCAATACGCCTTAAACAGAGACTTAGAAGGACATTGTTGGCATGCATCTAAAGTGGCGGTGGATATTTTGAAAAGCTTTTGTAATTTACTAAGATTAATTGTAATACGTTTTGGATTCAATAAAAAGGATTTAAGAGTTAATATGAGTTTAGTTTGTTTAAATTGCAGATTTGCAACAAATTTCCCCATACGTTTTCTACTTATAAACTTCTACACCCTTTCTCTACCTGGGCATGTTATACCTGGGCAATCCAATTAAAACACACCACACTGTTAAGAGTTTTGGAAGGGTCATTGGGAAAGTAGTTTTTTTGAGTTTGTTTGATGTCGCTGTGTTAAGTAAATCAATAGATAAAAAGAAAAAAGTAATGTGCATACTATGAAAAACTGAAATTTATGAATCACCCTGTAAATCCCAAATGGTTGAGATTGCCCCCCCCCCCCTGCCATACAATTTTTTATTTGTCTAGATGAAATCTATCACCCCACTCATTTTGAAACGTCAGATCAGTGGTATGTTTTAAACCAATTACAGCTTAGCACTACCAAGTTCAAATGCCTCCTAATACAACACTTAAGGCTCGTCACAGAGAGATATCTCTCCGTATTATTAACATTACCAATATTAAATTTGTAGACTCAGTTAAAAATCTTAGAATTAGCCGCAGCATTCGGCTTACTTCCAATACTGGAGGAGGAATCTACACTTGAACAAAGTTTACTTGGGTTAAAGTGGCTGCCATCAAGGGGCAAATGCGCGCTTAGGCCAAAGAAGCCTATTGTGATTGGGTCTTGATCATCAATCTTTAACAAATCTTAAAAGGACCATTAGGAGCTTCTGATGAACCCAGCTAGGTCCGTCACATCAGTAGAACCTAGTTTGACTAGCTCTTTAAACTAGGTCGAGCACGTACCTCGATATCACATAATTTAAAAACCATTTGGAGCTTCTGGTGAGCCGAGGTAGGTTCCTGACATCCATAGAACCCAGTTCGGCTAACTCCTTAAAAAAGGGGGAGTCTAGCAGTTACAGAGGAAATAAAGGAAAGTTTCCTCTTCTTCGTTATCTTGGTAACTCCTACAGAAGTCATTTGAAGGAGCGCAGAGTCTACCCATAAGGCAATGACCCAAAATCATAGCCACGATAGCTCTGATAACGTAATGCTTGAGCGAGATCAGCTCTCTTCACCGCTTTAGGTGAAGGATTGGCCCGAACTGCCGGGTAATTAGACACATGTGTTCCCTTTACCAAGTATCTTGATTAATACTTGTTTAATTTCCACCTTGCATGTGGCTAGCGGCTTACCAAGCTGGTGAGTTATGTCCGAGTACAGTAAAGCAGTGTCGATTCTCGATAGCTCATTGGCTCTACAGTTGCCCGGAATGTCATTATGCCACGATATCCATAAGAAGCGTGTGTCGCAGCGATCAGCCATGTCATTCAGAATTGACCGGCATGTACTGCAAATATTAGAGAGCATGTACACTCCCATGAGGGATTTGGTAGCAGTCTGTCTGTCTGTGAAGATACAGATATCATCTGAAAACAACATAATGCTACATCTATAGCCTTGAAAAACACTACAGTAATCTGCTTTCAAACTTTTTTATCAGCCTATTCTCTCTGTCTGTCAGATTATTCACGTCCTTCGGTGTCTCTCGCCCTCATGCCTGCGGAATTCGTAGCATCTTTCAATATTTCGGTAAATATTCCTACCACGGTTCTGTTCTCCTGCTGACGTCCTTCCGTATTGATCGATTCTTGGTAATGCATTGTATCGGAATGTTGCGATACCGGAGTATCGATAAATAGTTAAATGATGACATTTATAGATTTTATTTTAATTTATAACATTTAATATAAAATTAATAAATCTTCATAATTTCGGAGACCAAGTTGGATCCATGCCACGTATGCAGGTTGGAATCATAGCCTACCTATGAGCAACTTAAAAGAAGTACAATAAAAAAAATTCACTTCGTCATTAACAAAATTATAAAATCATATCTCACTTGGCAAGACAATTCCCAATGCAGTCCTTTATACTGAATAAAAAAATTAGGTAGGATGAATTCTCCGATGTAAGACGATTCCCATCGTCGTCTAAAATTCTTCCGACAAGTGAGAAAATCCTTGTAAGTTTTATTATAATATTATGCGTTTTTATTTTAAAACCTTTCCAACCGGCGCTTTTTAGAAGCGTCACTTAAACGTTGTATTGAGTAAATACTCTTTTTCTGGTCCTAAAATCCTAAATATGAAAAGAAATTTTACCCTCTAATAAGCCGGAAATGGCGTAAATAACATTAACATCTAAGAATTATTTACGCGACCATCATTCACCTGATTGTGTTATTGTTCCTTTGAAAAGTTACAGAATATATGTGTATGTAGCAATGGAAGAAACGATAGGAACTGGCGAGATTTGGACTTAAACCGACTTGTTGCTGATTCTTCGTTCTAAATTTTTTTTCATTGGGAAGCCTGGATTCTACATGTACATACTTACACTGACTCCTACTAAAGCCTTTTAACCTTTTATCATCACACATTAGCGTCTAACTATTCACTTGGCTTGTTTTTATTTCCAAAAAAAAACGTCAAAACTGACTAAAATTTTGTAGTACTATGACGAGTCAGATGTCGGAGAAAAAATTTTAAAGCATCTGTGACACTATGGCCGCTTATCGTTTTATAGATGGTTCCAGTTCACTTCGCGGTCAAACAATCATTTTCGAAATATTATGGCGAGTATCGGTAACACAATTTATCGATACTCGTGAGTATCGAGTAAATAGAATATCGAGATCAAAACCTCGATTGACCTGTTCGGATTGATATCACTACTGGTATTTTTTAAAAGCTTTCGCCGACATAGCCGAATCTCTCATTGATGTATGCAAGCCCCCCACCGCGGCAAGGTGTAGTTGCATCATGGTCTTACGCAAAACACTTCTTCCCGTCTTTCACGATGATGTGGTTATTCAAGTCGCCTGACTTGCAATGTATATTTACTATTTTTATAGCGTTTTTAATATTGTAACGTGCACGAGGTAGGACACGAAAAGGGAAATAGTCAACCGTGTAATGGGCATGCCCCATCTGGCCAGACATCAAGAGAAAGAAATGTCAAACGGGGATAGTCAAGGACGACTCGAGCGCATGGTGAATATGTGAGTTTAAAATATGTAACGAAAATATATAGAACTAAGTGGCAGAAGTTTCTAGAATTAAGCTAAGTAGTATAAATAGGGCTGAGTAGTTGCCTGGTTAGTTTTAGTCGTGATTTAGACTGCGAAGTGTTTACATGTGATAATGCGAATAATTAGTTGTATTTTAACCCGTGAAGCGATGTGTTAATGAGAAAAGTGAAACGTTATATTGTGAAGAAAAAGTGTAAGAAAATTGTGAAATGAACTAATTAAGTGAAGTGAATAAAACTGTGAACGTTTGTGATAGAAAATAAGTGTCTTAATTAGTCCGTCAAGCCCAAAGAGCCTCATTCACGTTAAAATATCCTGTAAAAGTTACAGTCGATTCAAGAAATTTTAACAATGGCTAAAACTTAACCAGCACTTCTGGTATTTTTTAACAAATCGTTTACCAGTAATTCAGTTCCTCCGACTATATGATTCTGATTATATATATATAAAGTTGGCTTAATAAGGAAAATATGTTCAAGACTATTTCTTATGTAGTAGGCAAAATGAGGCTATACATAAAAAAATATAGCGACTGAATTGAGAACAGCCTTTTTTAGAAGTTGGTTGAAAATACAAGCAAGCTAGTCGTTTTCAACGAAAACTTCAGGATGAGGATGACGGAAAGCTTAAGACACAAAATAATAGTTTAAGCAAACTAAAACTATTAATTACTTGCACCCTGTTAAATGCTGTTTAGCTTTATTACCTCATAACCAATGAACCACTTCTAAAAATGGGTATAATACTATTATCCTAAGACAGCAGTCACAATTAGAAAATTACTACTATTCTTCCTAACAGCAGTGGATACAGTCAATTTTAATGGAATTAAGTGTCAGCTTAATTTATATGTCCGAAAAGCACCACTAAGGCGAATGGGCTTTCTAGAAGTAAAGTGGAAGTCGAGGAATTCAGATAATTCCCTCGTTTCCTGCCCGCCTGGTTTCCTTAATTTCATTAATTCGGAACAAAATTTATCTCTAGCAGTTTGAGACAGTGTGCAAGAGTTCCGCTCCCTTAAAGAACTCATTATTTCAAATTTATTGACCTATAATGTACTAGACTTATGTAGTCGTCTGGCCCTTGAATCTAAAATTATTGATAAATTTTTTTTTCAACTATACTTGGCTTGCGGCACTGTCGTAATGTTCCAGAAGTCTGGTCCTCCTCTGGTGCTACAAGGCTTCGAAAGACCACAAGATATATTTAATTTGAGTTAAATAATTTATAGCTGTTTTATGTGCAATAGTTCATAACGGAAATAACTGAAGGAAATCCTTCTATTTCGCCCAATTACAGGGTTACTTATCGCGCTTATGGTTAAATTTAGTTTATTTATTATCGAAAGGAAAATTTACTACTTTGGCATCTCAAAAACTCCAGAATGGTTCCTTGAGGGTTATTGCAGGAAAATTGGTGTTTCATAGGATTGAAGCGATTTTAGAACAGTGAACTCTTAATGTATCTAATACTTCGGTGGCAACGCTTAAAACTTCCTGGAAAATAACTTATAGCCCTCGTTAAGATTTTTGGTGGAATACAGAGTTTGTGATAAATTATAATCTGTGAATTACTGAGAATATTTGTTTGGGCTTGCTTAGAATGTTGAGTGAGTGCAATGGTCAATGGTATAAATAATAACGCGCTGGCCCCCCTCACTAGAAGTAAATAAGTTTTGAATTAAGTTTCGTTGTCATGTCGTGTCATGTTGTCGCGCTATTATTAAAAAATAAAATAAAGTATAGTTGCCCAAGCGGGGTCGATGTTCATCAAAACTGGCCCGGCGATCGGTGGATGCATGGCTCCCGGCCATCAACCAAGGCTCGATATTCTACTGGGCAATGCTTGGAAGATTACTGGGCCAGTAGTGGATATTTATGGTAATTATCTTAACATTCGGGTAGTTGAGGATATAGCAGAGGATGTGTCCTACATTGCCCAGCTAATAAACTTAAAGGCTATTACCAAGTTTATATTTGGTCTTTGTGTTGAACATTAGTGGTGCCAAATTATTAATATTTCGTTTAAATTTGCAAGTTGGATTCTACATATGTTAGTATGATAAATCGAATTGTGAAACAATCAAATTTACAGTAATACGACAAACTAAATATTAAAATTTAATTTCTCAAGTCAAAATACGTAGAATCTAACTTGCAAATTCAAACGAAATATTTTTTTCATAATGAATGGCTATGCGTTATCATCCGGCCGTCAACCATTGTCGGGCCAATAATGTTCCCAGGCCAATGGTAGACGACTGACACCCATTCACTGCCCAATGATGGCCCGATTATAAAACCCCGCTTGGGTATGCTGACATGATATTAAAGCACATTTAGTTTACATGATAATATTTAGGCTTATTAAAAGTAAACGTGGTGCGTAGCCGAAAAAGCTCAAAATTGCTTAAAGTATTATTGGAATAAAACACCAAATATACGTATATCGAGTTTGGAGCTATGTTATCGATATGTTATCGTTGAATTAATTAGTCACACTTTCGTTTAAGACTAGTGACAACTTTTAAAAGTTGAGGGCTCTTTTCATTCTCTTACTGAAAAGCTCAAACGTGTGTTATGGTTAGGATAATATTTATATTTTATCCAAAAAAATAGACAAAAACCATTCCCAAAGTTAGAAATAACTGCTAACAGGTTCAAATTTTGCATACACGTTGGGAGCGGCGTTCTAAGCAATAAGTCTCTCTCTATCTGTTATTGGCGGGGTTAAAGGTCGCAAGGAACGGTTTTTTGTTTGCATACATCTTGTAAACCATGACATTTTCGACAAAAACATCTATAATTAAGTTTGCCACTGAGATAATTTGCTAGGAAAACGGTCGAAAACTTTATAAAGGATTGTTCATGGATTCGTGTACTCTACTATATATTTAAGGGGGGAATCAACCTTGAGACCCTAGAAATTTGCGTATGATTTGCAGGCTCATATCTCGTGATTTCGTCAACCGATTTGAAAAAGGATTTCACCATTTAAAAGAGCACATCTTTCTCATTCAAAACCATGTATTTTGGAAAAAAAATTGTTAAAGTATGGACATGGTACATAGGTAAACATAACCTGAAAAAATGAAACACAATTTGCACCTTAGCACCAATCTCAAAGACTATTCAACTGACAACTTTGGGACTTTGCATGCTTACTGTTTAGGATTGTACCTTTGTGTCGTGTGCGAGTTGTGTGGTGTTGTGTTGTGTGGATTACAGGTGTTGTGTCCAGGTAAGTACAAAACGAAGTCTTTAATAGCACTAAATCTTTACACCTTTTATTTCATTTTACTTTAAATGTAACTAATTCAACAAATTATAATAAAGTTCTAAACATTAAACTATTGTGTATAATTCTGTAGTTCTGTAGTTTAAGCTGCTAATCAACTTGGTGGTTCTGAATAGAATGCCCAGATGTGCAACCGTTCCGTGATAAGCGGGTCCAAGCAACGGTAAGCTTCAAAACAAAGATGCAACTGCAAGTGATGCTGAAATGATCTCGATGCCAGAGAAGGGAAACCTGTGTCAGTACCAGGGAAGGGAAACCTGTGGGTCTGTAAGTATTAAAAATAAGTTATTTGCCTTTAATTTATATAATAATTTCTCTTTTATTGTTTCAGGTTCCAGTGAGCGTCAACATCCTCGGCCGCCTTGATATAATAGTTGTATCAATTAATATCTGTTGTCTCGTAAATGTGTGTGTTGTCTCATAATTGTGTGTTTTGTCTCATAAGTGTGTGTTCTCATAATTGTGTGTTTTGTCTCATAAGTGTGTGTTCTCATATAAGTGTGCGCGTGTTACAACAAATCATCGCGTGTGGAGCTGACTGTGCGCATGCATATATATATAAATATTCAATTCGTATTTATTTCAGTTCGCATTAATTCTTATTCACTATTAATATTATTTTATGTAATGTCTATTTAACATGATTTAATAATATTTATGATGTTTTATTATCAACAAGAGGTAACAAAGCGATTTTCGTAACGGGTCTTTTGTAAACTCCTGTTCTTGTTTTGACTGCCACCACCCTAACTAAATTATCCGAACCCGGATATACTTCATCAATTCGTCCTAAATTCCATTGCGTTGGGGGAAGTTTATCATCCTTAATTAATACGATATCTCCAACCTTAAAGTTTCTCTTCGATACAGTCCACTTCGGCCTTTCCTGCAGTCTTGAAATATACTCTTTAGACCATCTCTTCCAAATTTGTTGCGTTAATCTCTGTATGTGCTGCCAACGACTCAAACTATGCGGTTTCAATTCAAGTAGATTCGGTTCTGGTGGTGCAAGAAGTGAGTCACCTATTAAAAAATGCCCAGGAGTTAGTACTGATAAGTCCAACGGATCATCTGACATGGGACACAAAGGCCTCGAATTTAGGCAGGCTTCAATTTGAGCTAAAATTGAGCTGAGCTCCTCGAACGTTAGAGATGCATCACCTACAACGCGTTTAAAATGGTGCTTGAGGGATTTAACTCCAGCTTCCCATAAACCACCAAAATGAGGTGAAGATGGAGGGATGAAGTGCCACCGTATGTTTTGGATAGATAATGTGTTTGCAGACTCCCTTAATGTATTACTTAAAACCAAGTCGAAGTCCCTTTTTAAAACTTTGCTTGCGCCGATGAAATTAGTTCCGCAGTCTGAGTAAATATCCGAACATATTCCTCTTCGGGATATGAATCTTTTAAATGCAGATAAGAAAGTGTCTGTAGTTTGATCGCTCACGGGTTCTAAATGAACGGCCTTTGTACTTAGGCAGATGAAAATTGCAATATAGCCTTTGAGAATTTTGGCTCCTCTAACCTTCGACATGCGTATTGATACAGGACCTGCGTAGTCGACACCTGTGTGCGTGAATGCTCTTGACATCTTTAAACGTGGTTCTGGTAAATGACCCATGAGTTGCGAAGAGGAAAATCTTCTGAACTTGAAACATGTCACGCACTGATGTACGATTTGCTTGATAATATTTCGTGAATGAGGTATCCAATAAGTGCTTCTTAGGTATGCTGCCATCAATTGAGGCCCTCCATGTAAGGTTATAATGTGTGCTTGTTTAATAATGAGTTTGGTGAGATAGTGTTTGGTAGGCAATATTATCGGATGTTTTTGGCCGTAGTTGAGATTAGAGTTTTGCAGGCGTCCTCCAACTCTTATCAATTCGTCCTTACATAGAAAAGGTGTTAACGTTAATAATGCACTTTTACGGGAAGGAGATTTACCGGATTTAAAATCGGATATCTCCTTAGAAAAGACTGAAGCCTGTGCGTTTTTTATCCAAAAATAAAGTGATTGGTGAATCTCATTAGCTTCTAAGTGAGGAGTAGAGCGTATAGTTTTACGATTTCTCAGCTTCCTTATAAATCGAAAGCATAGGGCCGTAACCCTTAACAGCCGGGGCAATGTAGAGAATTTTTCGATTACAATGTCCTGATAGACCTCTGAGACATCTGAGACATGTACGTTGAGTTTTCTTTCATAGTTTGTTTCGGGACAAAATACAATATTCTTATGAGGCCATTGATTTTCGGGCAGTTGAAGCCATCGCGGTCCTTGCCACCAACACGTGTTTTTTGCTAACAACGACGGTAAACAACCTCTTGAACCATAATCGGCTGGATTATCCTTTGTATTTACATATCGCCATGAATTACATTCAACCAAGTCTTGTACTAAAGCGACTCGATTGCTTACGAAGATTTTCCAAGTATTGGGCTTTCCCCTGATCCAAGACAGAGTTATCATTGAGTCAGACCAGGCAATGACTTCAACATTATTAAATTTCATAGCGTTCTTTACCTTATGAATTAGTTTAGCTAGTAGTACAGCGCCGCAGAGTTCCAAACGAGGCAAGGTGACAGGCTTGACTGGTGCCACCTTTGATTTAGAAGTGAGAATATCTACCTTTATGTTGCCATCTCCATCTATTACACGAGTATAAATCACCGCACAATAAGCTGACATCGATGCATCGCAGAACCCATGGAGCTGGACAGACTTACATTCTTGCCGGGTACCAATCCATCTAGGCACTTCAATGCTTTCTAAACTTTTCAGCTCATCAGTAAATTTCACCCAACGTTGGTTAATATTTTCCGGAATTGGGTCATCCCACGATATACCGGTTAACCATAACTCTTGTATTATGATTTTTGCGAGGATTACGACTGGGGTGAGCCAACCAATGGGATCAAATAACTGAGCAATTTGTGACAAGAGGTTTCGTTTGGTTAAATTTTCCTGAGTAACAGTAGTGACTGAAATTTTGAAGAAGAATGTGTCCTTATGCGGATGCCAATGTAAGCCTAATGTTTTGATGTATCCATCTTCATTTAAATTTAGTGATATCCTTGTGTCTCTTTTTTCTTCTGGTATATTCTCTAAAAGTCGTTTGCTATTGGTTGCCCATTTGCGTAAATCAAACCCTCCTGATAATAACATCCCTTGCAATTGATCTTGAATTTGTATCGCCTTATCTTCATTGTCTGCCCCAGACATGACATCATCGACATAAAAGTCGGAATTAACCACATCAAAGGCGAGGGGGTAGTTAGCTTTTTCATCATTTGCCAGTTGCTTCAATGTTTTAATCGCCAAGTAGGGAGCACAAGACGTTCCAAAGGTAACTGTTGTTAACTCGTATTCGCGTACTGGCTCTGAGGGACTATTTCTCCACAGAATACGTTGATACGGTGCGTCAGAATGAGGCACTAGGATCTGGCGATACATCTTAGTTATATCTGCAGAAAATACTACTCGGTGCTTTCTCCAACGCAATATAATAGAAGTTAAATCTTCCTGCAGCTTAGGTCCTGTCAACAAAGTATCGTTTAACGAGATACCATTACTTGTTTTATGTGACGCGTCAAATACGACTCTTAAATGGGTGGTGGTGCTATCTTTAAAGACCGCGTGGTGAGGCAAGTAATTGACCTTGAATGCACGAATTCCACTTGAGGTGTTGATGGTATGATCAGATTCGGGAGTAGTTGCTGGTCTCATATGTGATATCTTTAAATATTCATTTAAACACGTTGAATATTCTTTGTATACGTCAGGAGTTTTACTTAGTTTTTTCTCTAATTGTAATAGTCTAGAGAGAGCGGCGCTTCTGGATTCACCCAGCAGTGGTGGCTTCAATTCAGAAAATGGCAAATGAACTACATAGCGACCACTAGGCAATCTATGATGAGTTTCGGCGTAAAATTCTTCGCAGTCACGATCTTCTTTTGATATTGGTTTCTCTTCATACAGCTCTTCTAATTCCCAAAAACGCTTTAAAAGGTTTTCAGCTTCGAGATTGTTATAAAGATTTGTTAAAGTGATCGTCGATTGCAAATCCTGATTAATCATTGGGCTATTCACTTTACCGAATAAAATCCAACCAAGCTGCGAGTTCTGACCGACAGGGCAATGACCGTTACCTTTCCTAAGTCCTTCGATCAAAATCTGGGAATAAACATCAGCGCCAAGTAGGACATCAATTTTATCGGGTTTATTAAAATACGGGTCTGCTAAGTTTAAGTTCTTCAAATGATTCCAAGATGATGATATCTTGACATATTGCGTGGGATGTAAACCAGTTAGAGATCGCAGAATATAAGCTTTTACCGTACAATTGAAATGGTTATTGCACAATGATTCCAATCGGAAATAAAGATGATGTGTACAAATGCCAGCCGAGGAAGTGCCCAATCCATTAATTTTTACTGATGTGTTATATCTTTTGAGTTGTAACCTTTGCGCTGCGGCTTCGGTTATAAATGACCCTTGTGAACCAGGATCAATTAGAGCGCGAATAACATGGGAACCTGTCGAAGATGTAACTCTTATTAAAGCAGTAGCTAGCATAACATTTGAGGTGTGTTGGGTCCTATCTAGAAAGAATGAATTTATTTTTTGTTCGGGTTCACTATGATTATAGGCAATTGCATCGGTTGTACTGTCTTTATAATTGTCTTCGGGAGAATATCTTACTACTGGATTTCCATCGTGCAGAAGTGTATGATGTCTTTGCTTACAATGAAAACATGATCTGGGGTTGTTGCATCCTTGCGTTGGGTGACTCAATGCAAAGCAATTAAGGCACATTGACTTTGTTAAAACAAACTCTTTTCGCGCCTGAGGAGTCATGGTTAAGAATTGTTTACACTGTCGTAGAACATGGGCTTCATTACACAGGAGGCAAACAGCTGATTTCCTTAAATGATATGCCCGTGTTTCTTTTTTTTGTTTATAAACTTCGGTAGAAGTATTATTACCGGAGCTCTTCAACATCTCAAGTGAACGAAAACGTGTTTCTAAAAAATCCAATAAAGATTTTAATGTTGGAAGATCTCTTCTACTTCCGAGTGTACGCTCCCAAAAATCTCTTGTTTCTAGAGGTAATTTTTGGACAATGAGAAATATTATGATCGCATCCCAGGTGTCGATAGCAATATCTAAATTTCGGAGACAGTGGACACATTCGCTTGTGGTATCTAACAATTTTTTTATCGCTTCAGGGGATTCAAATTTTATTGCGGATTGCGACGTTAATATTTGTAGATAGTTATTTACAATAACTCGTTTATTGTCAAACCTTTGAACTAACAGTTGCCAAGCAGCATCGTAATTTATTTCACAGATATCTAAATGTTTTATTAATCTGGCCGCTTCGCCTTCAACACTCGATTTTAAAAAATATAATTTTTGAACCTTGGCAATGTTGCTATTATTATGAATCAAGGTAGTAAATAAGTCTGAAAATGATCTCCAGTTTATATAATTTCCAGAAAATTTTGGTATATCTATTCTGGGTAGTTTTACTTGAGGCGATGAAATATTTATAAGCTGCGTATCAGCAGATAATGAGTGACTGGATTGCAAAGGGATGGTGGCAGTCAAAGAATCTTGGGTTTGGGAACTAACTTGCATGATTTTATCTAACGCATCATTTAACTCGCCAAGAAAACTCGAATAAAAGGTTTCTACATTTTCGAATAAATTGTCTTTAAAATACGGTAAAGTTTTTTCTGCTTGCGTGAAATTGCTATCAATAGTACGGTTATTTAAACAAAATTGCGACCAACATGTTTTTATGCTTTCTAATTTTCCCGTTATCACTCCCTTTGACCGTTTGTCCTTTGCCGTTTTTATGTAACTGTCCCGTAATGTTTTTAACTCATATTTAATGCTATACTGTTCATTTATTAAAATTAAAACTCGCGAATTTGAATTTTCACCTTTTAAAAGACTTACATCGGATTTGGGACTTTCACTTGTCATTTTTCCTTTCTTTTAATCAATTTATGTACCACGATTTAAATTTTATTTTGTATAATAGAATATAATAAATTGATTTACACAATGTCTATTTATTTAATTTTTATTATAAATTACAAGATATATTCCGATTTCAAGGTTTTAAATTGAAAGAACTTTTAAATACCTTTGCACGTGTCGATTACCTTTTCCGAAGTCAGCTCCACTTATGTTGACGAAAATTACGCGAGACGTTTTATGTTATGTGATGATGATTATTTTAATAATCCGGCTCGATTGGACCATGTTTAGGATTGTACCTTTGTGTCGTGTGCGAGTTGTGTGGTGTTGTGTTGTGTGGATTACAGGTGTTGTGTCCAGGTAAGTACAAAACGAAGTCTTTAATAGCACTAAATCTTTACACCTTTTATTTCATTTTACTTTAAATGTAACTAATTCAACAAATTATAATAAAGTTCTAAACATTAAACTATTGTGTATAATTCTGTACTTTAAGCTGCTAATCAACTTGGTGGTTCTGAATAGAATGCCCAGATGTGCAACCGTTCCGTGATAAGCGGGTCCAAGCAACGGTAAGCTTCAAAACAAAGATGCAACTGCAAGTGATGCTGAAATGATCTCGATGCCAGAGAAGGGAAACCTGTGTCAGTACCAGGGAAGGGAAACCTGTGGGTCTGTAAGTATTAAAAATAAGTTATTTGCCTTTAATTTATATAATAATTTCTCTTTTATTGTTTCAGGTTCCAGTGAGCGTCAACACTTACATATTATGTCTTGATCATGAAAAATACCGGTTAGAATTAATTTTAAACCATTACGAGCAAAGTTATAAATTAACAAAATTTCACATTTTGGTTTGGAAAAATTGAAAATTAAAAATTTATTTTAAAACAAATGGATAACCATTTTTAGAAAAATTTGAATTTTTAGGTGAAAATTTGAACAAAATCCATCTAGTAGTTTATGAGTTGCATATCGTGCAAGCTCTAAAATAAATATTTTTGGTGGTGGGTGGTTGTAGAAAAATTGATGCTGTATTCGAACGGATGCATGTATTGGAAAAAATAAACCGGCCTTTTAAAGATAAGACTTGCTCTGCAATTTGGCGTAAGATTTGCTCTGCAATTATGGTACAAAAACGGAAAAGTGATGAAAAACAATTTTTCAAGGTTGATTCCCCTCTTAAAGGAAAGTGGTATACAAGATGTTTCAGATCTGACTTGCGGAAGTGAGTGGGGTGAGAGATCTTAGGATAGGATGGTAGGGGGTGGGGGGAATCTCAATCGGTTTGCCGTTACACGGTATCATGGTATGCACATCATTATTTTGATCTATATGCAGGTACAGTCACTTTCAAAAGTGAACAAAATGTTTTGCGAATACCTTAAATTCAGAATTTTTCCAAATTTTCTCCGAAATTCATGTAATTAGTACACCTCTTTTTTATTTTAATTAGATTGTTCATCTTATAACCTTTTCAAAAAGGTACAGCATATATAGGTAGAGAAAGTGTTTGCTTAGGCTACACAGGTAATTAGTTTTAATTATTGCTGCATAAAAGTTATAAAAATATTATTGTGATTCTTTTTATTGCCGATATTACCTTGTGTTAGCCAGAGTTCATGCCCTAGTATCCTGACGTTCTGTTACTAATACCTGATGGAAATTTTGCTATTAAATAGGATTAGTCACCAAGAATATCGATCATAGTTTAAAAACAACTCCATAACTATAAGTGTGAAACGAACCCCAGACGAGTCGCAAGACGACTAGGAGCGCCTTCAGTTCAAGTTTGGAGGGCCATTCATCCAGCAGGGTGACTTTCATATTTCCACAACCTCCATACCTGGTCGTATAGTAACCCACATAGGACAAGCGTACCTGCTGAGCCAGTGTTTGGACTCGTATCATGGGCACCATTCATTTTGTTGCCACATGTACATAGAAGCCAAATTTATTCGCACTTTTTGGGGAATATACAACTAAATCTATTAGAGTACGTCCCTCTGGATAATCTTAGGGTAATGTTTTACCAAAACGATGGAACCCCAGTGCACACATTGCGAGGGAATATTAAATGACAAATTTTCTTACCGCTGCATTGGACGAGGTGCACCGATTCCTTGTCCTGCTAGAGCTCCAGGACTTACTTAATTTATTTTTTTTTTTATGGAAAGCAATGGAAGTTGAAGTTGATTCAAGTCTCTTAACAATAGAGGCGAATTAGTTATTAGAATCGGGACTACAGCGACGAAAATACGGAAGAGGTTGGCTAAAATACACCTTAAACAAGTAATTACAAAGGGGTTATTGGCATACATCGAAAGTGGCGGTGTACATTTCGAACAGCTTTTGTAACATAATAACATTAATTGTAATAAGTTTCGAATTCAATCAAAAGCATTTTAGGATTAATGCGAGTTTAATTTCCTCAAATTGCAGATTTTCTCAATATTTCCCGAAAGGTTTTCTACATACGAATTCCTACATCCTTAATCTACCTGGACGCCTTTTCGAGAGGTAATGAGATAGGCAATTTAAAAAAAGAAAACATATATTAATTTCGAATAAAATTTGGGAAAAGGCTGAATTTTTGGTAATTTCAAAACATTTTTTTCAATTTTGGAAGTGATTGTACCTGCATTGGTAGAAGTTAGATCAACATTGTTGAATTTTAAAAAGCTCATTGGGTTAGTAGTTGTTTGGCGTTATCGTTGAGTTGATGAAAAGATAAACATATAAAAGTGATGTGCATACCATGAAAAACTGAACTTTATGAATCATCCTGTAACTCCCAAACGGTTGAGATAGCCTCCTTTCCCTGCCATATAATTTGGTGTTTGTCTAGGTGAGATCTATAACTAAACTCATTTCTCGGTGAATTAGGACTACTTAAATGTTGTAAGAAAAGTAAGAGTTTCTCAAAATAACTTAAAAACTTCACAACTTTTCTTATAGGAAGCACACTGCAGTCATATACTACCTTTATAGCCTCTGGTCGCAAATGCTTCCTCACCATCGGTAGAGGTACCTTATTTCAGCGGTGGTGCGATCGTACTTTCTGTACACAAAGCTAACGAGCTCCCTCCGATGCCTAAGCAAGGTCGGTTGTATCAAGTGAACAAGATTGCTCAGAATGAGGCCAATGGTGTTGTTAAAGAAGGCAACTAGGCATATAAGGTCAAGGTCGCATTTGTTGCCGAGTAGTATGCTCTGTTAGCCACCACAAATTGACCAAAAGCTGCAAAACATAACAGGTCTCCGAACGAGTCCTCGGGCGCTGGTGCGGCAAAGACGGGTCGAGTATCACAGAGTGTTGTTACTGATCCAACACCCACACCGTCAATCAGCTCAGCATGGTTGTGCCAGGCTGTTGATAGAAGTGGTTCGTGACCATCTTCGGGTAGCGCTTGTAGATGAGTATACCATTCGCAAGAAGGTTTCTGCATTTTTATGGGAGCTCGTTGAGTATAGCTATCTGAGATGATCATGAATACTATATATGTTAGCCAGCCAGAGTGGGCAGCTTTCCCGATCGGAGATCAGAGATCTCGCATTTGGTTGCCCAATGTGAAGCTGGACGGCAACAATGCCTGAAGCCTCACAATCCCGCAGTTCCGATGTATGACTGGATGCTCAATAAAGCGGAGGAACTAAGAAGAACATTCTTTCTACTAATTGTTAAAGAGGAGTGTATAGGGGCACTAGAAAAGACAGACTTGAGAGACTTCTGCTTGGAATTAGGCAGGCCAAGGTAAAGGACATCGAAGACTTGACCAAACACCCACCCAATGATGAAGTTCATAAAGATTGATCTACATTACTCGAAATGTGCTGCAAATAATCTCATCGTCTTTCTGAAGGAAGAATGCATGGACTCATCGAGGAACCTTGGGTTAGAGACTCCGTTAGGGCTCTGCGTGACATTAACACCTCTTCTGCAGCCAAAACTCGGAACTGAGCAATAAGTCTAGAAGTTGCATTCTTGCTGAAAAGAGTATAAAAACGCTTTTCTGTCCTCGATTTAGCTCAATTGACGTGGCAGTAGTAAAGTTGGAGAACTTTGACAGAGGGGATATACAGGTACATTGCATTGGTATACAGGGTGTTACAGATCTGACGTGCCAAAATTAATGCGGTGATAAGTCTCACCTAGCCAAACAAAAAATTGTTTGGAAGAGGGGGAGGGTGGGGGGGATCTCAATCGTTTGGGAGTTACAGGGTGATCCACAAATTTCAGTTTTTCATGGTATGCACATTACTCTTTTATTTTTATCTTTTGATCTACCCAACACAGCGAAATCAAACGCTTAAAAACTACTATCCCAATTAAATTTCAAAAGTTGATCTAACTCCTACTGAAAATAAAATGGTTTGCGATTACCTAAAATTCATAATTTTCCAAATTTTCTCCGAAATTCATGTAATTAGTGTACCCCTTTTTTATTTTTATTGGATTGCCCATCTTATAACCTTTCCAAAAAGGTACAATATGCCCAGGTAGAGAAAGGGTGTAGAAACTTATAAGTAGAAAACTTATCAGGAAATATTTGAAAATCTGAAATTTAAGTAAAATAAACTCATATTAACTCTTGAATCCAAAACGCAATCTTAGTAAATTACAAAAGCTGTTCAAAATGTCCACCGCCACTTTGGATGCATGCATTCCCAATTCTGCTAACTAATTCCTACCTAATTTTAAAAGGCTTTGAATAAACTTCATCCTTCATTGTTCCCCATAAGAAAAAGTCCAATGGTGTAAGGCCTGGGGATCTATAAGGCCATGGAATCGGTGCAGCTCGTAAAATAAAGCGGGTAGAAAATTTGTCACTTAGTTTTACCTTCACAATGTGAGCAGTACACTCCTGTGAAAAAATATAAACTCAAACATAAATTTTCGATTTTTTTGGAATGATAAAAAAACTTTAATGGTTGGCTTGCATCCCGAAATGGTGCCCGCCCACACCAACTCAGGTACATTTCTTTAGTGGCTTAATTCCTTTTGAAAGGAAAAGGGATCAGAATTTCTGAAAAAAGGACAATTTATGAAAAAGGAACATTTATGTTTGAGTTTATATTTTTTCACAGGAGTGTATGTGCTGGCGCTCCATCGTATTGGTAGAACATGTCCGTTCGATTATGCACAAGGATATCCTCTATTAGATCTCGCATTGTATTGTCCAAAAAGTCCGCATACATTTTACTATTAATCACATGCGGCAAAATTAATGGTCATACCAAATGTTGCATGATGGTACCAGCCCAAACATTGAGACTAAATCTCTGCTAGAATAAGGTCAACTTTGTCCTGTGTGGGTTAGTTTACGACCAGGTATGGAGAGTATTGAAGTTTGTGATACTAGCCCTTGTGAATTGAGATTCACCCTCCTACAGAATACGGTCCAGAAACGCTCTGTCATCAATGTCGCGTTCCAGAAGCCAACTGCTAAATTCAAGTCTTCTCTCGTTATCTCCGTCTAGTTGTCCTTGGACTGGGTTATGGTGATATGGACGTAATCCCTCTAGATGAACTGCCCTCCAAACCTTTGACAAATACTCTCCTAATCGTCTTGCGACTCGTCTCGGGGTCTCGTCTCATGATGGTGATGGTGTAAATACCCCTCTTTGGGGTGCTTGCAGATTAGGTAAGCTGCTTTGATATTCCAGTTTTATTAATTTTTGCTTAAAAACACACCTACTTATGAAACAGTTTTGGAACTATGAGAGGTATTCTTGCTGACTGACCCGTTTTTATAGCAAAATTTCCATCAGGTACGAATAACAGTACGTGAGGAGTACTAATTTCAGGAATTTCAGAGGATGTTTGGGAAAATGCTGAATTTTAGTTAATCGTAGTTCATTTTTCAGTTAGATCAAAAAGAAATCAAAAGATACAAATAAAAGAGTAAAAACCTAAATTTATGAATCACACCGTAACTCCCAAACGGTTGAGATTACCCTCTCCCTGCCAGACAATTTTTTGTTTGGCTAGGTGAGATCTATCGCCACACCCATTTGGACATCTTAGATCTGAAACACCGCGTATATGGCGCATGATAGATCTGCAACACCAGCAGAGAAATTAGCGTCACACGCATGCAAGGAAGAAACCATTCTGCTGCTGGTCTGTGCTTTCAATGCAAAGCACGTTCTCTGAGCCAGCTCTGAATATCACGAGCGAGGTCAGTCTCTTGTTGATTTCAGTACGTATACAAACCTATTAGTTTATAATGAGAGTAACCACCTAACTTTTATGTTTCAAAAAATGGATGACTTTGATGGTTGGGAGATGGTGCTATATGTCACACTAACATAAGCAAAAAGTAACTTTAGGATTGAAAATTCGAGAGAGTCTGAATTGAGATCCTTCTCTGATTATTATTAAATACTTTTCACTTAAACCTGAAGATTGAGTCTCTTAGGCCCTTCAGGAACCCCAAAAAGACCGACTTATAGAAATTCAGTAGGGTAATCAAATCTAAACTAATAGCTGTACCTAATCTAAATATTGTAATTATTATAATTTAGCGAAAAGCTCTTCTTCACTGGTAGAATGAAGAATTGTTCAATCTGAGAAAGATCACTAGGCACATCTTCAACATCTGCTACAGACATAAATATTGGCAGCCCTATAAGGACTGTCTATCTATATCTATCTATAAAGAATCCATCACAGAAGCTAAGAGAGGGGCTATGGATGGAGCATTGACACGCGATAGAAAGTACCAGGGAATCAGCCAGCCTAAGCAGAATACTATTCAGAGAGCAAAGTTAACCGTCTTTTCTAATAAAAAAGTGTCCAATTCTTCCGCTGAAACCTTGGAGCTGCTAATGAACACTCATTTCCCGAATTGCAATGATGAAGGTCCTCAGATGCCGCCGTGTGACCCGATAAGTCAAAGTACATCATGGAGTGAGGTCAAAACTACTTTCTTTGCGGAAATAATCGCTTGGGCGATAAACAGCTTTGCTTCCTACAAGTCTACAGGTCTGGACGGTATCTAGCCGATAATACTACAGAAGGCGTCAGACATAGTGGTGCCATGGTTGGTAGCCTTATTCCGAGCAGGCATCATACATAATCACGTTCCCCAACATGGACAAAAACGCGCTTTAGTCCAATTAGTCTGAATTCCTTCGCATTAAAAATACTGGACCGGGTCCTTCATATAAATCTGAGGCAAACACAAGGTAGTACGTACAATTGAATATTAAATCAAATATAAACAATATACCCTGGCTGCATTCCTGGACACAACGAGCCTTTAACAATGTACGCATTGAAGCTATCCAAGAATTTCTCGCCAAGCTCTGCATAGAGTAGGGTCTTGTCAATGGATAACTACTATGTTAAAGGCAAGGATAATGCAGTTCGAATTCGGAATTGGTCGGAGTGTAAAGCATGCTTCCCGCAGTACCCCCCGCGGAGGGGTTGTCTCTCCCCTTCTATGGCTAATGGTCAGGAACACGGTCCTGTTGAGGCTTGAGCAGGGTAGTGTGAAAGTCGTCGCATACGCGTACGATGGTATCATGGTTATTTCCTTTTCTTATCAGAAAGATTATGGAGCATGCCCTGATGAAGGTGAGCAGTTAATGCAAGAATAGTGGACTGGCTGTGAAGCTAGGGAAAACTAAGCCTCTGCTCTTCACCACACCAAAGTACCATACTTTTCTTTATCTAAATTAAACGACTAACAACCCTCACTATCCGCCAGTGCCAGGTATTTCGGTTTAATTCTGGATCAAGATCTAAACATAAATGAGCGGGTAAAATATACATATATGTATAGCCCTCTATTCATCCAGACGAAACTTTGGTAAAACGTGTGGCCCGTAACCTAAGATAACACTTGATTTCCCTCTGTATCTGCTTCCCCCTGGTTAACAAATCAAATTCCAGGCGTCATACAATGCGGTCAGACCCCGAGAATCTGCTTCCTGAGTTGCTCAGCCTTATCGCCACAGCAACATTCAGCTTAACACCTAGCAGACTCGTCGATACGGCAACTGACTACATTACTACTGTTATAAGTTTCGAAAAAGGATTCAATATTCAACTGGAAGGATATAGAGCATGACGGAACCGGCAAACAACTATGATACCACATTGTTCACGGATGGTTCTAAGATGGAGCAAGTTGTTGGTGTAGGGGTGCTCTCTGAGGTATTGAGGCAGAACATTTCTACAGCTAGTGAGGCTGCCATTAAGGCGTTTGACTCAGTTACCATATATTCTAAGGTGGTGCGGGATTGTCGCAAAATACTTGGCTTTTTGAGCAGTCGGCTTAACTTAACCTTGCATTGGGTTTCTAGACATGTGACATTGATGGGAACGAGTTGGCCGACAAAGTTGGCAGAGATTGCGCTGCGCTACATCGTAGCCAAGTTGAACCTATGCGTATTTTACTCGTCTCCATTAAGAGGGAGCTCTCAGCTGTTATTGCAAGAATCACTGCGGTCTTTTCTGGCCACTGTCTTATAAGCGAACATGCAGCTAGACTGTTGCAATGTTGACGATATAAACGAAAAAGAAACCATTATTCACCTTATCTGTAAATACCCGCCTCCTACCAAAGTCAGAAGGAGAGCTATGGGAGTGTACTTCTTTGAAAACCTTAAGGTAAAGATTAAGGAAAGAGTTAGTTTCTTAGATGGCTCTGATTGCTTTTCCATAATAAACTCAGTCAACTTTAACAGTAGATAGGAATTCAGTGCTGCGAGTGGAACTGAGTCCAACCAACCTGACTGACGTTTTTAGAGTTAATCGAAGTAATGCAATTAGGGCCGAGTAACAGTCTAGTTAGTTTAGTCGTGATTAAGACTTCGAATAGTTTACATGCGATTGATAATGTGAAGGAGCAATTGTGTATTTACTAGTAAAGAGTTAAGTTCATATAAATATAAAAAGTTAAACAGTACATTGTAAAGATAAGTTGCAAAGAAAATTGTGGAGCTTTAACCAGTGAAGCGAATGAACACTGGAACATCTGTGATTGAAAATAAGTATTTTTTCAATGGACTGCGACATTTCACATTTTCTTCATAGAACCATTGCCTTAATGTGGATATATGTAGATATCGGCATTTCTTGCTGCTCAAGTCTTAATTTTATTGCTATTAGCAAGCACTGCGCTGTTTAAAACGTTGTTTTTCGAGCGTTACAGCGTCATTCAACAACTTAGCAATTATTCCCATTGTTTTTTTAGGATCTGAGCACAGCCTATAGGACAACCCTTTGATGCGTTAGCATAGCTTTGGCCGGAAGGGAATTAATGTAATGGAAGAGTAATTGAATGTTTTGTTTTTGTATTGTTGCGAGATAGACAACAGCCCAGAGAGGGAGTGGATTGTTTAATTATATTTTAAAAAAGCATGGGGAGACCGACCCCATGGGAACCATGGCAGTCATGTCGCTCAAACAATTAATACAACTCTTGATGAAAATTTTCTCTGCAAGCTATATTTCGGTGCGGAAGCATCCCTAATTTCTATATGAAGGTGATAGCACCTTCGGTCATTTGAAACATCTTCTTGCTGCTCAATTGTCACAGATTTTTGAAAAAAGATATCCTCTTCCACTAAAACTTGTTTAAATCTCAATAAGCACTGAAAAAATTAATTAGCCACATAACAAAATTATAGGTACGCCCTTGTAAATTAACTCTGAATAATAACGTAGTGAAAAGGGACTTAAGGAGATGCGGAAAGTTTTAGAAAAGAAGGAGTGTGTGGATTAGTGTGACAGTGGAGGAGCAATACAATTCATTTTTAATGTCAGGGATCTTTATGCTAAAGGAAGTTGCTAAAAATACATGTACATGTACAAATATAAAACATTTTTAGGAAGAATTGCGTCAAAAGGTTTCCTAGTCCTTTGAGTATCATGGCTATGGCCGGAAGGAAATTAGGATAAGGGAAATGAGGGAAATTGAGTGTATTGTTTTTGCATTGCTGCAAACATTACCAATCAAACAGCAGTTACATGTACAAATCATGTAGTTCCCTTATTTACTACATATGTTAAATAACTAATTTATAGGCTATAAGATAAGATACCACCACAAATTCTAATTACGATCGTTTAATCAGTTCCGATACTTTCGATTTACATTATAGAAATTTTCTCCAAGTTAGACATCATCCGTTTCACAGCAAAACTTTCAAACAGTGTCATTGTTTATAACTTGCAGAGTCATTTAATTAAATTGGAAATTCCATAGTAGCAATTTTAACTCTGAAAACTATAACATTTTTCGTAACAATGCCAAGAGAAATTCGTGAATTTTAATTTCCTGCAGAAAATTGTTTTTGAAACCTTTCCAAGCAGTTGTGGAACTTTGGATAGCTGCGTTTCATTCCTTGTTCAATTAATCTTTAAAATTCTAACTCCTGCAGATATTTGCCAAAGCATTTTGTCCTTGCATTTGCAATACAATTTTTTGCTTGTGGCTCCCAAGAGATTTTAATCCAACGTCCGAACTGTGTCATCTCGAGGACTTTGTTTCATGAAGAAATATGACTTTCGGATAATAATTACAGAAAATTTTGAGAAAATAAAGAAGTTGTTTGATATTAAAAAGTTTTTACAAGTAATAATACGGTGAAAGATACTTTTGAAGATAAATTTGCATAAATTTAAGAGAAATCTTAAAGAAGTACATTTTAAGTTGTCTTATGAGTTTTGTACTTGCTTTAAATAATGCTTTATTTGAAAGGGCTTAATCAGCAATCAATTTAATACACAATTTAAGTATAAGTGGCGCTTTCTTAAGGAGACGCAACAAGCTAATAGTCAAACTTTTTGGATTTCCAGTAGAAAAATTTCCAATCGGTATATTCGGTTGAACGATATTACTATGTAGCGTTAGTGTTGCGGTCTTAAGAAGGAACCCCACCTTTAAACTTATCTGTTTCTTTTGATTTTTTTATTGCATAGGATGTAAAAAGTATTGGTGTGAAACCGTTTTATGACAAAATATAAAATCAAATTACGAATTTTGTTTCGTTTCCGAATGATAACTAAACAAATAAAAGTCAAATACAAAAGTACTCACTACACACCAAACTTATTAAGTTCAAGCAATTACGGATTATAAGCCTATCTTTTAATTAAAAATAAAGTCAAGCGGACCTTTCAGCGCGTATGGGAGTGACTAAAATGAATCAAGCAAATTAAAAATGGTTTGAAATGAAATCTGCTAGTGTTTGCTGATGTCTAGTAGGAAGAATGTCAACCCCCGTAGTCCTTTTAACGACAGGTTGTAGTCCTGGATTCAAATGCGGATGGCATACGCCCTTCTGGAGCCAGTTGATAACTATACTTTTGATCTGAAATGGGTAAAATGCAAATTTTTTTTTTCAGTGGGCGTTTGATGTGAGTTTTATGCGTTTTGAGTGTAAACACTCGAACAGGATGGTTATCTGTAATTCTACCGAGGGCCACGATGGATGGTGGCAACCTATCATCTCGAATAGACTTGGTCTAACAGGTTGTAGAGATTTCAACCACTTGGTCCTTTTTTGAAGATATTGAGGTGGTCATTGAACCACCGTCGCCATAAATGCTCATACATTTCCTTATGAGTTTCCGTCTTGAAAATCTACCAGGATTGGACGATTTCAATGAAGGCTTGGCATAGTTAACATATTCGATCCAGTTAAAAAAATGGCCAAGATTTAGTGCCCCATAATCGCTGGGATCAGAACTCAGAGGATATAATGGTCGGAAGTTGACACAGGCTTTGTCTTAGTGAGCAAGGTATAGAGCTCTTTAAACGGTAGCGTGGATGCACCTATGAGTCGCTTGAGATCATGCTTTACATCTTATACACCAGCCTGTAGTCCGCCAAAATTGGGAGCATATGGTAAAATAAAGGGCCGATATTTTCTTTGAGCAAGCAAAAGGAATTTTTTTCAGAATTTTACTTTTTCGAGGTTTTTTGAGTAGTTCGAACTTTTGGGTGGGAATTTCGTGTCTAGGTGCGGAAAAAATTGGGGGTCAGGCAGTAACGTCTATTCTGCACCTTGATACGAACGAAGCTCTCATGACGTCACCATAAAATATTTTATTTTGAAAATATACATAATAACTGCATAAATATAGCCCTAAAAGATACAGAAAACCTCATATTCTTATTACATTCCTAGTGTCAGAAAATATCGTTAAAATTGTCCTTTTTTCGTTTGTTCTTTGGGTCCCCTCTTAATTTTCTGTCACTTCTCATTCCATAATCCTTGCCTCAAAATAAGGTTTCAACGAAGGTTGGACTTCTAAATGCACATAACTGCCAATTTAAAACTTTAAAAATTTGAACATTTCATGAAACTAGAAAATTGGCGGTCATGATTCAGACCACTCAATTTGATCTGACGGCGTAATAAAATCATTTCACATACATACATCTCTGTCGCACTACCGTATTTTAATATCGATTCAGATTACAAGCAATATAGAGTAGATAAATTCGAAAGTTTGCTATGAACTGACATTTACTAATAGTAAAAAATTTAAAAAGTTTCTAAAAATAATTTTTTTTTATTTTCGCTTTTGAAAATTATCGTCGTTTCGAAAATTATTTTTGTTCATAAACCCGAGATCATTTGTTTCGGGAGTTTTTTCCTGTTTTGGGGCTTATAATTATTTTAGTTTATCGCATACACTTTCTATATGTACTTGAATTTTCAACAAATTTTATATTTTCTAGGACTTAAATTATTCGTATAAATACCAGCTTCGAACACCATATGTAATCTGGAAACTAAAATCTTTTTCTCATATAAGACTTATAAATAAAAGGATTTAGTAAAATATAAATACCAGAAAAAAATAAAATCATTTTGAAGATACGTATGAAGGATATAATTTTGGGAATAATTTAGAAATTATCCTTTTTATAACATTGCAAAATCGATTAAAGTCAAATTCATATAATTTCAACTGTAATAAAATTAATATACTAAAACCATCGTATTTATGTAACAAATTATTATTATAAATAGCTTTGTACAGGCTATTTAAACGGCGGCTTCTTTTATAACTTAACGCTTTTAAAATCGAATTTTAATAAATCTTTACTAGTAGTCAATGGCTCTAATTGTCTCAATAATTTGTATGTGCTACATTTTTCCTGCTTAATATTATTTATATTATCATAGCTTTCAACAGTTTTTTTTCAGTGATGTCAGATAGGCTTCGGTTTCCCTATTTACATATTTGTCTTTAGCGTTCCATGTCATAACTGAAGAAAAAAAAAACCGAACACTTACGAAATCATTTCGGTGTACGTGAGTCTGTCTTCCCCGGCATTTGCAGGCAAATTTCTCTGCAGCTACTTGACCTAGGAATTTGCAATTTAGCACATAGATTAATTGTGATGGCCCAATTATAAACGTGAAGTATAAAAAGTTGAATTCAGATTCTTACCGTTAATTTCATGAGCTAAATTCGGAATTGCAAAAAAAAATTTCCAAGGACATCGACTTATTAAATAAGTTGTAGATTTAACAAAAATTATCAAAATTCCATGACATTAGTTTTAGGGAGGGGATCAATATCGGGCATTTTTTTTAATAATCGAAAAAAGTTGAGGAATATGGCGCACCTGCACCAAAAGATTCCCTGTTATTCAATAATGATGAAAAAGGGATTGTAAGTCATACACAGTGTAATGCATCAATATCTTAGCAATTATATCAATTAATCATCAGATCAATATGCAAAGCGGAACAATAAACGGCACAATTAAGTAATGACTCGCAATTGTGACCGTCAAAGAAAAAGCTTAAACTCCCACAGCATTAATTAAACAAGCAAAACTACTTTTATGCTAAAAATAGAACGTAAACAAACATTTATATTAAACTGTTATGTGACATGTGATAGGTGATCCATTAACACAGTGGGCAACTACCTCGTCACCAGCTGTGTACAAGCCATTTGATATGAAGTAGTCTCACATTGCATTGCTTGCATATTGAAAGGTGACATGACGACAAAGAAAGTAAACATTATCTTTATCATGATCTAAATATTGAGGCATAATCATTAACCATAGATTTTGAAACAAAGAAAATTTTGTATAAAAGCGAGGGTTGAGCATTCAATAAAGCAGTTTAGTTTTACTATCAAACTTAACTCTGCTTTTCAATTAAGCTTGTGGAAAATTGACTGTCTTTGATGCCTTTCAAACAAACAACTTGGCTAAAAAATAATCTCGTCATTAGTATCGGCTGTCTTTAGATTCCATTAAATCAACATCGGCTAGAGAATTATCTCGCCTTAAACATCAAGAAACGAGCATCGAAGAATGAGAACCAATCATTATATAGCGAGCCTACCTACACGAACCCATGAGAAGAAATTACACCCAGGACTACTGGAAGAACTGAAGCAAAATCCACGAGCAGGTCCGAGGAGTATAGGGCTAGACAGAAGCAGTAACGGCAGTAGCAACAATATCAAGAACAGCAGCAAATAATACAAGGACAAGAACAACAAGCAGAAAAACAGCGAAAACGCAGAAGGGCTGGAAGAGCAGTCAAACATCGCAAGCAGATTGGAAACTTATACAGGTTTACCAAGATAGCTGTAACAAAAGAAGAGAAAAAGTACTTCATCAAACAAGGTTCGATAAAAACCATACACGGACAAGACGATATGATTCTTTCAGAAGAGGCATCAACCACCATACCAATCAGACGCGTGGTAACGGATGTAACAATAGAGACAGCAGAAATCACCATAATCAATATACATTAAACAACAATTTGTCTCGATCAAACCAAAACAGTGGGAATACAACAGCATACAGAGCTCCAACAACAAGAGCTCTTGCAGGAAATCAAAATCGTTCGTTCAGAAGAATAAACATGATGAATTCGGAAAACGGACTAGGAGTCCCCGAATAACGTCGTGTAGGAGAAGAAGACTACAAAATAAACAGTGCATAAAGATAGCTGTTAACAAATTAGCAAATTACATCAACATCAAAAATAGATGAAGCAAATGGTTCATTGATACGGGAACCGACATTCCAATAATTAAGAAGAGTGGCGTAATAAACAAATTTGAAATATTGAAGGAAACATGCAAAATAAAAGGCATCACAAGCGGGGAGATTAAAACTATAGGAACAATTGAGATATATTTTAAAGTCATAGAGGAAAAGGTGAAGCATGTATTACATGTAGTAGATGATATCCCTCAACATCTCCCAATTGACGTTGCTTTAGAGGCGTTCTATTCGGAAATACACGCTTGTCTTACACAATCTATCCCTCTTCTTCCTCGTAAAAACTACTCCTCATCCCCCGTATGGTACGACAAAGAATTACGCTCTCTTCGCAACAGGAGAAATAAATCTCCTGGATTCGATCCTACCTCAACAACCGTCAGTACAATATTCTTTTCAGTTCATCCATTTCTTAACCTATTGTCGCTCGTTCCGGCGTCCCTCAGGGCGGCCACCTAGGTCCATTGATTTTTATCCTCACAATAAATGATGTTGAATGTGTCACCAAACACTCAGAGTTGTCCATTTATGCCGATGACATGAAAATAATCAAACATATCTCCTCCACTACCGACTCTCTTCTCCTGCAAGATGACCTCGATTCATTCATCACAAGGTGCATGAAAAACTTTGTAGACCTCAATGTCTCCAAATGCCAGTCCATCTCTTATTCCCGCAAGCGTCTTACCACCACCCCGAGAGTCTATATGTTAACCGACGTACCAGTCCCTATCGTTACCTCATTGTGTGACTTAGGAATAACCTGTGATAGTGAACTCAATTTCCGTTCCCACATTGACAGCATAATTAACAGAGCTAACTCCGCGCTAGGGTTTGTGAAGCGCTGGTCTAAAGAGTTCTCCAATCCTTATGTTTCCAAATCTCTCTAAGTCTCCTTCGTTAGACCTCTCCTTGAATATGCCAGCCAGGTATGGTCACCTACACAAACAAGTCACATTAATAGGATTGAATCTGTCCAGCGTAGGTTTATTCGCTTCGCTCTACGTGATCTTCCGTGGGTTGACATATTCAACCTTCCACCCTATGAAAACCGTCTGAAACTGATCGACTTACAACCTCTAAGCAAACGTCGTGATGTTTCCGACATTCTCTTCATTTATTAATTATTAACTGGTGCCATAGACTGCCCCTCAATCCTGCAATCTTTAGCCATCTATACCAATCCCCGTAACCTTAGGTCCACTCCCCTTTTCCGACTCGACCACCATCGCACAAACTACGGTCAAAGCGAGCCAATTACCAGGATGTTACGAAAAGTCAACGACCTTTCCTCTTTTGACTTCCATCTGAGTAAATCGTCCCTCCACAAAGCCTTACATCTTGATCCTGATCGCCTACCTTAATTCTTCTTCCTTTCGCCTTCTGCCAGTAATCAATATATATATGTAGCTCATATTGTAGCTTATACTTTTTATTTATTTATTCTTAATTATCATTTATTATAGTCTGTAGAATTAGTATTAAGTTATAGCTTGTATTAAGGTTAAATAAATAATAATACCTTCCCAATTGAAGCCTTATTGGTCTAGATCTTTTAACAAGATTAAGATGCAAATTACACTATGAACAATTCATTGATTTGCTCGGAGAAGTAGAAATACCAATAATGACGAAAATGCCAGAACTAAAAACAATCATAATTTCGGCAAGATCACAAATATATCAAGTATGAAACTTGAAAGTAAATGAAGATAATTTGATCTTAAACCAGGAACTTCAGAAATGCATTTTCGTAGCCAACATCTCTGTGTTGATGTTTAACTATGCATATGGGAGTGGCTGCATATGTGTATGTGAGTGGGTATATGGCCAATTTATTCGTGTTATGAAATAGCCGATTTAGTGATATGACAAAACTGTGTTCGTGAATGGGCTTGCGTTTGTAAAAATGTGTGTGTGTGAGTTTGAGTTTCTTTTGCTTGTCAAAAAATCATTCCTAATGTGAAATATTCCATACTTCGATAAAAGTTATACTGGGAAAATATGTACGCGCTTGATTTTGTCGCTGCATGTGTGTGAGTTTATGTAGATATGTGCATGTGTGTGTGGGATTGCATGAGCTTTTAAAGTATATTGGTGTGTACATATTTAGTACTCCAATAGTAAACATTTTGTATCAAACGTTAGCGTGTGAAAGGGTACTGGGATTAACTTCGTAACGTGTTGCCAGATTTGACTTATTCGGTTTTCTTTCTATACCTCTGCAAAGTATACCTATGAAATTGCTGTGTTATACGAACAGCATTTTTCGAGTAGCATATCCGAAGGCACATAAATGTGAAAAATAAAATTAAAAAAACGCTAAAGAGTATAAAATAATTTTTAAATTTTTATATATTACAAGATTTTGATGTCGGTGCCAATCTAACAAACAAAATATCTACCCAAAGACAGTCGCTATAAAAGTACCTAAACATTTCAGCTCACGAAATCATAAAGATTGGGAGGATTAAATACTTGTGTAATTGTTTTGTTTGTTTAATTTGAACCGACTTCAAAATATCGTAATAAAAATTAATTTTTTGAAATTGTTCGACTAGAACCTACTCTTAAATGAATACAATTAATGTAAACTCGACAGAGTACTTTTAAGGTTACGTACCGTCTAAGTTTTACTATACAATGATCGATAGTAAGATCTGCAATGTTTTGACCGAACAATCTGCATCTAATTGCTGCAGCATATGTAACTGTTCACATAGTCAGGCTAATGATTTAGATTATGATTTAGATTCTTAGAACTGGTTTGCAATAAAGGACATCAAGCTATAGGAGTTAACAAGGAAATTAAATAGACTTATGTGATTGGTATCCAATGCCTGCTTCAATGCATAAAGTGCACGGTTTACAAATCATCCAATCTATAGGATTACCAATCGGGTACCTTACGGAAGAAGCACAAGAAGCCAACAAAAAAGTTTTGAAAATAGTTGTAGGTAACTATGGTCTGATGTTATGGAGGTAGAGTATTAGTTCTACCTCTACTGAAGTGGAGGTCGTTTTGTTATCCTCCGATTTGATGTTGCTGTGAGTTCGCCTTATTTTAATGTTAAGTACTCTTCATTCATTCTTCATTCCTTCTTGTACGTAGTTAGAGTAACGCTAGGCTTGCTGGTTAATGCCTTCTTATTACAAGGTGTTGAACGTGATACTTTTTTTGTCCTGGTCCTTAATGTCATTTTGTGTTTTGTTAGGCTGATTTCTTTACTGGTAGAAGATTTTTCACTGACTTCCTTCTTAGTATGGTCCATCCTTCTATTTGTGTTCTTTGTAGCTGAAACTCGAAAAAATTAATTTCGGTTAGGATTGTATTTGCAAACTAAAAGACTTGTTTTTATATTATTTAAAAACTTAATCTAAAACTTTATTTAACTTATTAATCCAAATATTACATTACTGTTGAATGTCGAAGGCGAACTGAAATTTTCTAATTTAAAGCTTCCTTTTATACTCTTGAAATTGGCTGAAGTGTTGCCGATCAAATTTATAGTTAATTTACCGAATTAACTGGCAGGTGTTTTTTGAGTGCGAAATGCGGCCAGCTTCTGACGCAACGCCACACTACTCCTCTGCCAGTTAAACTTATAGTTTAACCTACGAGGATGTAACTAAAGGAGAGGCCGTAACGTATAAATACCATGTGTGTGAGCATGGCAAATTTTCTATTTTCTACGGGGAATGAGGAGGCAAGTGATTCTAAACTGGTCCACATGCTGTCACTTTTGTTTATGTTTCTCCGGTTCGAAGTGAAATTGAGAAATAAAAAGTAAGGAATAGTTCACATTGTTTTGATATATAATTATTGTGGTGAAGAGCTAAAAGAGTGTCTAAACCAGCGAAAAGTGCGTTTCTCTTCAGAAAAACTTAAAATGAAGTGTTCAGTAAATTGCGGTGATAATGGCAAACACCAAGCACAAGCTTTCCGGAACATCTTTCCATATGTAAACTAAACAAAGTAAGGGTACTTTTTAAGGCACACACAAAAACACAGCTATTGCAAAACACTTAAACCGAGTTTTTAAAGAACATTCCCACTTAGTCCATCGAACGAAAGTTTGTTGACATTTGTTTTAATGGTTGTCATTTAGTTGAGACTTTAGTTTCATCGTCGTATGTAAAAATGAAAATCTGAAGGAACTCACTCTATTACAGTTTTATAATTTACGTGGTCGATACACAATATTTAGAACTTTGCCAAAATTGAAATAATATATATTATATTATATAAATAAATTTTATTATATAGAAATTATTACATTGATCACAATTTATTATTTAGTTCAATATTTTAAAATACGCGGCAAAACTCTCGTATATAAAATACAATTTTAATCGCCTGCTTTGTGCTTATGAGATTGTATGCATATAAATCTCACACCAGCTTAAAATTGCCACGCTTTTCTGAGGTAAAGGCCTCTCCTTTAGTTACTTCCTCGTAGAGTTTAACGAAGAGAACATATATTGATAAATACGCTTGTTGAAGTTCAGTGGCGTCCATCGATGTGTCGATAATAGACGTCTTGTTCCTAGATGTTCCGAATTTGCCGCAGGTGGTTTCAATGGTCCTGCATTATTTGGTGCTCTTCTTGTAGGTGGTTTGTCGGGGTCACCAATGTGGAGGTTGTTTATTGGTTCTACCTCTACTGTCTGGTCATGTTGTTATCCTTTAATTTGATGTAGCTTTGAGTTCGCATTATTTTAATGTTAAGCTGTTGAGTGCATCTCTGTAGTTGCTGCTTCCTTCATTATTATTGAATGTTGAAGGCGAACTGAAATTTTCTAATCAAAAACTTCCTTTAATACCCTTGAAATTGGCTGAAGGGTTGCTCCACAAATTTATGGTGAATTTACGGCATTAACTGGCAGATGCTTTTTGACGGCGAAATCCGGTTAGGTTCAGTCGCATCGCCACATGTTTTTTATTACTTATTAGTGTCATCGGATCCACTAATCAGTAATATGAGAATCAAAAATGAAAAGCAAAATGAATTATCAATGAACGCAAATAGTTTTTATTATTAATTAAAAAAAAAATTCTTGTTTAAAATTGGAGGGTATGGGGTCTTTAAACACTGCGAAAGTGACAAGCCAAATTTAAATTAATATAAATATGTGTTATTGTGTTTGGCTTACAATCCCTTGAATAACCAGCCGCTTACACAAGTACACATGCACATATGCAAAATATAAAACAAAACGCGAAGGTACTTCCTCAACTTATTGTGATTACTTAAAGAAATAATTCCGATTTTAATCAAATATGAGCCGGGGAGAGACCTTTAGGCTGGACCTTTGCCGTGTCGGGAGAGGGGGGGGGGGCAGAATCTTTGAAAGCGGAAGTAATAAAATATTTGGCAAAAAATGTTTCAATGACATCGTGTACTTTCCGTTTACTGTCCATGTACTTTCCGTGTACTATCTGTGTACTTTTCGTGTACTTCCGTGTTATTTCCGTGTAATTTCCGTGTACTTTCCGTTTAATTTCCGTATACTTTCCGTGAACTTGCCGTGTATTTCCGCGTAGTTTCCGTGTACTTCCCGTGTACACGGAAATTACACGGCTATTTGAGGATGGTAAATAGACACTGCCTTTTTTCATAGACACTGTCTATTTACCACCCTCAAATTGCCGTGTACACGGAGATACACGGAAAGTACGTCAAATTTTTATTAGACTTTCTGGGAGGAAGAGGTGGCTTTTACTTGCTTAATCAACTGAGGGGCGGTAGCCCTCACCCCCCCAAAGTTTGTATCTAGAACAGGCTGTGATAAACTATTACTATGGAAGTGACTATTTGTACTTATCGTGTACTTACGTGTAGTTCCGTGTATTTCCGTGTACACGGAAATTACACGGCAATTTGAGAGTGGTAAATAGACACTTCCTTTTATTATTATTTGATTTATATATTCGTAAATTTTAATGTACTAAATTCTAATACCCATTAAGGTCAATTTTATGATACCATTCTTCGTTCTACTAACAGATTGATCACGGTTGTTAGAAAAGGATGTTCCTATAAATTTAAAATGTTTCAAAAATTGTATTATATCCTTATAAGTAAAGGGTGGAATTTTGGAAAAAAATTGAGCATTGTATTATTATGAAAAATATTTATCGTTGATAACTAATTTTTACTTGAAAATATATAAAATATAGCATGTTTTATATATTTTCAAGTAAAAATTAGTTATCAACGATAAATATTTTTCATAATAATACAATGCTCAATAATACAAAAAAAAAGTAGTAAAATAAATTTAAGTTCATTTATAGTATCGAAATGGTAAAAAAGGGACCCCTATGGTGCAACTTCGTCTGTCTGTCTGTCTATATGTCACACCTACTTATTTCAGCAACTACTCATATTATCGACTTGATGCTTGTCAACCTTTTTTGCAAAAGGAAAATTAAAAAAAAATATTTTTATTTCTATAGAGTGAGTGGGGTAAAAATTTTAAAGTGGGGTTACTAGGTCGAGTGGGATATTATACGAAGGACTTAATTTGCACATTGTAAAATATATTTTCATTTTCTTTTACGCCGCATGGTTTTCGACTTATGATGAAAAATGTCTAAAAAATACCATTCCCACACCTTATCTCCAAATTTTCAATAGCGAAAAATCTTAAATAATTAGAGTTGATAGAGATTTATGTAAGTAATTTATTTATTATGTAACTCGATAAATATAAATTTTAGGTTATTTATATAAGTGCAATTCGGTAGGTATAAACTTGTCACTGTAAAACATGAAATCTTAAACCAAAAATTGCGATACCAAAGAGGTCGTTGTTGAGTGGTATTTGATTCCCCTATTGCATGTTCTTCGAAATGTTCAATTGCGTTTACTCGAAATGGGGTTTTTCGAGTAATGACGTTATTGTATTTAATGAGCTATATACATAGAAAAATAAAAAGATGTCTTTAACTAGCACAGCTTTTAAGAAATCCTTCCAAGGTGCGGAGCTCTCGGTGCGCGAGTCTCACTCGCACTTGGCCGGAATTTTTATGTATTACTTGCTGGCGCAATCGTTGCAAAGTAGGTAGCTGTGGTCAAATATTATATATATTATTTAGCGAATATATAATTATTTATTAATACAACAAAATCTAAATTAAATATATAATTTACTTATATATATTATATATATTTGATATGAATTATTTATATATTATATAATCGTGGTCGCTGGGATAAATAGTGACAAAACCGATGCCGTTAGATGGTGTGGAGATAGGGTTGGGAGTTACGTGTAAAACTAATCGCAAACGGCACTCACCAAAAGTATATATATATATATATATATATATATATATCGGTTAGACGTTGAGAGCTTCTATATAACATATATATATATATATACATATATAGATTGCCCGTCCATCAGACAGACAGACAGGCCTAAACTAACTTTAACGGTTTCTAGTTGTCACGGAACTCTAAAAATTGGTTTGGGAAAATATCTGCGGATGAATGCGTGTACTTGTCGCTTACTAAAGCGCCGCAGCGAATTTGACATAATTGTTAAACAAATTTTTATTTACACACTAATGAAATAAACTTGAAGATTCTAATTTCCTCGAAAACAGCTCTAATGATTTTAAGTAAATATTGCAGGCTTATAGTGCATTATAAAAGAAAAAATACTGTAGAAATTATCTGAAAGATGAAAGACCAATTACTACAATTACCGAAGTTGGTTAAAACATTGTTTGTTTATAGAAAAATAAAATTTAACTAATTTAATGACAGAAAGAAAAACAGCAATTTGTTTTAAGTTGGTGTAAATCTAATAGTCATTAGGTCTTATTATTTTTTATTTTTATTTCTTTTCACAGCTATGTAAGAGATTAATTTTAGTGTAATTTATTTGTATATTAATTAATTAATAAATAAACATTTTTACTCTATCCCGTTGTATATCATTTTATTATTTAAATTCAAGGGTAATGCTATAATAAGTAATACAGTAAGCCCAATTTACAATTCTGGAAATATCTGGAATATTAATTAACGACAATTGAAATATCATAACCATGTTATGTCGTTAAAATAGGAGACGTATTTGCATCAAGTGATGGTTATATATTCAGCAAATCCTTTTTTGTGCTTATCTGGTAACAACTTCATAATTACGATCTCTACATGTACATAAAGCTGTACATTATAAGATAATATTGATTCAGTGGACTTTGTTGCATATGACCTGAATTCTTATGGGTAAATAAAATGCAAATTTCTGGCCACAGGATCTGGTCATGCAATCAATATTTGCAGCCATGAAACCGAACAGTGACAAGAGCACGGAGCCCAACAGACCAAAATTATTCAGGGACGATCACAATTGAAATTATGTTCTATTCGACCCATTGAACTTTAATTTTAAAGTTGTAATATTTAAATAATTTTAAATCAAAATTACTGTATGTTTGCGTTCTGTGGCCGTTTGTTTTTAATGAATCTGTTTCGCCATTATACAAAATGACAATATGTTACCGGAATAGCACAAGAGCGAAATGGAAATTTTACCAGTGACGGTGTTTGTTCGAAGTAATGGGAAAAATATTCGGAGCGGAAACCCTTCTGAAAAGTAACATAGGGAGGGTGTACCGTGTACCTATAGTTTGATGCCAACTCCCGCCACTCACGACCATTACAAAATTTCTAGGAAGGAAAGCAATTTGATTTTCCGCCAGGTAACAAGTTTTTGAGCTGTGGGTGGAAATCTGAAAGCACGTGGAAATTATATTCAGCCACAGCTGTGGGAAAAAGTAACCAAGAAATTTTTATGCTAAATTAAACATTGGAACCATTATGAAACAGTGATACAATATCTTTTTGTTTTCTATGTAAAAATTAAAATGAATTTCATGAATCTAAAAGAACGCATGTTACAAAATATATATCCTACAAAGTGCAACGGAAGTAAGTAGTTACCTACAGGAACTCATATGTAATTTTTCAAATTAAAGGTTGCTTTTTGAAATAGCGAGCTGAATACGAATTGGCCTCATTATGAAGAATATTACGATGAAAATAAATTTCTTGACAAAACAACTTTATTATGAGCTATAAATCCTGGTTGTGCCTACAATCTTTGCAAATAAATAACATTTTATTTCTATGTAATAAAATTATGTAAACGGTATCGCATTTATGTAGTAACGTGCTCAAATGTTCCTTAGCAGAGATCTATTTCAGTTCGACACACATATGTTTCCCTTTCGCCTTGCGTAAGCGAGAGAATGTGATATAAAAGAAAATATAAAATTGATACCAAAACTCGTGACATGACTAAAAATTATTTTATATAATTTAGTAGTTTTCCTATTAGATTTCTCCCCGAAATGTCAAAACCGTAAGGAATATAGATTTATTGTAAGTTGTACGACAATGGCTATTTATGTATGTAACTGTAATAAAACAACTTTTGCCAAAACAGAGTTCCTTATATTTTCATTGCATCAGGCAGAAGACCTTACCATTAACTGTGACATTTTTGAAATCAGGAAAAGGGAGATGTAAATAGCTGTAAATATTGGGAATAATTATGTATCGAAACCAATATCAGGTGCTTCAATCATCAAGGGATAAACTTTGCAGGAAGATAGGGGATCTCAAAATAAACAAAGATGTCCATTCCAAGATGGGTGGATTTTGCCATAGCGTCGCATAAAAACTCACTGTTCTGTTATATTCAGTAATACTATTAGTAGTAGAATAGTAATTTTACAGTTATTTGAAATAGGGTGCCCTACCCCTAAAATTATTCCTATGGGTTGTACCAATCAGAAATTATTTTCAATTAAATTCAAAAATTTTAAATATTTTTCCCAAAATTTGGACTTTCGCCCTAATTTACTCGGAATTTTGTATTATTGAGAAGATGCGGCTCTCAGCACCAGACGTATTGGATTGATGCTATTTCCAACGTTAGAGTATGGCGAATTTTACACAAGCATGAACAGCATCCTTACCAGCACCTAACTCCTGTACAAGAGCTTCAACCATAAGATATGAATCAAAGATTTTGCCAATAAATTTTAAGATATCTGGAGGCTGACCCCTTATTTTTGAAAAAAATTATCTGGACCGATAATTTAATAAGGATGGCAAAAATAACTTTCGTAATTTGCATGAATGGTGCCAAAAAAACTGTCACAAGAAGTGTGTATGTCGATCGGAGCACAGATTTTCAGTAAATGTACGGGCAGGAATCATAGGGTCAGCTTTTATTGCTCCACTCGCTCTTCCCGACAGATTAAATGAAGAAACCTTCTTCATCTTCAATTTAAAGTTCAAGTTGAAGGCGTTAGCGTAGAATTGGCCCAGGCTTAAAGTCGGTATAGTTCACGTCCTATGCCCCACGAGGGGTTAAGGCATCCAGGCAGAATTGAATATTTCTCCATTTGTCTGTGAATGAATTATCAACGGAACATATGCGAGAATTAAGCCAAAAAAATGTTGAGAATACTTGAGGTTCTTGGCGACCAAACCATAGACAATTAAAACACGACAATGTGTATCACACTTTATAGGTGTGGTTTCGGTGTAAGGGCTCCGTAGCAACTACGATTTGTCCGGAAGGGATTTGTGGTAAGGGGCATGAGAGAACTCGAACGTCTTGTTTATGCATTACTGCGAGCTAAACAACCATTTGATCTAAGTCCGTCTCTCATATACAGAGTGTTTTAGATCTGACGTGCCAAAATGAGTGGGGTGATAGATCTCACCTAAGCAAACAAAAAATTGTATGGAAGGGGGGGGGGGGGGGGGGTAATCTGAACCGTTTGGGAGTTACAGACGATTCATAAATTTTAGTTTTTCATGTAATGCGCATTTTTTTTATGTACCCGACACAGCAAAATCAAACAAACGCTAAAAAACTACTATCCCAATTACAACAGTGAAAAAAATGGTTTGCGAAATTCAAATTCAAATTCCATTCCCAAATTTTCTTCGAAATTCATGTAATTAGCATACACCTTTTTTATTTTAATTGGAGTGCCCATCTTATTACCTTTTCAAAAAGGTACAAAATTGAAAATTAGCAATTTAAGGAAATTAAACTCATATTAACTGTAAAATCCTTTGTATTGAATTCAAAACGTATTACAATTAATCTTAGTAACTTGCAAAAATTTTTCAAAATGTCCACCGCCCCTTTGGACGCATGCCAACAATCTCCTTCTAAGTCCCTGTTTAAGGCGTATTGCAGCCAGCCTCTCCCGCAGTTTCGTCGTTGAATTCTCAATTCTGCTAACTAAATCCTCCCTAGTGTTAATAGGGCTTAAATAAACTTCATCCTTCATTGACTCCCATAAGAAAAATTATTATGGGGTAAGGTCTGGAGATCTAGCAGGCCAAGGAGTCGGTGCATTTCGTCCAATCCAGCGGTTAGGACATTTTTCAGTTAGTATTGCCTTCATAATGTTAGCAGTATGCGCTGGTGCTCCATCGCGTTGGCAAAAAATGTCCGTTAGATTAAGCACAGGGATATCCTCTATTAGATCCGGCAGTGTAATCCCCAAAAAGTCCGCATAAATTTGACGGTTGAGCACTTGGAGAAAATTAATGGTCCTACCAAATGATTGCCGATTATACTAGCCCAAACATTGACACTGAATCTCTGCTAGAATGAGGTCACCAGGTATAGAGGTTATGGCAGTTCGTGATACGATCCCTGGTGAATTTAAATTCATCCGTCTGCAGAATTCAATCCAGAAACGCCCTGTCGTCAATGTCACGTTCCAGAAGCCAAGTCCTTAATTCCAGTCTTCTCTCGGAATCTCCTTCGAGTAGTCCTTGGACTAGGTGATGGTGATATGGACATAATCCTTTTCGATGAAAAACCCTCCAAACCTTAGATAAAGACACTCCTAATCGTCTTGTGACTCGTCTTGTTCTCGTCTCAGGGTCTTGCCTGACGATGGTGATTATTTGCTGCTCGACTTCACTTCGGCAGAAGTTTCCGAAGTTTTGGGTCGAGTCTCCCTGTCGTGTGAAGTTGCACTTCCTGTTTCTTTTAACGTTCGCAAACTAAATGTAAATACCACTCTTTGGAATGCTCACCGTTTAGGGAATCTCCTTTGCTATTACAGTGCAGCCGCTCTATTATTTCCGTCTACTACACCATAAATGTAAATAATATCCGCGTATTCCTCAAAAGTAAATTCTACCATTTTTTAATAATTTTTGCTTGAAAACACTCGTACTTATAAGTTTGTTAGTGACCATTTTTTATAGCAAAATTTTCATCAGGTACGAGTAACAGAACGCCAAGATACTTCTGGCGTTCTGTTACTTCTGGCTAACACAAGCTAATATCGGCAATAAGACAAAATTACAGTAACATTTTTATAACTTTTTTGCAGCAATAATTAAAATTAATTACCTAATAACCCAAAAAAAACAAATTCGGCCCTTTATCCTAAAAATTTTCTTTCTTAAAGAATTTTCTGTCTAACGTGCAATAAAATAATTAGGTAGTCAGGGATTTCTAAGGACGCGGTTTTTCTAATCCTTTGTCTACCTTACCATGTTGCACCTTTTTCGAAAGGTAATAAGATTGCCAGTTTGATAAAAATAAAAAAACCATGTATTAATTACATGAATTTCGGAGAACATTTGGGCAAATGGTGTATTTTAGGTAATCACAAACAATTTTTTTCACTTTTGGAAGTGACTGTATCTGCAATGGTAGGAGTTAGATCAACATTGTTGACGATTTTGGAAAGGTCATTGGGATAGTATTTTTCAAACGTTTGTTTGATGTCGCTGCGTTGGATCAAAAGATAAAAATAAAAGAGTAATGTGCATAACATGAAAAACTGACATTTATGAATCACCTCCAAAACGGTTGAGATTGCCCCCCCCCCTGCCATTCAATGTTTTGTTTGACTAGTTGAGATCTATAACCCCACTCATTTTGCACGTCAGATCTGAAACACCCTGTATGAGGATAACATTTATCGAGATGATCAGATTTTTAGAAAAATATTATTTATTGAATAGAGCGAAAAGTGTTTTGAATTTGTTTTTCTTTACCCCTACGCCGTCAATGAAGTAAGTGATAACATGTCGGGCTACTAATCCGAAGGTCACAGGTGCGAATCCCACCGACGGAGACCCATGGTGGTTTTCTGCTGACAGCAGGTTATGATAAAAAGGCCATGGGGGTTGCAGAAAAACTTTAAGTGGTTTGGAATACATATAAATTGTAGGTGCACTTCTAACCGTTTTCTCAAATCGGGTAAAGTTGTTCTGTCAACAAGGGCGGATCCAAGAAGGGGGGGGGGGGTGGTTATGGAGGTAATGACCCCCTCCGCCTGGGCATACACCAACGGTAATTTTTCTCTGAATCTTCTGCTTAATTAGTATTTCGATTCTCCTAAATGGACGAAGGAAAGAGCATTGAAAGTACCGTGCCATTATATTACAGATCAATCAAACGGAATCCAAAATAATTAAACGAAATCAATATTAAGCTGGGGTAAATTGAAAGTAGAAACCGAAAATTGTCGGCTACCTAAGGAAAAAATTTTCGCACCTTCACATTATTTATTGAATTTTGTTCTACAATTAAGAATGGAGAGTATGTATATTTTATATTAATTTTCAATTTTATCTTCTTACTACTACACATGTAAAAGTCGTGCTATCTGTATTTTTCTTTTAGTTAAATTGTTTGTTTATTGAATTAAAATAGCATATTATGCTTTTATTAAAAAAATTATGTTATTAAACAATTATTAAAAATTTTAAATTCGAATTAATTGGACATTTAACAAAGGTTAAGGTCATGGCAATTTGATGATTTTTTATAAAATTTTGAAATTATGACCAAAGCGAAAGCACACTTCAACTGAGAGAACTGAGAATTCTCTGTTATATCACTCGTCTCATGTCGCACGAAAGCACCTATTGTGTTTCCATTGTTTTGTTATGCGTATTTAGTGAAGTGCGTTTCAAATTCGCAATAAATTCGTCATTCAACAATTCAAAGTTGCAGAAGAATGGTAAGTGAGAATTTTTACACACATAGATTTACTTAACATGTTTGTGCCTGCATGCACCCCATTTTTTACTTATCAATTGCAAGTGTAAATGACCTGGAAAGGTTTTTTATATTGTGTTGTAGCAGTAATAATAGCTTTTTATCGTTAAAATTATAGGACAATTAATAAATTATAATTAAGTACATAAATTTAATGTATGTAAAGTCAACCCTCTTATAACACGTTCCGTGTTTGCATCGAAATCGTGTAAAGGGAAACCTGAAACTAAGACGTGTTATACCGAAATTAGTTAACTATAATATCGAAACCGTGCTAAGCAAAATGCAGATGACGTAACCAGGAAATGCGTTCGTGATCGTGTTATGTCCAGGTCGGGTTGGTTTTTTGTTATAGGGGCAAAATCGTTCTATATGTATATCTCCATCCAAAAACATATGTTTATTAAAAAGTTTTTAATAATATTAAAACTGAAGACATCCGCAGAAAAATAATCTAAAAATAGAATTTAAAAAAATTATTATACCGCTGGCATATTTTGCCCAACATTTTAATTTTAATTTCGAAAGTTGAGAAAAAGCGCTGAAATTTAAAATTTCGTCCTTCTCGTCCATAAAAAACTCTGATATGTCGTTTTATAAGAGAGTTGACCGTATTGTAAAGTTTTTCAATGTTCATTTACATTTATTATGTCGTTTTTGATTGCTGGGTTTTAAATTTTGAAAGAATGGGTGCCTTTATTAATGCAAGGTGATCCCAGGGAGTCGAAATGTAATGCAGGTGGTGGTTCCTTTAGAAAAATAGAGTCATTTTTTACAAAGAAACCGAGACTTGAGGTTGGTCTCAACACTGAGAAAAATGTATCTGCACTAACGACTAACAAGGAAGACGTCTCTGATACCGATGCTTCTAAGGCTGCATTAACAATTAATATAAACAACGAATATTGTGCTTCTCTTGCTGCTCAATTTATGCCGATATCGTGTACGCATTCCTCCAATTCTGATCAGATAAACAACTCGCTCACTCAATCAAAATTTTCCTCAAACATTGGTTGGTATATAGGAAGAAGCATTGTAGACGATACAACAAAAGCTATGTTACTTGAGAAACATTGGTTGCTCTCCCCAATCTATATATTCCCATATTGTATAGTGACCAACAAAGGAAAGCAAACAAAAAAATATGCCCATAAATCACATCTTGAAGTTTCACTGGTTGGTTTTATCACATAAAGACCAGGGACCTTATTGCAAATATTGTGCTTTATTTACCATAGCACCTGGGGGTGGCATCCAATCTAAAACACCTCTTAAACGACTTGTTAAAAAGCCATTGAAAGCTTTTGATGATTCGCTTGGTGAGAATGGTGCGCTACAAACACACCAACGAAATCAATATCACCAAATAGCTGTGGAATCTGGGAAAAACTTTTTATTAGCTTTTCGTAACCCTGTAGTTGATGTAATTAATCAGGTTAACACTCAACGAATGACACAGGTAAGAGAAAATATAGAACGCTTACGACCAATTGTCAAAACGATTATTTTTTGCGTTCATCAAAATATATATCTACGTGGCCATAAAGACGATGGGAAACTTTTAGATAAAGATCCACAAGCAGATAATATCGTAGCTAATGATGAAGGAAATTTAAGAGCTCTTTTAAAATTTCGTATAGAATCTAGTGACAGAGCATTGCAACGGCATTTAGAGACTGCCAAGTCTAATGCCACATACATCAGTAAAGCCGTTCAGAATAAACTGATTGATGTTTGTAAGGAAATGATACAGGAAGGTATTTTAGAGAATGTGAAGAAAGCTAAATACTATTCAGTATTATTTGATGAAACAACAGACATATCTCATATCTCGCAGCTGAGCCTATCTTTTAGATATCTACACAATGGGATTATAAGGGTAGACTTTGTGACTTTCTGTTACGAGATGCTTATGACTTTCTGTTACGAGATGCTTATATGCGGTGAAGAGGATTGCAATACAGAGGATATGGAGCCTCGGTTAACTAGTGTAGCTCTGGCGAAAATCGTAGAAAACCTCTGTCACAAATTTAATATAGATTTGACATATTGTGTGGGAAACGTTGCACATGTGCCAATCACGCTCTTAATTACTCGTTGGCTACGTCATCCAAGGTCGTTTCTTGTCGCAATACTTCAGGTACCATGAGAAAAGTTGTAGCATTTGCTAACGCATCAGCTACAATTTATCAGAGAGAACTTGGAAGTAAAATGCAAGGTATTTGCGAGACACGTTGGTTTGAGAGGCATGATGGCCATCTACAATTTCAAGGAGACAACTTTATAAAAATCTGTAGCGCACTGGAAGAGATTTCTACGTGGCAAGACAATAAAACTGCTAACGATGCGCATTGTTTACTGCAAACATTGCACAGTCCGGATTTTATAATGTCATCGATCTGCTTGAGTGATGTTTTAGGTAAGTGCATAAATAATATAATACGTTTACTATTTTGACTGTTTAAAAAAATCTTAAGGAGGAACAAAATTTTTTTTTTTTTTAAAACTTCTAAATTAATGAGAGTGCTGTAAATAAGTATGTAATTACAAATACTTGAAGTACATTCTAATAAATGTTTATTAAAAAAATTAGAAAAGTTGTAATTTTCGCCCTAGAGGTCCTTTAAAACAATGAGTGGGATGAAAATCTCGGATCTGTTACAATTGAATTGTAAAATCCAAAAATTTTCTGTGAGCCTTCTCTATGGTTAAGCGTAGTCGTTTTGGTTTTTTTTCTTAAAATGACAGTCAATTGAAATTCCGAGCATGATTTTTTAAATAATATTTCTAATTTAAAGACATAAAAAAATATAAATTTTCAAAATAAAAAAACCGCTTCGCTTAACGATAGCCGCTGTTAATACGAAAATTTGAAAAACAAACGAAAGTAATTGGATCATTATTATTTGGGTTTCTTGTCCCGCCAACTCGAAAGAAGTGACCTCGAGAAAAACACGATTGAAAGTTTATTTTGAGTTTTTTTCCGATATAAAAATTCATATTTTTTTACCTACAAATTCTTTTTATTATTATTATCTTATACCTAAGCAAAATGAAGAGTACCACTGAACTTAAATAAATGTACACATACATTTATTTCCGGGATTTTTGACTTAAAATTTGGTACATACTTATATTTTTAATAAATATTCTAAGAAAATAAAAAAATTATATCGACTTTTTAACCGTGTTGTTTCGCCTTAGCATCCTTACACACAAGAAACAAATTTCTTGTTTTTTAGGTACAACAGTATCGCTGAGCAGACTATTGCAAACGAGCTCAATTGATTTAAAAAGGGCTACGGACGCTCTATGCGATACAATGATTGTCCTACGACAAAAAAGGGAACACTCGGTCACAGTTTTCCGGCAGCTTTTTGAGGAGGGAAAAGAAGTGGCCGAGCGGCTGGGCGTAGAACTAAAATGCCCAGAATAGTGTCAATTCAAGCGCATAGAGCGAATAACCAAACTGCTCAAACGGCTGAAGAGTATTTCCGCAGGGCTGTATACATCCCTCTTTTAGACTCTGTGATAAACGACCTTCAAGATCGTTTGTCTCCTGACATTCTCAATTTATTTCAACTAGGCGTTTTCCTTCCTAAAGGCAGCTATTCGAATGAAGACCTTGAGTCTGTAAAACAACTCGCTTGCAACTATAAATTAATAATAGGCAACACTCCAGTTCAAGCAGAACGAATATAGATTATGGATGACTAAATGGCAGAGGAATCCGAATGTTCTGCAGACAATTCCTAAGCTCATTGAAAAATGTGACACTGAAAAATTTTTGAATATTCTTGCAACACTACCAATTAGTATAGCTACGGCAGAGAGGTCCTTCTCTACTCTTCGTCGTGTAAAAACTTGGCTTCGAGCGTCAATGGCAGAAGACCGCCTTACAGGACTGGCACTTCTTCACGTTCATAAAAATGTATCAATTGACGTAGAGGAAGTTAGTGATCGTTTCGCCCAACAAAAGAGAAAAATAGATTTTGTAATTTAAAAATGATGATAACAATATGCTTCTAAATAAAAAAGATATTGTAAGTGAAGCATATATAAATGAATCAGAGAAGCTTTGGTCGGAACGATCTGAAACTGTACTTGTACATCTTGAGTATGATAACTTTAATTTAGCTTGTGTGCCTGTTGTTATTATTTGTCCTGGAAATCACTTTATTTCTTGTTATTATTTTTTCCCTTCATAATATTTCCTGTAGAATTTCTTACTAACTCTGAATTTTTGTTTAACATTAGGGTTAATAATATTTGTTTTTATGTAGTTAAGTGTGATGATATATGGCATTATTTCGGAAGTGAATTCAATATTTTTATGAAGTGTAAAACAAAGGGATTGGCTTCACTATTTAATATTTGTAACATAGAGAATTATAGAGTTACAGTAGATTTATCATGAAAAATTATCATCATTCGTAAATACTCTTTTATTTAGTATTAAATGCACCTTGTTGAAAGCTGTTTAATTTAATTATTTCTTTTTTTTATATATTCTTATTATTCATCTTATATCAATTACTTTTAAATAAAATTATTCTAGGATCTTTTCCGTAAAAGAAAATTAAATTAAATCTTAATTCTTTCAAATATTCTTCTCAATACAGTTGTTCTCTAATTTCTTTTAAAAATTTTGTTCTGTTGTGTATTCGATAACTCGTGTCTTTTCCTTCAGTTTAAGAATTCCTAGGTGTAGATCTGTTCCTTGTTCTCAATGTTGTGTTAAGACGTTCCACCATATTTTTAATGTTATGAAATGATTGGGCAGTTTTAAGTTTTCCTTCGATCGGAGTGGTGAGATGCTTTAACAGTAAGTAAATGAGTCAAATATCGTGCGTCAAGTTTTATTGTGATTTTGGAGTCAGTGACCCCCCTCTGACTCGAAGGCTGGATCCGCCCTTGTCTGCCAAACGATGCCCCACAAGGGTTTACGGAAACTAGAAAGAGAGAGACCAAGCAGGTTGAAGAAAGCACCACCTGAGAGATTTCCAGCAGAACTGTTACTATTAATGAGGTGATAAATGAATTATTCCTGGAATTAATAGAACACATATTTAATCCAAGCAACCATGGTGAGTTTCGGATCTGGTAAAGCTTTGGGCACAATCACGCAGACTATCAATGTGGCTAAGCGAAATAGGGATCACATAGACTGGTTAAGATATAAGGATAGCCTAGACCTTTTAACACGGCGAAAAGCTCAGCAAAAAAATTTCTCATGGAGGATTTTTGCTGATCTCTTGAAAAAAATGCCGAGGCATCCAGACTTATAAGGGCCTTGCCTAAAAACTAGCCTATTTCATCTTTAATCAGAGCAGAACACGAAGTCTGAACTAACACAAACGAGGATCCATTAAATACACTCCTCGAACCCTACTTTCCGGGGAGCGGGAGCTATGCTCAGGGTGAGAAAATGCTCTCAATATGATCTAAAGTTGACGAGGATTACGACCTTATAAAGTCCATAGTCAGCGAAAGAACTATTCATTCGATCCACTTAAACCCCGGAGAGCTAACGGGTTAAGGCCAATTATGTTGCAGAAGGCATGTGCCATAATGACATGGCTGGTGTCGGTTTATAGAAGCTGTCTCCGCCTAGGATGCATATCAATAACTTTCCAAGAAGTGAGGATAATCTTCATTCCGGAAGCGGGCAAGCGAGCCGAGACATCAAAAGATTAGAAACCAATTTGTCTCTCAAGCTTCGTACTCGTGCTAGACGTGGACATAACAGAGGTTACCCAAGCCTACAAAAAATAAGAATGCCTATACTTAAGAGAAGCACCTAAATCAATAAAAATTGTATTGCAATGCAAAATTGATACGAAAAGTTGTGCAGTTGTCAACGGCAGCTAGTCGCTGAATAACTGACGATTATCTATTGCATGCTTCCCACGTTTTTCATTTTAAATCTAATAAGTATTTTCATTGCTATTACAAATTCACAATCATAAAGTTTCATGAATATCTGTATGGAATTATTAAATTAATTTATTATTAGAAAATTTTTATTTTATTTAAATAATTTCTTTATTATTATTTCTTTCTTTCTTTCTCTCGTCTTCCACTTTTCACTAAACTATATTTATTTCTTTATTTATTTATTTATGTGATCGGTATCTCATCGGGTATTTAGTTTAAACTCGATTGCAAAATTCGTACCGAACAGACAAACAGACAGACCCGATAGCGAGTTAATAAAAACGTATTCTTTATTTCGACGATAAAACCCCCTTCAGGCGCTGGAAGCTGCGCTGGTAAAATCTAAGCTAGTGCAATTGTACAGGAGCAGCCTAGACATGATTTTAAGATATCACAAGTTGAGCTTACCCGGTCACAGGCAATGAAAAAGCGGTTTAATATGCGAGAAAGGGTGCGAAATGGATGGCTCTTGCAGCATATCCTATAAAAAAGCTAATTATCGGTGGACAAACTGGGACACATGTTGCATTACCAGGCAAATGTAGCATTAGCATATCAAGATGATAATCAAAATAATGCTTAATAACCGAAACCAGGAATCTAGTAGGAGTCTTAAAGCGAAGTTGGACCATAGGTAACCGTGCCAGAAGGTTGGGTCGAGTGGCAAATGATTTCTGATTCTCTTCTACATGGGCTTTACGAGTGTTATACCCTGGTGGCAAGAAGTGGTAGGCTACTGGTTATTTCTTCTCAGTACTTGCGGAGCTACATGGCATGGAGCTGAAAACCTTACTCAGATGCATTGAATTTCCTAAGATTCCCATGAATCTATTGGTCATAACAGATTCATCGAAGAGAGGCAGACGAAAAATTACAACATCCTTTTAATCTAATCTAACTACTACTAGCCGACCAACATACATCGCGCCATTTCCACAAGCGTAATTATCGTTATCAAATTTATCAATTTGGTACAACTCGGAACTCATCACGGCTAGGTCGATTTTGATTTCTCGAACAAAAAGAAAATTTGACACTAAGAAGAAAAAAAAGCCTTTAAGCACACGAATTATTAAACATACCTGGGCCCATAACCACTGTTCGGACAAACCACAAGGTAAAGAATAAAACCCGCAGAGATGTTCACGCTTCTAGTTTATTCAATCGACTGACTAAAACAAAGTAATATAGAATAGGAAACCAACAAAGTAAAGAATAGTAGAATGAAAAACAGTTTTGCATGTGTCAGAGTTCATTTATACAATGCAATATTCTCCAAATAACCTATAATTAATAAATGTATCAATCAAATAAAGAAGTAATTCTACACTTAATTTACCTAGTCAAGGGAGGTAGTACCCTGAACAGCAACAAGTGTTACGATTCTACCGGTGATTATGCTATCAATAATTGAAACATGAAAAAGTAATGACGTTGTGTACGAACAGAGTAGTACTTACCTCTTTGGATATTGCCGTAGAAAAGTAGGCAAACATTGTAAACGACGTGGGCGGAAGTACCACATTCGAAAGTAAGTAAGAAATTATTGATGTCGTAACTCTTGCAATTACTACGTACAGACAGATTCTACTAGAGAAGCTCTAACAATCGCATCCAACTTTTTTTCTCTAATTTTATTTTCCCTTTTTTCTTTATGATATTACAGAATAGTTTCGAGACATACAGTTTATTTACTTTAGCTCTGGCACGATATCGGGCACACAATTGAGATTAGATGCATATACTTTTAATTCGTACCTCTCCCTGAGTAGCTTTATATATTTTTGTGTTATATTTAAAATCGACGCAATAAAAGAGTACTGAAAACAACAAATATGCTACAATCACATTCGAAAATTTTGAATAGAAATTGTTTTTACTTCAAAGGAAAAGGTAATGAAGTTTCAAAAGCACCTTATTTCCTTTTTGTAAGCTCAAATGTCTTCTCAAAAGAAGCGCCTTATTATGCACAGGCAATCGTGCTTAAGATTTTATTTGGAATTTATTGACTCAATTCCACATTCCCTTTGACGAAAACAAAAACTCCTGGCTCCTTATTGAAGGAAATAACATTCGGATCATTGCGATGTGTAGACTCTTTATATGACATATGCCAAGATGAGAAATTGCTTTCAGCTATCTGATAAATGAATTTCCTTTCGCCGGGGAGCCATTTCTCTCAAGGTACTATCATGAGCTGAATGATAACTAATCCCTGCGAACGTTGCTCGATTTAAGGAAAAGAGAAGAAATTTATCAAGAAAATGATCAATCAGACGCTTTTTTCAACGTATGACAAGAGAATTAATAGGCTTGAATTCCTTTTGTTGTACTCTCAATGCTTACAGTAATTACTTTTACATAATCTTAAGAAATTTCCTTGAAACAACAAAACCTATACCCTTAATAAAATCACATTACATATTTTATTTAACTTACTTTAGAGTTTATACGACTTAATTTGAATGCAGGGTTTTTATTAATGGCTGAAATATTGCGACTTAAAAAATATTACTTTTTCAAGGAAGGGTAGATGAAATTGTCAATAATCAAACAAAAATTTGCCTTGCAAATTAACAAACTCCCAGGACCAAAAAGTCTGTCACAAGTAGATTTGTTTTCGGACTATTTAGACTTTTGACTTCCGCACTTTTTAGCGATTATTAATATTGTAAACAGAGTGAAAGAGAGTATAAGAGGAGAAGTTGTTTACGTTAGGGTAAGCACAAGATTTGTGAAAACACAACATTAGCACTGAAAGAAGTCATTTGAATTTCGAAAGAAAAATAACTGACAACTTTTATTTTGTGGATGCCATCTCACATTTGTGCTAATAAAATCCTCAGTAATATAGAGATGGAAGTACTCAAATGATGAATGATTTTCATTTTTGTTTATTTTTCATTTTATGAATTTTGTAACTCAGAAATTTCCAGGTTTATGGTGAATTTTAGCGTCCTTTGATCCGAGAAATTGAATTAAGTAAGCTTTCGTTGTCTTACATATTTTACAGCATTTTATGGAAAGCTACTTAGAATTTTTCCATTTCCTTTTTATTCATTGGTTTGAATATTGTAGGACATTTGAATGACTTACCGCTCTTGATGTTACTCAGTACAAATAAAGTTAAATCAGAACATACAAACCTATAGGCCAAAACCATATGCTCCATTTCATTATCTTATTTTCACGATTTATTAATCTTTAAAAAGATGTTAAGCGTATTTGATGAAATGCATTAACTAGGAAATCCTAGTTTAGATCCTGTTTCTAAACCTATTTTAGGAAAAAGAAATCCGCTCTACAGTACTCAATTAATTATGCATTCCATGAAGTTCCTATAAAGTGTTCTTTATTGCATATTATGGCAACTTCCTTCTCAAACTTTTTGGGTGCAGCGTAAAGCTAAGAAAGTAAGAAATAGTAGTAGTAGCTAGTTTTGGCTGGTTTTAAAAATCAGTTGCGTTCCTAAATTGCCGCAACTGTAAGTTTTAGTGGATTGCTCATAAAAGATATGATGTGAGCGAATTCAATTAGAGTACTGAAACAACTTTCTTTAACTTATTGACAAAAAGGGGGAAGTAACTGAATGACGATTCCCTCAATTTTCGTAAAGGCGACTTTGAAAAATTAAATCACTTGCTCCTCAACTCTAACATTGCCACTGTCCCTCAACATCTTCCAGTTGACGTTGCTTAAGAGGCGTTCTATTCAGAAATACACGCTTGTCTTACATAATCTATCCCCCTTATTCCTCATAAAAACTACTCCTCATCCCCCGTATGGTACGCCAAAGAATTACGCTCTCTCCGCAACAGGAGAAATAAACGTTGGCAAAATTTTCTTCTATCCCAAACATAGTCTGACTATTCTTCCTACCAATCTGCTTATACCTCTTTTTCTGAACGTTGTGATATCCTCTACTATGATTACCTTCAACGGATGGAAACTAGCCTCATATCCGACCCCAAGCGTTTTTATAACTTTATTAATTCCAAGAAGAAATCCAATGGTTACCCCTCTACCCTAAAACTTGGGAATACTTCTTCGTCTGATCCCAAGGTTATCGCCAACCTCTTTGCACACTTCTACAGTAAATCTTTCAGCGGCAATTTCCTACAACCTGACCTTAACTACTTTTCATTCTTGGACAAATGCACTCAAACGTTGTTTACGTCTTTCGACCCTGATCCCGAACTAATCGCCGCGCCAGTATCAACGTGCTTGAGGACGACTTCAACCCAGGTCCTGACGACATTCCGGCCATCGTTCTGAAAAAGTGTGCCATGCATCTAATTCAACCCTTACCTTGCTTTTCCACCTCTCGGTCACTCAAGGGGTTTTCCCTCATTTATGGAACAACTCGTATATTGTTCCCATCTTCAAAAAATCGCTTAATTATCATCCATACCTAAACTATTCGAAAAATTGGTCTATGATCCCAGCATGGCTTCCTCAAAGGAAGATCTACAAACACCAACCTTACTGACTTCGTCTCCAAAACACTATGTGCCCTGGAAAACGGTAAAGATCTTGATGTTATCGCCACCGATTTTAGTAAAGCCTTCGACAAGGTCTCCCATAATGTTATCTTCTTCAAACTTGATCGCCTAGGCTTCCCCTCCCGATTCATCTCCTGGATTCAATCCTACCTCAACAACCGTCGGTACAATGTTTTTTTCAGCTCATCCATTTCTAACCCTAGTGTCGCTCGTTCCGGCGTCCCCAGGGCAGCCTCGGTGCATTAATTTTCATCCTTACAATAAATGATGTTAAATGTGTCATCAATCACTCAGAACTATCCATTTATGCTGATGACATGAAAATAATTAAACATATCTCCTAAACAACCGACTCTCTTCTCCTGCAAAAAGACCTCGATTCATTCATCACAAGGTGCATGAAAAACTTTCTAGAGCTCAATGTCTCCAAATGCCAGTCCACCTTTTAATTAGACGCCGCTCTAGATACAGCATTTTTGTTATGGTGCCAGTCCGGCAACGTACTCCATATTTTAAGAAATAATCGTATATATCGGGCCGCGCATTGTGAAGTAAGGAGAGTGCTCTGCCCACAAACTTTTTTTCACAGTATCATTCATGCAGCAATAATTAGCCTTCCTACCGACAGCGCAAATAAGCTGCTGGATGCAGGGAAGATTAAAGTATATTGTGTGGTTTGCCGAACTTAAGAGCAGAAAACGCTCACTAAATGTTTCAGATATTTGGAATTTGGACACCTAGCAAGACAATTAGGGATGGGGGATCAAATTGAGCAAATCGATTCAGTACGGTACGGATCGATCTGTATTTTTTTCCGATTTTGTGGATCGATTAATCGCCTTAAAAAAAAAGATCGATATCCATAGATCGAATAGATCGAATCAATTAATTTATTTCAGCATTTTGTTAAAACTGTTTCTATATATAAAAGTATAGGATCATTAGTAAACCAATTTATTAAATAATAGAAAACAGCCTTTGTAGCTTAAAAATCTTGATAAGCAACATTGGCTATTTCATAAATTTTGCTTATTTAATCGAAAAAAAGTGCGATAATGGAAGAGTCTTTTTTTGAAATTACTAATACTGACTGGTCCTCATTAATCGGACAAAACTAAAAATTTACACCCCAGAAGTAAAAGAGAAGCACACCGTTTGTGTCACGTATTTACAAGGGCTTATTATTATTATTATTTTTTTACTAATAGCGTAACTTGTTCCAGAAACATTCCAGGAATATTTTCAAAAAACTTCCAGAAGGCATTTCTGTCTGATTTCAGAAGCGATTCGTGAGTGGCTTCCTTTTGGCGAGTCTACCAAACTTTCTCTCTACGAATTTTTCGAAAGCGCTGCATTCTCATACACATACTTAGTTTTAATGCATTTACAAGATAATTTAATAAGAAATTCGAAAAATATTTTCTCCGACATAAATACTGCGATATTACTGTTATCAAGTAGTCATAGTGTCCGACAAATTCCCTACTGCATTGTTTCAGACCGATCGCTTAAATATGACATAACTATCTCTCAGTTGAAAATTTCAAAATGAACGCAGTTTTGGTTTACTATACAAGTGGGAATTGTGATCGAAAAAACTTAAGGACTTCATATAAGACTGTATTAGTAAAATATTATGTAAGATTTTAAAGCACTCAAAATAAATTCTTCATCTTTTTAATATATTTTGTGGAAAGGTTTTCTTACATCATTCATCATTGCTTAAATATCTAATTCCATATTATTTTAAAAGTATAAAATTTGCCAAATTTAAGATTTAATATTAAAAAAACTATTAATAAGTTTAAAATCTTTGATAGAGTAAAATTGGGCTGAATTCAAAATAATTTATGTGGAGATTAAGATCTAAATCTACTTGTATTCTGCATTAGTTTCTTACTAGGATTATACGTGACGGCATATATACTTGTATATTCCACTAGTTATATTCCACTTGGAGTTGACGTGGCAATTCCGCGTAAACTAATATTTATTTATTTTAGCTTAATACAAGCTATAACATAACTTAATACAAGCTAAGCATAACGTCTTGTATACAAAATTCAACTTACTTTCGAAGTATTTCCACGTCGAACCGTGTTCTTCTCGTGATTGGTTTTACTGGGCTTGAGTTCGCATAAAAAAACAGTAGTTTGTATAAAAACTTAAAATCGCACATTCGAGTATCACTTATTTTAGATTTTTCTTTAAATAACTAAATCTTTTCTCGTTGTGGAATCAGCAAACCGGAAATAAAACATAAAAGCCTCCGATGACAAAATCATGCAGTAATCACTAAACCACATAGTTAACACTTAAATATTATAGCGATCACCAACGCATTCATCTAACATTTACGATTCTTTTAACATTGTTTTACATTTGTCGGATTATTATACAAATTAAAGATAAAATGCAAAAAAAAATTCAGTAGTGAACTTGTTTAACTTTTGGCACGGCTTAAATAGATCGAAATCGGAAATCAATAAATCGATTCGAGCTGAATCGGTCGCGCGTAAAATCGATTCAAAAATCGGCCGATCGAATGCTTAAAGATCGATCTCTCGAGATTGAATCGAAGATTGCACATCTCTTAAGACAATGCAAAAATGAAATCGCCCCTCCAAGCAATTTCGCAAATGTGGCAGAAGGTAATATTGCCAAAAAATTGTGACAAAGGGCCACTTTGCATGTTTTGCAAAACTGATATGATGAAAAATGCTTAACATCCTACGGATAGCTCATCAAGAAAAAAAGATGAGGATTATGCAAATTAACTAGAATCACTCCAAGACAGCCCAGGATCTGCTAAAACAAACGAAGGAAGAGAGAAAGATCGACTTAATTCTATTAACCTACCCTTATAAAAACCTTCCCGGTTCCCCCTGGGCTACCGAGAAAATAAAAAAAACTAGCGATATGGGATGGGCGGATGACTTCGTATGGGCAGAAATAAATGGCATACACTTCTATAGTGCTAAAAGGTGCGTTAGATTACCGATGGTCATTGCAGGTGACTTTAACGCGTAGGCTTTAGAATTGGATAGCAAAGTTACGAATTCAAAGGGGCGCAGTCTCATAGAATCGTTTGCTTCGCTCTATAAAGAGATAAAAATAATGGAAGCAAAAACACCTTCCGAAAGGTTGGAAAGAGCCGAATATACCCTTAACCTTTGTAAGTAGTTCTTAACCCCGGAATACAACATGGCAGCAGATCGAAGAGTATGCACATAGTGATCACCAAACCGTTATATTTGTGATAAAAGAAAAACAGCTCTCTCGCCAAAGAAGCCTTAAATTAAGGGGCCCAAAATTGATAGAGTCGTTATTCGACAAAGAAAGTGTTAGGGCAAGGCCGACTAGATGACCTGCGGCTCTTACACTTAGCTCTACTTTGTTTGCATCAGAGGATGGGTTTTAAATCTCGCAATCTCGATCTCCTAGGTCTGAAAAACAATTATAGAAGTCTATGAAGCAAATCAAAATAAAAACTTGATCTTGCTAATTTATTTTATTCATTATAGAATCAGCAATTGCTATTTTTTATGTTTTTCTACACGACTAGAAAATTAAAAAAATTAATTAACTCAGTGTCAAAGCAATTGTTGTTCAGCGAATTCTAACTAAGGAAAAAAAATTCCTGGATTTAAAAAATTTAGATTTGAATACAATATATGTACTTACTGCTTAGTATCTTTAGAAAGAAATAAATGCCCTAAAAAATAAGATCAAGGACAGTGTGTTAGAAAGCTTTAAATGTCTTTTTAAGGAGGATCTCATTAACAGCCTAAAGGTTCGAACGCCCCAGACTGCATGCCCAATAATGCGAAAAGAAATCACAACGACGCTTTTCCCACACCATCTAACAATTACGAAAACTGATACAGAAGGAAGACAACAACGCGTCGGGGGCGGACGGAATTCCAAACGAAACTCTCAAAGCAGCGATTACAGTAGGTGACATTTCTATTGATATTATACAAAGATGTCTAACGGAAGAAAGAAGAAGATGTCTAAAGGAAACAAACCATCTGGAGAACCCTCATCCTACCACCCAATTTGCCTACTTGACACAATGGGAAAAATAGTGGCACAAATTATATAGTAAATTACTTTCGATAGCTGAGTAGAAATGTGCTTTATCAAAAAAAACAATTTGGATTGCGAAAAGCACGCTCCATTGTGGACGCAATTAAACTGGAAGTGGACAACGCACTTTCAGTTTGGAGATGGAGATGGAGAACTAATGAATGAATAAGATATACAAAATGTCTTTAACTTGGTTAACTGTGTCTCATATAATCTATTGAAGAATTACAAATTGTTTCTTCGTCAAAACATAAAGATAATAATTTGATTCTAATTCTATAATTAAATTCTATTGTAATAAATCTGTAAAGCTAAATTAATTAATTTTCATGACATACTCTGTATTTTTCCACTATCTTGTTTGCAACTTACTCTCTTTTACCAGCTGCATATTATCACAATACTTGCCCATACTTAATCGGTCTGGCTCCTAATTAAACAACCGAATCATTGTCTGGCAAATTAATTTTATATCTTTTGATAGCTGACTAACATCATATTAAGATTTCAGCCATACTGAAATTCTTTAAAAATAATTTTTTTTTAAATTACAAAATAGTATCTCGACACAGCTTTATCAACAACGAAAATGTCTGGAAATAATAAATTTGTGTTGCTGCAAATTAATAAAAACCTATTAAAAAAAATAATGTACCTAAAATTATTTTAAAATTAATATTTTTACCTGAATTAGTGTTACGCTCGCAGGTAAACGCAATGTCTCCCGCCTGTCAGACTGTCCCCATGCCTACGGTTATAATGAAAGAGAGCGGATATCAAAAAACCAGCCGACCTGGAATTCTTGTTTTGACGATGTTGCTATCTCTCGTACTATAACAAACAATATTTATCCATAATATTACTTACCATTTAATAACTATACTAAAAATTTTAATGATTTTAAAAGTTTTGAAGAATTGCTCGGTTTGTGCTTGTACTTTTTACGTGACACTAATGCTTTTCAGAGGTTTTATGGCACTGCATGAACATTCTAATTCGGGTTTTCTAGCCCCACTGGCTGAGTGAGGCCGAGTGCCAGCGGAACGCTTGACATTCTTTCAATTCACTTCAGGAAAAAAAACAGGAAGAAAAGAATCATCCAAATCGATCCACGAATTACGAAATTAGGTGCCGCTCTTCCTTCACTATTAGTGGAAATTGGAAAAGTTTCTCTTAGTACCAATGCGGTAGAACATACTTTATATAGGTACAACAAAATTAGAAATATCCAAATTTAGGTGTCGCCCGTTCCCAACCACGACAGGGAGGCACGACATTGACGACAGCGCATTTCAGGACAGAGTTCTGTGGACGAATGAATCTCAATCCACCAGAGATGGTATCCCGAACTTACATAACCTCCATACCTGTTCCGAAACTAACCCACACAGGACAAAGGTGACCTCATTCCAGGAGAGATTCAGTATCAATGTTTGGACTGCTATCATGGGCAACCATTTGGTAGGCCCATTCATTTTGCCCCAAGTGCTGAACAGTTAAATTTATGTGGACTTTTTGGAAAATACACAGCCAGATCTAATAGAGAACATGTACATAATAGAATGGACATGTTTTACCAACCAGCGCATACTGCTAACATTGTGACGACAATACTACGTGAAGAATTTCCTAACCGCTAGATTGGACGAGGTCCACCGATTCCTTGGCCTGCTAGATCTCTAGACCTTACCCCATTGGACTTTTTCTTATGGGGACAATGAAGGATGAAGTTTATTCAAGCCCTGTTAACACTAGGGAGGATTTAGTTAGCAGAATTGGGAATGTAGCGACGAAATACGGGAGAGGCTGGCTGCAATACGCCTTAAACAGGGATTTAGAAGGAGATTGTTTGCGTGTATTCAAAGTGGCGGTGGACATTTCGAACAGCTTTTGTAATTTACTAAGATTAATTGTTATATGTTTTGAATTCAATAAAAATGATTTTAGAGTTAATATGAGTTTAGTTTCTTTCAATTGCAGATTTTCCAATATTTCCAGATAAGTCTTCTACTTATAAATTTCTAGACCCTTTCTCTACCTAGGCATGTTGTACCTTTTTGGAAAGGTAATCAAATGGGTAATCCAATACAAATAAAAATGGGGTGTACTAATTATATGAATTTCAGAGAAATTTTTGAAAAAAGACAAAATGTTTTGTCTTTCGTTCAGCTTAATCCTAGCTGGGTATTCAGTCGGACGTGTGGCAATAATGAAATGTTATATTCAGTTTATAACGGAATTTTTCCTAATTTTCCTTCTGAAAAATGGTTGGACCAAAATGAAGAAGAAGAGGTGGTAACATTGGATAGAGTAAGACGTGCAATTGAGTCGTTTGACCCATGAAGAACGGTAGGACCAGATGGTATCTTCTCTACCTTACTATAATAAAACCCTGAAGCCTTGGACAGAAAGGATCTTTTTCTTATTACATCGAGGATATAAAACTAAAAGAATATTCATTAAGGTTAAAGCAGCACGCTTACCATGCTAGTAGATCTGCAAAAACAGAGCTATACCAAAAGCTATTATAATGGACGCTGAAGTAGCCTTCAGAAAACTTAAACTTGCTTTCAGAAGCCGTTGCATAAATCCACTAATTTATCTTCCCTATTATGGAGTGTAACTGCGGGCTCACTGCAGCAAAAAATGTTTGCTGTTGACTGTATCAGATTGCATCTACACTTAGAATATATCTATATATGACTGAAGCATCTTTTTTGTAGGCACGGTGAGGAACGCGATGAGGCAGATTGTCACCTGAGTTTAACAGATGACAAATTCATATTGTAGTCGTTAGTTCGGTCGAAATTATTCGCGATATTAATCGAAATAAAAAGTGATTAGTGAAAAGTATAATAAAAATCAAGACTACATATACTATATTAGTAGAGTGGTTTGTTTTTAAAAATTTTGAGACAGTTTATAGACTTTAAAATACAGTGCAGTACATTGTTGCAAAAACAATCGACGACGGACTCTTGGAATATCTTTTTCAAGCAAGCAACTACCATAAATATGTTTAATTTTAGTTTAAATCAGTAAAATTCTTAAGACAAAAAAGGGTAACTATAAAAATTAAAGTTTCTGTCCCCATTCTGAGTTTGTTTACATTCTGAGGGATTGGAATTTCTGTGTCGCCTGAGATATCCAGTGGCGGTCAATTTTATAAAATTAAATTTCAAAACTTATATTTGCCCCTTCCCGCGAAAGTCATTATTTTCCTACTGCTATGGTGAAAACTACTACAAAGGTACACTTCAACCACATGAAAAAAAATGATTAATTTCCTGATTATAAGGGCACTTCCTGCAGTTCTATATTTTAAGCATATACACGACAGCATACTTTGAGCGGAGAAAATGTTATTTCGAGAAACGTCAGTTCGAAGTTAAGTGAAAAGTTATTTCTGCTGTCCGAGAGGGCAACAGCAAGATTAGGATTTGAGATGACTCGACAGCAAAAATTGTCTGCTGCCGCGTTGGGTCACGTGATTCGGATTAGCCAATAAAAACCCTTTGCTGTTGCTGCCGGTTGTCGTGCAATCTAATACGTCCTTAATGGGACAGTGGTGCTAGGAGCAGGATGTCTACATAAATAAGTGGATTCTGACGGCTTTCACCCAAAAAGGAAGGAATTGAATTAAGACATCTAAAACTCCTCGGAACTGAAAAAAATGTAGAAATATGCATGTGCAGATATGGGACATCTCACCAAAGTGTGCGTACGGGATCTACACTATATAGCATGGCTATATGGCTTGGTGAAAAAAAAAAATATTGGGATCTTGTGGGAGGGATACCTGTTGAATACACCGAAGGGTAAATTTATTAGTACAAAATTGGCTTGCGTGGATTTTTAAGTGTTGCATTCTGCAATACACCAACCCACGCATTAGAGATGATATTGGAACTGTTGCCGGATCTACATATGTTAAAAAGATTGGAGGCATGAATGAAATTTCTGCGTGTGGACTGTGATACATATCAGTGAGGAAATAACCATCGGTATGAGAAGATATTAGGTGAAATAAAACATAAGTAAGGGTTATCGAAATTAATAAATGATGAATCACTACTTGAAGGAATACCTGCAGATGTCACGATTTTTACAGATAGATCCGAAATCAAAAGTCTGTAGTTCGGAACTGCATCTGGAATCTTATTTAAGCCTGGGAGAGTAAAGTGTCACGGCATAGAACCTTTAACGTAACCTAGGCATACATTCGCATTCTTTAAAAGGGTAAAATTAATTCTTTACTTTTATTATGTAATTTTTTGAAAACAACAATTATTGAAATGTATTTTTATTTGTTGGTCTTACTTTTAAAGATTCAGGCTTACTACTACCACTAATTCCCTAAATTTTAGAGTCTATCAAAAATTCAATACATTAAAATAACACAGGCACACAAAAAAAATTTTTCTGAACTCGAGGACCCACCTATGTATCCCTATGTATTTTTGGCCGCTGATCACAAATCCGAGGTCAGAATTGGCCCAGCACGTCTCAGTTTCTTGCAAATTGCAAATATAACCTTAATATTTGGTGATACAGAAAACAAGGGGTCCAGTTGGCATGAATGGTGTCTTATGTCACTTTTTATGCTGGAATACACGTTTCGAAGAAAGTTCAGTGTGTACCCCTCTCTAAAGCAACACTTTCAATCAATACAAGCCAAAAAACATAACCTCACTTCGACAGGTCTTGTCATGGAGCACACTTCCGCGTATGTCATATCGCACTTATTTTTTAAACTAAATCCCTTGACTTCAGTGTTATAGAAGTAGCAGTCCTCATTAGACCGCGGCGATCTCCAAATTGCAGGTGTTTCAAATTTCAAGCCACTTTTGTCTTTTTCCCACCTTTTGAGCATGCTACGACAAGAACTACAAATGATGTTCGAAGCCCACGTGGTATTATCCCCAAGAATCTCGCAATCAAAACATTCGCGGTATAATTTTTTCCATGTCTCTGACATGGTTGTCCGGTATTTTGTAATCTCATATTTACCGCAAATGTAACCAAGTTGCCTACCTCTAAGAAGCTGCGGTCGCATGATGACAATGCCTGCGGGCCCGCTTGCTCACCCTGACCAGCCGCCGAAACTGGGGTTCCGAGCCCCTGCTTCGTAATAAATCTCCTACCTGTGCCTGCCATGACGGCATGAAAGCCCTTTTCCACGGACTCTGCCGGACTACAGCCGTTGCCCACCGTCACCAAGTGGAGGTGCCTTCGATGCAGACACAGATGCTAGGTTGAAGATCAACCACAGTATCATAGCCAGCTCCAGAAAATTTTAGGAAGATTAAAAATATATACTGAAGAATGGAAAGCCTTGAAGATTTGGGATTGGGGCGTAATGTTTATAGCCTCACTGGAATTGAAATTACGGATGACTACAAGATATACCCCGTCTAATACCCAGTAACCCATTGTTTCAACTACTCCGGCTTTTTGGGGTTATGTTTTTTGGCTTTTATTAATTGAAAGTGTTGCTTTAGAGAGGTGTAAATACTGAACTTTCTTCGAAAAAAGTATTCCAGCATAAAAAGTGACATAAGACACCCTTCATGCCAACTGGACCCCTTGTTTTCTGTATTACCAAATATTGAGATTATATTTGCAATTTGTAAGAAACTGAGACGTTCTGGGACAATTCTGACCACGAATTCGTGATCAGCGGCCAAAAATACATAGGGTGGGTCCCCGAGTTCAGAACATTTTTTTTGTGCCTGTATAAATAATTCTAACACTACAATAGACTGTAAATATGATTGAAAGTTTTTTTGCGCTTTCTAATTGTCTAATTCTAATTGTGACTAAAAATATATAATTTTAATCTGTCATTACACTCTAATACAAATATTCGAAGTAAGTATTTGAATAAAAATATTTTCTTTTACAGAAATTCATAAAGATAATTTTGTAGTAACTGCTCAAGTCGTGAGGAAAAACATGCGCATAGCTCTTAAGGTAATTGATGCGGGGATGGAAAAATGGAGAAGTCTAGCGAATCCTTGCTAAGAATTTGGGTTAGGAACGAAAGGGACCCAATAGCGGTCTGTCTCGAGGATCCCAGGGATGTGGTTCTGTTGTGTAACAATCCTATGCCACGCAATAACTTTTGAAGGTTTGCACCTCCCCATAAAGAAAGACTATTAAAAATATCTGCCGGTCTGATAAATGTGTATAACTTTTGTGAAAGCAGTGTGTAGTTATTTTAGATTCGGAACTTTTATTTTCTACAAGGCATTATTTGATTAATTAATTTGAATTTAGTACTTTAGCAACGGCTAATATTTTCATTCTCGAGGCAACAAGTCATGTCTTCGTTAAGTCCTGTTCCGATGCCCTTCTTACTCTATTAGCGATTCTCTTCAACAAGTCCCTTATAGCTGGTCAATTTCCAGCATTGTGGAAGTGCTCTTTTATAGCCAATGTTCATAAAAAAGGCCATAAGAATATTATAACTAATTATAGACCATTCACGAAGTTATCTTGCATGCCTAAATAATTTGAATCAATAGTGTATTCGCAGCTTATAAAGCGTTGTATTGGCTTAATGTTTCCCAATCAGCACGTGTTCTGGCCCAGTAGATCAACGACTGCTAACTTACTTGAATTTACCTCCCACGTTATTTCTGGCATCTAGCGAGATAGATAGATTCTTCAGGGCTTCATGTGGTGTATCACAAGAGAGTCATCTCGACCCTGTACTATTCGTTCTTGCCATTGACGACATTGTTCATGTGATCTCGTACTCTAATGTTCTAATCTACGCTGATGACATGCAGATCTTCTCTTATGTTTTACTGAAGTTCACTGCTCTACGGTAGACATCATACTCACTCACCTTCTACTTCATTCAAATATACTTTGAAAATAATGAATGCAGTCCCCATTATTTTGATGTAAAATAAGCGGAGCAGAAGTTTTCGATGGGGAAATTAGTATCAAAAGGGACAACTTGAAACAGCAAAAGAAAACTTCATATTATTATTCATGAGGCAGCAAAACTTACGACTGCTTTTCGTCACTGTTTAACAAGAGAAAATTCTCGCAAATTAAATTCTGAATTACAAAACTCACGAAAGTATGAGCATAGTATTTATTAAGAAACTTTCCGCAAAGTAAGTTCGCCCTAGATGTCCTTTCGCAGGGGTTACTTAGTTTTACGTGAAAGACTTAAAGTGAATAAATCTCCTGTAAAGTGCTTTGGAATTAAAAAATGACTTCAACTATATTTGACATTTTCAGGGTTTGCTATAATCGATTGTGTGGATACGAACGACCGGAAAGCACAGATATTCGGTGTTTCTGTTCAAGAGTTAGGGTTTTGAAGATATCACCGTCAAACACATCACTTGACTTAGGTAAGCTTTCCCTGAAAATCCTTCTTGAAAAATTCCTTAAAGATATGTTTGGCTCGGGATTTTCGCCTTTCAACTTTTAAACTTAGAAAGTTTTATTGCAGCTGTATAAAGCCATTTTAAAATTTAAGCGTGATGGGATTTGGCTTAATAGTTATTCTGCTTAATATTTTATTTAGACTTTTATAGATTACTTAGTCTGAATATGAATCTGGAGTTTCAGTTGCAACATTACTTTAAGAGTAATGCCTGATATATTTTAGAATTTTCGAAAAGCTTAAATTTACAATTGAAAAAAAAAAACTTTAGCTGAAGCTCTAACTTCTTTGATCCAGATAAACCTTGATGGTGTTTGGTAAATCTTTTAACAGGGAATTGTAGTCTTTGTCCAGATACCCTTTGCAGGTAGCAATTCTTGATATAGGTGGATTACATAGCTTCTTCTTGATGTGATTTTCGAGTTCCTTCAAATACCGATGATCTTCTTAACTTGGTGCCAAAGTGCTATGAGAGCCAACGAACTTTAGTACTGGAGAATAATCGATGAATCATTAAATTTCTAGGAATTTCAAAATTTCGTCAACATGCGAGTACTTTTCAAAAACATATATCACAAAACAGAACTGATTAATTACTATTAATAAAAAACTTCAATATTTTTGAATTCTTTTTAAAAATTTTTTAAATTACTAGATATGCTTGGTAGTGCCCTCTGAACTAAAGTTAATTATTTAATTATTGTGTTAAAGCGAATGATAGAAAGTTTAAAGTAAAATTTAAAACCTGAAATGTACCGAAGCCGAGACATAGAAATGCATTGCTGACAAGGCACTGTTGTTGTCAAGATCATCAGATACGTATCTACGCTTGAAAAAATAATTAAAAGGGATATCGGGAAGATAGCAGAAGGCTTTCTTAAAATCCGATTAAATATATACTTTACGTTGGAATTATGTCAACCCTTTAATATATGTTTATATATATATATATATATATATATATATATATATATATATATATATATATATATATATATATATATATATATATATATATATACATATATACATCTTATCAACGATATCTTTCTCTGGATTTACATAGTATTTTTTTATATATACGTCCACACAATTCTAATAAAAAATTGTTACATGTTATCAATACAGGTATGCCTAGTGATAATTTTTACGCAAACATTTATTCAGAAAGGCGAATAAATTTAATTATGGTCTTTCGGACTGGAAAAAATGATTTCTCAGCTATAGACGAATTGCTAATCTTTGTTGTATATCAAAGATTTTTGAGGCACTTATTTGCGATATTCTATACTTCCACTGCAATCCGTTTTTGCAGTAGTTTCAACATGGCTTCATTAGGGGTAAATAAACTACCACCAATTTATTGGAACTGTCCAACTTCTGTATTTCTGCAATTGAAGGTGGCAAGCAAGTTGATTGTATTTTTACTGACTTCAGCAAGGCTTTCGATAGAATAAATCATAGAATTCTAACTCTCAAACTCTCCCTTCTCGGGTTTCCACAAGTTTTTGTGGATTGGATTCACTCGTACTTATCTGAATGCACTCAGCGGGTTTCTTTTCGTGGAGCTCTGTCTGATGTTATTTTCAACACTTCCGGTGTACCGCAGGGCTCCCACCTAGGGCCATTGTTATTTCTAATTTATATCAAATTTATTTCGCTCTGTGTCTGACAATGCCGATTGCCTACTTTTAAATTCTGACTTGGACGCATTTCAGAATTGGTGTTCCTTCCTCTTCAATTAAACTTTACCACAGAGGGTTGTCCTTTAATAAGAGTTACTAAGACTAAGGACCTAGGTGTCTGGCTCAATTCCCAATTTGCTTTCGAGGATCATTTTGATGCCATAGTCAACAAGGCTAAAATTACTCTTGGTTTCGTGAAGAGGTGGTCAAAGGAATTTGATGACCCTTACATTACAAAGCTAGTATATTGAACTTTTGTCAGGCCTATTATGGAATATGCCTCTCCAGTCTGGTCACCGCTCTATGTGACACATATCAATCGCATTGAAGATGTTCAACGGAGGTTCGTTAGTGAATGAATGTTCTAGTAAATATAGATGCTTGACTTGTCAACAAATACACCACACGACGTTACATGAAAATTCCACACAAGAGCAACATAAGTCCAATTTCTACAAGAACAAGAGCACAGTCAATGCAAATAAATCAACACATTACGATACATATAATCAGCAAGCATAACACAAAAATAGCTGCCATGATCCGACCAGGATACAAGAGGCCATCTGCGCCAATGGTTTAAGCACTAACCACTGAACAAAATAACAACGATTTTTCAAACAGACTACAACTACATAAAGGTACTGTTGGGACACGCACAACCCAAACTTTATCACTAGAGAAAGTCAACAGTCCTTATTATCAACCGCCCTAGTCGTTGCACGAAGTCAATACGGCGAACCAAATGTTCCTAGGTGTTTAATAGATTCAGGTTCTCAGAGTTCTTTCATCTTGTAACATGTTAAATGCAACTTGTTCTCCTACATCAATAACTATCACAGGCTTAAACACAAGTCCTGCAGCTGTATCACGCAAATCAACTATATTACGATTGCAACCATGTAGGTCAAACAAAAAGATCGTTGACGAAACATTTCTATTATTAAAAAGAATTATAGATCCTTTACCTACAACAATAGTATCAGATCCGACTTATTGGAAACCAGGAAGAATTGATGCGTTATTATACAAGAAGGTATACAACGAGGAAAGGAATCAAGTGCAGTAGCAATTCATACCATATTTGGCTTGATTCTATTAGGACCAACTAGGACCAACAATGAATACATATAATAAAAAAGTAACAACTCAAGCGTTTTTGGAAAGTTGAGGAAGTATCCACTAAACCTATTCTAACAAAAGAGGAGGAAGAATGTCAAACATTATTTCAGAATAATGTTCAATGATTACTTAATGTAAGATATCAAGTTAAATTGCCATTCGTAAACAATGAAATTCCATTACTAGGACAATATAGGCCACAGGCACTTAAAATATATTTTAGCTTGCAACGACAGTTTGCAAATAACTTTAAATTGGAACAGGAATATCAATATTTTTTGGATGAATACATTCATCTAAGCCACATTATTATACACCGAATCATGCCGTGTTGAAGGACAGCACGACGTCAAAATTGAGGGTCGTTTTCGATGCGTCATCAAATAGTACAAACGGCAAATCATTAAAAAATTACTTATTGAACATACAAAAGATACAACCGAAACTTTTTGCTACTCAACTCAACTGGTGAAAGTATAGCTTAACTATGAATGCCGATATAGAAAAAATGTTCAGGATGATGACGTACATCCGGAGCAGAGAAGTTTTCAGAGAATTATTTGGCGACATCCAATAACCAAGAAGATTCAAGATTATTTACTTTAAACAGGAACCTTTGGTACTACTTCAGCACCTTACTTGGCAATACGGTAATAAGCAGAGAATGAAAAGAATAAATGGCCTTTAGCTGCACACTACATTAAAAGAATTTTACGTGGATGATTTCTTAACAGTAGCAGGTAATTCAACCGATTCTAAAAAAATACGTGATGAGTTAATTAAAATGTTAAACTCAGGTGGATTTAACTTAAGAAAATGGGCGAGTAATGAAGATTTAAGATATTAGAAGATTTACCCTTAGAACATCGTGAACTTAAAGACATTTTAGATTTCACAGATGAACAATCAGTAAAAACTCTTGGAATACAATGGCATCCAGCTTCAGATTATTTTACGTTCGTAATCAATTCGAAACTACAACATTCAAAGGCAACCAAACGAACAACAAGAGACAAGAATGGGAAAGTTTCAAAGTCGAATTTTAAAAGGCTCGATTAATAAAAATTCCACGATGAATTCATTACTCTCCCAATGTTTGTACTCGACTACGTGGTTTCTGTGACGCGTCTACCAAGGCTTATGTGGCAGTACTATATCTACGAATTGAAGGAGAAGATGGAACTGCAGTTTCGACTCTACTTACAGCTAAAACAAAGGTTGCGCCTATAAAACCAACAACAGTTCCACGACTTGAATTAAAACGACTGTCTTAGACATGCAGCTACAAGACGTCCCTATATTTGCTTGGACAGATTCCATGATTATCCTACAATGGATTAAAGAACATCCATCTAGATGGAAGACATACTTCGCAAATCGCGTAGTGGAAATCCAGGACACAGTACGATATGATCGTTGGCAACATTTAAGTACAAATCAAAACCCTGCAGACTTAGCATCCAGAGGCATTACAGTGTCAAATTTATTACATAACAATTTATGATGGCAAGGACCAACTTGATTAAAAATGAAGCAGGCCAACATCTAGTGTACCAAATGAAGAAACACAACTCGAAGCAAAGAAACCATTAGTTACCAATCTATTAACAAATATTGAAGACAACATCCTTCTACGATATTCAACATTTACATCACTAGTATGCATTGTAGCAACATTACAACGATTCAAGCATAATTGCAAAAATCCACAAAATAAACAAGTAGGTTTTTTGTCCACTATGGAATGGCATCAATCTGAAAGAACTGTCTGGAAACTTGTACAACAAGCAACATTTCCTGAGGACTACCGTCATTTGTTAAACAATAAGGCATTACCAAAAGAGAGCAGATTATTAAAACTAAATCTATTCATTGATTCTTTTGGACTTATACGATTGGGTGGAAGACTGGATAATGCTTTAATCCCGTATAAACAAAAATAACCAATAATTTTACCACGAGGTCATCATGTGACTTTCATATTAATCGACAAAATTCATAAGGAAACATTACATGGCGGCGCAACACTAGCTTTGAGCACGAGTCGTCAACAATATTGGATTTTACATACTAGAAGTTTGCGCCAGACTTCGTAGCGTTACCACAACACAACTAATGGGAAATCTACCTTCCGCACGAGTAAATCTAACCAAGCTTTTTACTTAGGTCGATATGGACTATGCTGGACCTGTGAGCTTTAATTTTGGCACACTACATCATCTCTAATAGCAGCCTTAGGCCTCGTACAAATTTCAGCGGTAAGAGATGAGCGATTAGCGATGATGTGTGCACATTGGTTTGATGCAATTTTTAACAGTTTAGTATTTTACAAAAGTTATCAAAGGCGCTAAAAAAAGTTATTTTACTTGAAAATTCAAGGTTAAGAAGGTTGATTTTGAGAAGGAGGAAGAATAGGTTAGCGACAGGTGAATTAAATAAAACTCAATTGAGACTGGGAGTATTTTATACCTTATATGCGGATGTACGCAAAAACCCACAGAAGTTTTTTGATTTCTCGTGTATGTCAATTTTCACTTTTGATTTTGTACTTTTTAAAGTGAAGAATCGTTTGTAAAAGAAAAAACAAATTGCTACCGATTCCTCCAGAAGAAAGACTTTATAAAACCATGCTGAAAAATAAATAATACGAAAGCCGCTGATTAGTGCTTATTTTACTTTTATTCATTATTGTAATCAAAAGTATATATTTCATGAATATTTATGTTTGATGTTTGACTATGCTCAGGTTGCTAAATTAACGCAGTATTTGTAGGTTGTGCGAATTGCGAGCTGTTATTTGCTTCTTCAGACACATGGTTCTTTTTGTATGCTTTTAAAAGAAGGTTATGCATTTTTCCCCGCAATTCTAAATTTTCCAATGGATGCAATTTCTTTATGAACGGGAGGAGGCTTAGAAAGAAATGATAATCTGGTTTGTTTGTTAAAGCATTGTTCTCTTCTTGTTCTTTCCGACATAAATTCAATTTTTCTTGGTCCATTTCAAAATACAGAAGATATATGTCTTTATCAGTCTTCCCTTTACAACTCCTGTCTGTCATGCTAGAGAAAGACCGGTTTGTCATCCGAGAAGAGCTACCGGGAGTCGGTTGAGGATGTAAATAATTTTCTGGTGAAAATAAACTTGTCAAATATTCTTCGGTTAGATTGTCTCCTTATTCCTGAAAGTGTGCTGCTGGAAGCTGTCCTGTCGTTGCTTCGGGTTGTGGTACACAGTTCATAATTTCAAAGAAAGGCCATTTGGATTGATATTCAATATTTCCTGCACCCGATTTAGGCTTTGGAAATTTTTTAAGTTCTTGTATATATTTATTCTTGAAGTTCTTCCATTTAACTTTAAGAACAGAACCTAGAAAAGAAATCGGAATCATATAATTTATTTCCTTTTAGATGTGTCTACCGGAAATTTGTTCAGAAATCTATCGACAACAATAAGAATTGGAGTAGGTACAACTGCTAAGATTGAACACGAAACTTGCAACATTTTATGGGAAGAGTTAGTTGAAGAATTTATACACAACCCAGGCGAAGAACAAATAAATAATATAGCCCGCGACTTCTTCACAACAACGGAAATTCCCAAATTGCGTTGGTTCAATCAATGGGAAACACTTCCAGTTATTTTAATTATCTGAAGTATGTTTCCACTGTTCTGCAAGGATTGGCCGGCGCTGATTGTCATTGAAGTTGGAGCTAGAGCAAAGCAGAGTGATGGAGGGACATTCGACAATCCATTACCAGAAAGCAACATCGAAATGTCCTATGTTTTCATAGGTGATGAGGCATACCACCTAAAACCTTATCTTCTCAGACCATATCCTTCACGAAACTTAAATAAAATAAAAGAAAATATCAACAATCGCTTATCAACTGCTAGAAAATGCGTTTAGTGTGCATTTTTAATTCTACGGGCTTAATAGAGGATTTCGGGAAAATATATTAAACTTCGCCGGAAAAAGCAATTGGTATAATAAAATGTGCCTGCGTATTGCATAATGTGGTCAGAGAAAGGGATGGGAGCAACGATCTATATTACTTTCAAAAAATGAAACATTATTATTCCGAAAATTTAATTACATACGAAAGTGAAGCGGAACGCGGTTAAGTACGCAAATCAGCAAGGATAGCAGAAAATTTTTGAAAGAATTACTTTTTACACTTTTAATGTTTAACAAGAAAAAAAGCATTAAGCACATTTTAATAAAAATAGCCGAATAAAAATGAGAAAACGTCTGCATTTCACAATTACCTGAATAACACATCTATTCTCCATCTCTTCCCACAACCTACGAATAAAGAACAAAAGGAACGACAATTTCCTGAAGCAAATTTGAAAATGGTATAGGTTTTTACTAACCCAAATGGAAAACTACATTGGTGTAGTCAAAGAAAAATTTTACTGCAGAGGTTCCCTTTAACAAAATTAATAATTTTGGCGCGCGCTTTAAATTAAATAACGCAAAATTTATCTTTGAACACTATATTTTTAAAAAACTTGCTTTTAAATTTCCACTTTTGATTTTAATTAAAAAGGTCAATTATACAAATTTCTTCAGCCGAGTTATAATGGCATTTGAAATGTTTAAAATAGATTTATTTTAATAAAATCAAATGTGAAAAATTAAAAGAAAGTGTTTAAAAAAAAATAGTGTTCAAAAAAATTATTTTAATTTACGGCCTCCCTCCTCTTTTTGCAACCGGGCTTGGGACCGGCTTCGGCAGAGTTGCGGCTTTGGTTGCTTGAAATGATTCTTGCAGCACTAATTTAGTGGCTAGGATAATACTTATAGTTATTAAATTCTGTAAATTATCTATATACTCTAAATTTGATTAGGAAATCTAAAATAGACATTTCAACAAATAAATAAACTTTTCAAATTTTTTCAACTAATAAAAAGATAATATTTCTCTAACTCCCCCTTATATTAAAAATTAACCATAGCACTGAACATTAAAAGAAAACAAACGAATGGCTACCAAAAAAAAAATTACAAGTTAATTTTACTTCGCTTTGTTTTCGTGCTAAAACTAATTGATTTGCCTTCAATTAAGTCATTCAATGTAGCATTACTATTTAACTAGTATTTGTTCTGTATTTACCTATGAAAGAGACTCCAACAGGATGATTTCGCACTTTGTTCACACACAAATTTATAATGCACTTCATTTCAGGGACTCGAAATGGGACCACAACCTAAATTATAATTCGGTTACCTTCAACCGAAATCAAATTGGGTTTTTTAAACCGCAATTGCAACAACCTTAACCGTAATTAATTTTCTTCAACTCGGTTTCGGTTAGAACCGAAATGTAAAATTTCATTTTCGGTTTCGGTTAAAACCGAAATGTGAAATATAATTTTCGGTTTCGGTTTCGGTTCAAACCAAAATGTGAAATATAGTTTTCGGTTGCGGTTAAAAACCACGTAGATAAAATTTTCGGTTTCGGTTACAACTGAAACGTTAGGGTTAGAGTTAAATTGCTGTCGTTGGGATTTTTATATAATATAATGAAGTCATCCGACTCCCCTCTACTCCCTACCACCCTCCCTTCATCTAGACATTTATTCCACTACACCTCACCTCCCCTACACCTCACCTCCCACTTCCTCAACCCTTCCCCCACCCACCCTTCCCAGCCCCTTCCCTTCCCCTTCCTTTACTCACCCCTTCCTCTACCCTTCCAATCCCCTACCCACCTCTTCCCACACCCCACCCCGTCCCTTCCCCCTCCTATCACCCTCCCCCCTCCCCCCCATTAACTATCCACCCTCTTCCAACAGACGGTCCCTTCATCAAGACATTTACCGAATATGCTATGTAATGAAGGTAGTGAAAAATCGCAAGACCGTACACATAACTTCTTCCGCGGTCGGTACCAATTTAAATCGGTCTTTGAATTTCGGTCTTTGAATTGCGGTCTTTGAATTTCGGTCTTTGAATTTCGGTCTGGCGGTTACGGTCACATATTTTTAAGGTCTTTTTATTTCGGGACCATTTAATTTCAATCGCTCTATTTCGGTACACTTTAAATTTCGGTTTTAATTTCGGTACCGAAATCAAGACCGGTTAAAACAACCGAAATATGACAGGTTTCGGTCCCGTTTCGACTCCCTGCTTCATTTTATCAATTAATTAATGTTTTCTAAGTAAAATTCACTTGTAATTTCGTTATGATAAATTGTCTTTACTGTTTTCTTAGCACTGCACTACACAAATTTTTAAAATTCTAAGCAAATTTCACACAATTTAAAATTTTCTTCCAAAGTATACTTGCCGGCATACAAACTTTCACAAATGTAATGTCAAATTTTGACAATGAGTCTGTAATTTGACAGGTAGTCTGCAGAAAATTTTGCTTCACTTTTTGTTCTCGTATATATACGTATCGGCCTTTCCTTTTGTTCTTTATTCGTAGCCCACAACTTATCCGTTATTTCCTTCTTCTTGTCGTTCCACAAACACTCTTCAGTTTGCACTTGTGAAATGAAAATATCAGGATCGGATACAGATAATTTAATTAATTTTTTCCGACATTTTCCACTTCGAAATTTATACTTGGTATGTTTTCCCGACGTGATATGTTGAACAACTAACTTGCATTGCTCATCGCTATCGCTAAATGTGAACATTTCCGTTTATTTGCGTTTGTTGCGCTTATCACTCATCGCTGGCCGCCCACCGCTTATCGCTCTTCAATGTGTATGCGGACTTAGGATTCTGGATTAGCAACAAGCCTGAGGTATCTGTAGTTATTTTCGGATATAAAAAGGCTGAGACATTTGGCAGTTCCTTTTTTTGACTGGAAAGAACAGTAACGCTGAAGTCTTGACTTACGCTTAGGCTAACGAGCACACAAAACAAATCAACAAAATTACCAATGCAAAAGTGGTAGGATTTTGAGCGAGGAACTTTATGATGACCTCTAACTCGACCTTAACCCCGATTTTGAAGGTTATTATCTCTTGAGTTGACCTTTATATGATGTTTATATTCAAGATCAAGGTCAAATATGAGGACATCATCAAATTTGTTTCTGCAAATCCTACAATTTTAGTTGTTTTCGTTTAACATTTTAAAGCTGATCTTAAAATGACCTTGAAAGTAACGGCTACATTTAAGTTTGCCCTTATATGTTACCGTTTAATGAACAATTTATTTCCAACACTTTTTTATCCCTCCAGTTATTTACAAGTTCGACGTAAATAATACCGGTATATACTAATATGGATTAGAGCATTTTCTTCTGGGTATGGGCTATAATTAATTCAACTATAGTATCTATGGATTTTAAATAAGATCTAAATATTTTTAATTTATTAAACAAAATATGGGCTCGAGTTCCGAAAATGAGTACCTTCAGAATCACTTGAAATTTTTACCAGTAGAGTCACTAGATGACAGAACCTAAAAGTATTTTTGCCGACTCGAAAGGGAAAGGGGTGAAAATTTATTTTTTCATGATTTTTTTGAAGTGATTTGTTCTAAAATTTCACGATCGAATATTTCAGTGGTTTTATTAACTAGCTATTGAAATATATTCTCCTGCAGTGTGTGTGGGGGAGGGAGATTCAATCGTCCACATAATTCGGTCCAGAAATGTCCTCTCGTCAACGTCGCGTTCCAGAAGCCAAGTGCTACATTCCAGGCTTCTCTCAGAATCTCTTTCCTGTAGTCCTTGGACACGGTGATGGTGATATGGACGTAATACATCTCGATGAATAACCCTTCAAGCCTTAGATGAAGATACTCCTAATCGTCTCGCGGCTCGTCTCATGCTCTTCTCAGGGTCTTGCCTCACGATGGTGATTATTTGCTGTTCGACGTCGGCAGAAGTTCCCGAAGTTTCAGGTCGTGTCTCCCTATCGTGTGAAGTTACACTTCCTGTCTCTTAACTTTCGGAATTTCCAATTCCCCGATCTCCTTTGATATTCCAGTACAGCCGTTCTATCGTTTCCGTCTACTACACCATAAATGTAAATAATATCCGTGTATTCCTCAAATGTAAATTCTACCATTTTTTAATAAGTTTTGCTTAAAAACACCCATACTTATTGATTTGTTTTTCAACTATGATAGGTATTCTTGCTGACTGACAATTTTTTGTAGCAGGTACGATTTACAGAGCGCCAGGATACTTAGGTGTGAATTCTGGCTAACACAAGCTTATATCAGCAATAAAACAAAATTTCACTAAAATTATTATAACTTGTTTGCAGTAATAATTAAAATTAATTAACTGTTAACATAAAACAAACATTTTCGACCCTTTACCTTAAAAATTTTGTTTATTAAAAGAATTTCCTACCTAAAGTGCAATAAAATAATAAGGTAGGCGGGGATTTCTAAGGATGCGGTTTTTCTAATCCTTCTTCTACCTGGGCATGTTGTACCTTTATGGAAAGGTAATAAGATGAGTAATCCAGTAAAAATAAAAAAGGGGTGTACTTATTACATGCATTTCGGAAAAAATTTGAGAAAATGATGAATTTTAGGTAATCCCAAACCATTTTTTTCACTTTTGGAAGTGACTGTACCTGCAATGGAAGGAGTTTGATAAACATTGTTCACAATTTTTTAAAGGTCATTGGGATAGTAGTTTTTTAGCATTTGCTTGATGTCGCTGTGTTGGGTATATCAAAAGATTTAATAAAAGAGTAATGTACATACCATGAAAAACTGAAATTTATGAATCTGTCCAGCGTAGGTTTATTCGCTACGCTCTACGTGATCTTCCGTGGGTTGACAGATTCAACCTTGCACCCTATGAAAACCGTCTGAAACTGATCGACTTACAACTTCGAAGCAAACGTCGTGATGTTTCCGACATTCTTTTCATTTATCAATTATTAACTGGTGCCATAGACTGCCCTTCAATCCTACAATCTTTACCCATCTATACCAATCCCCGTAACCTTAGGTCCACTCCCCTTTTCCGACTCGACCGCCATCACACAAACTACGGTCAAAGCGAGCCAATTACCAGAATGCTACGAAAAGTCAACGACCTTTCTTTTTTTCACTTCCATCTGAGTAAATCATCCCTCCACAAAGCCTTATATCTTGACTCCGCCCATCTTGATCCTGATCGCCTAACTTAATTCTTCTTCCTTACGCCTTCTGCCAGTAATCAATACATATAGCTCATATTGTAGCTTATACTTTTTATTTATTTATTATTAATATTCATTTATTATAGTTTGTAGAATTAGTATTAAGTTATAGCTTGTATTTTGTATTTTTATGTAATAGCTTGTATTACGCTTAAATAAATAAATAAATAACTAAGTAACTCTCACGCGGTTGAGATTGCCCTCCCCCTGCCATACAATTTTTTGTTTGGCTAGGTGAGAGCTATCATTTAAATTCATATTGACCTCTAGAAATGTTACACCCTGTATAAATAAATAATTTAAAAAAGTGTTGGTATATCTATCGGGGAACTGGCCATATAAAATAAGTGGTCAACGCGACTTTATCTTCAAAGTGTGTTTTTACGTTTAGACATGTGGCCTGAAAGAACTTTTAGTTTAGAAGTGTATTTAAATGATTCGATTGATTATTTGGTATACAATTTTTCCTAGGAGGAGTGGAAAAATATATTATCTCAAAAGAAGAAAATTAAAAATATGATATAATTTCAAATTAAAGAGTAGTCAGTTCATTTACATTCTTATATGAATATAATATTTATTTTAATAAAAATTCAGTTTTGCAGTGTAGTATTGCAAACACCTATTTAACATAGGAATTTCGCACGAAAACCTCCACAGATGAAATACGTTTTACTCGCCTACAATATACTTTTGGTATTGTTTGCAGGTGAACCTCACATAAATTTAAAATTACTATGCTCATCCTAGCTTATTGGCCACTAGTCTAATGACATCCGCGTTGGTAAGATGAAGAAAAAGCGACAAAATTAATGAAAAAAATGCTAATAATATAATTTATTCAATATTAAGTGACAAGTGACTTTTAAAAAATCTGTGCAATGAGAAATATTTAACAGCTGATTTAAATTAGTAGGAGTAGAATTTTTTTTTATAAATAATAACTTCAACTCGCTGTTGTTCGCTAAAGTATTTAAATTTAAATGTAATAAATTGTGTTGTGTTGTTTCAGTTAACTTTAACTAGAAAGGTTCTTACTTTTTAAGCGTGCAAGAAGATACTGCGGCTAATTAGAATTTTATTTAAAACTTGTAAATCTTTCAATTTCACATCAAGTAACTACAAGAACACTGATACGCAACTCAAATGCTGCAAAACTGTACCAAGTTTTCAATATCTAGACAAAAAAAACTAATTTAAATTAAATAATTAAATTAATCAAAACTTATCTATTAGTTACCTCAGCATATGCTGCCAAAGACTACTGCATACATATTTTGATTACAATTCCCTGACATCTCTGGGCGTTTGCCAAAATCAGTATGATCATCTTGCGATTTGACGTACTCGTTAGCTCATACCATTTAGAATCATAAATAGCAATAATAAATTCATCGTTCTTAGATGTTATAAGTTGTCAACAAATTTAGAACAGTAGTAAATTCCCTGCTATGTATACAGTGATGGATTTACGCCTAGGCCCGTGAGTCCTGGGCCTAGGGCGGCAAAATTTTAGGGGCGGCAAAAACTTAAGGACGACAGAATTTTGAAGGCGCAAAAATACAAGTATAATTGAAATTAATAATTGAGTTGGATTCGTTTTGTTATTAATGTATGAAAAGTAAATCATATTAAATAATTTTATTATTGAACTTCGTTTTTTAAATTTTCTAATTTATCAATATTCGCCTTTAATAAAAATCTCTTGGGTATTTATTTAAAAGCCACAGAACTATTTTTTCTTATAAAAGCAATTTTTTATAAGAAATTGAATGTTTTATTTTTTTCTAATTTAATTTGATGAATCATCAGAATAATGTAAGAAAATAAAAATTTTTATCGGAAATTGAAAAACAATTTTGTGAAATTTTTCAATAACTTCAATGGGCGAATATTAATGAAATTCCGAAAAACAATATATCTACAAATTTGAAATATTTTCAAAAATTAAAAAACATAATTTCATGTAACTTGAAAATATTCATTTTTATTCAACTAAGAATTTGAATTAATTTATTTTGAAGCGTTTTATAGAAAAGCAACATTTCCATCATCCAAATCGGTCCACGCGTTAGGGAGATAGACTAAAGCAATTGTAGATGTAAAAGTTTTATCTTAGTAACATTGTAACAACACAATCTATATTAAAAAAAAAAAATTGACTACAATAATAGGTGTGAGTGGGTGGGGTGGGAGGAGGGATGACCCATTATTTAACAAAAAAAGAAAATCGAAGTTACGAAGTTGGACAATAGCGGCTGTAGGTGCAAACTGTTTCTCTCAAATCAAATGTAGTAGCTATATTATACTACAAAAAAAGTTTAGTAAAATGAGAGTGCGGGTAGATGGGTGGGTATGTAGCTGGGAGGAGGGATCATACTCTATTTAACAAAGAAGAATTATCAAAATCGGTCCACGGGTTAGGAAGTTGGACTTAGGAAGTTTTCCTTAGTAGCAAATGGAAGAACATAACTTATTCTATAAACAAAGTAATAGAATTATCCAATCCCGCCCCTTGCGAGCTACCTTTGGCTTTATAACTTTTTAATGAATTTACCAATTTGAATGAAATAACCTTTAAATTAAAGCTGAAGTTTTATATCTTCATGCTCAGTATTATTCATCAATATTTTAAGCCTTGATCCTACTTTTATAGGGCGGTACAATGCATTTTCCATACATTTTAGTAGAATATTAACAGAAAGAAACCGTTGTATATCTTACTATAACGAAGGTAATTCTAAATCGTTTTCATATTTGAATTCTACTCAGCAATACCTTTTTGATACAAAACTTGCCAGGAGAAAAGATAAAAAAAATGTCGTAATTTTTGCTAGGGTATGGTCCAGGATTTCGGCATTGAAATAATTTATCTCGAAATGGATACAAATGAGTTGAAAAATCAGAAATACACTAGTTAGTAAATACCCGGACGATTTAGAACAGACATTAGGAAATGAATGTATTCACTTACATTATCAACTGAAAGATTCATTAGTAACTACTGATGATGGATGTTCTGCACAAAATATATACAATGTATTACATTCACGGAATCTTCGGGATGTTTATTCTAATGTAGACATTGCTCTACGATCTTTTTTAAGCATTCAAGCTACAAATTGTTCGGGAGAAAGATCTTTTTCCACCCTGAAACGGGTAAAAACCTATTTACTTGCAAGTATGGGCCAAGATAGACTTAATGCCCTCGCATTATTGTCTATCGAGGCTCAATTAGTGCAAGAAATTTATTACGTGGATATAATCGACGTTTTCGCGCCAAACTAAAGGGAGAAAAAAGAAATTGACCTCATAAGTTAATTAAAAAAATGTATTTACTATTTATTACAACAAATTATATTTGAATTACAAACTTAGATTTGAAATTATTTGTAAACAATTTATCGACATTGAAAAGCAATTTTGCCGCATCTCAAAAAATTCAATTTATGTTGTATCTAGTATTAAATCCATTTTACACTAACTTTAGGATAATTTCATCTTTTTTGTCTAATGATCATTATTTCAGAACTTTTACTCCAAGAATTACCTTTCTATCTTCTCTCGTTAAAAAGTAATGAGCTCTACTGTAAACCTCCATTTTCAAGATACGACAAAATTGCTTTTCAGCGTCGAAATGTAAACCAATAAAGAGTTATTAAAAATAATATTTGACAATTTAAGGCCATTGTTTCATTTTTTCTCGAAAAAACGTCAATTTTTATATTTTTTTTTCTTAGAGACTTTATTAGCTATCAGTACAGTATCAGTATTGTTTTACGTTACCATTCGTGTTATTAAATTTTTTTTTTTGTTCTTCCTTCCATCGTCCTTTTTATAGATGGCGTAGAAGTAGAGGTCGCAAAAAAGGGTTGTAAAACAGTTCCCAAACAAAAAGAACCAATAGGGTAGTGTTATCTCTAGTGAGTAAAAATAAAGTCAAAATTCCGATAATTGTAAGTTTGGGGAGTACTTAAAAAAGTTGATCATTTTAGAACAAAAGTGCACCTGCAGGAACCAATAAAAAGAAAACGAATGCATATTAAGTCTTTATAATGGTTCACTCACTGAAAAAAACTTCAATAAAGAAAATGCGCTAAGTTTCAGATCGATAAATTAATTACTTTTTGAGATATCGTGGGAACCACAAAAAAAAGTCATTTCGAGAAAAACGCGTTGAAAGTTTTTTTTCATTTAAAGTTATATAATTTTATTTTTAAATATGTAAACAATGGCCTTAAATATTTAATAATTCAATATATAATTTTGACAATCAGTTTTACATTAAAAAAAGGGCGGCACATCAGCAAGGGCCTAGGGCGGCATCGAACCTAAATCCGTCACTGTATGTATAGGGTAAGAATATACCCCGCTAACAGATGTTTCTGAAATTAGATCTTAAAAAAAATTACTTATTATTCTGATAAATGTTGGATGTTAATTAGATAGATTGATAATTACTGATGCAATTTGAACGATTCCGGCGTATCCAGCAATAATATATGTCGGCACATTTAGCAATATAAAATCCTCGAAAATCTCCTTGAATTTGTTAAGAATAGTAATCGCATGGACGTGATTCTCTACAATATATTGGAAAAGCTTCTTTTGCTTATCTTCTGTGTCAAACTCACTTTTTTTATCACCAATAAATTCACAGTACAAGATACAAAGATTAAAAATAAATCTTTTTACTTGCGATTCAGCAGAAAACCCTAAAAGAGATTCAGGGCCCATATTCCCATCCGCTTCTGTTAGAAAAGTATAGAGGCTAAGTACTGGCAATAATGAAATAACGATAAAGCATAAAATGCGATTGATTTTTGATATTATTTTGATTTTCGGGGTTTCAGATACTTTTAATCCATTTGCGTACATTACTTTTTCAATAAAATCAAAAAGAGAAGCCCAACTAGTGGACTCTGTATCCAAATATGTTCGAAAGTAAGCTCTGATCATATTGTCAAGCTTTAAAGAAAACTGATACTGATACTTCTGTATACGACTTAAAACAGTTAACTGAAACTTTAGAATTTCAATATTTTCATATTACTAACGGATTTGTATGAGTCATTATCACATGACCTGCTTTTCAGTTTTTGCGGGAATGATGGTATTGCACAGGCTGCGGAAAACTGGGATGGCATTAAGTTATTAATATCTAATGTTTCAAGAAAAGTTCTGCTAGATTTGCTTATGCATATACAATCATGCGTGTATTGCGAAAAAATCAATCGACTTCCACCTCCTATTTAAAAATTATTTATTTCCAAGGCTATTTTGAAGTACAAACTGATTCTAGTATATTTGTATATGTTGAGAGTTTCCATCTACATAGCTTAATTAGTTTCTGCACGCATTTCATACTTTTGATTGAAATTGATCTATTATTTAACTTGCATCTGCTTTGAACAAATCTGGTTCACTTCTAACTATTTGATGCCTTCGATTTGGTTACATTCTCATAAATTGTGAAATATTGCATGTGTTCCAGTTGAAGGCCTCTTATAAAATTCCGCCTTTGTCCCTGCGTTCTTCTGAAATAATATTTTTAAATCTTTTTCTCAAATGAGCTTAGTCTTAGTCAATACACTGCTTGGATTAATTTGAAAATTTTTGAAATGAAATTACTGGGGTAGATCTTTAAAAACTTTTGGCCGTTAATCAACTGGTGATGTTGAATCAGCCCAATTTTGCGGCAATTTCGGAACATAATTTGAAGAGAACTAATTCTACAAAGACTAGGGAGCAATGTAAAGTCACTATCATTAGAATTTAAGCACCAATATCTCTCAATATAATAAATATCATTTAGTAAATACTTAACCGAGCTTACACAAGACATTCCAGACATTGCCATTACTTAGAAATTTCCTTGTAAATAAAAATCAACAGGTAAAATGAAATATTTTTAAAAATAGACCAGCCGCTCTAAAAAGCCTAAAACAGTACCTATTGAACCTTATCTCTGTTGTATTTTGAAGTCTGTGAAAATTAATCAAGCAAAACAAGATTTCGTTCATGAACAAAATCAACCCTGAAGTATTCTTCGACAGAATTCCATTGGGATAGTAGTTTTTTAGCGTTTGTTTGATGTCACTGTGTTGGGTAGATCAAAAGATAAAAATAAAAGTGTAATGGGCATACCATGAAAAACTGAAATTTATGAATCACCCTGTAACGATCAAATGGTTGGGATTGTCCCGCCCCTGCCATACAATTTTTTGTTTGACTAGGTGAGAGCTATCATTTGAACTCATTTTGACCTCTAGAAACGTTACACCCTGTATACATATGTATATGTATACAATCAAAATCCAAATTTTCATATTTTACGTCTTTAAATAAGCCATTATCTATTTCAGTGCAAAATTTGACATTTTTAAGGGGGGAGGTACCTGTAAAAGCTTAAATTTTGCTTGAGTTTCATGATTTTTTCTTTTAAATGAAAGAGTCATTATAGGTATATTTTTGAAAATTGGCATCTAGTTTATTCAAACATTAACATAATATAATTTTTTATTTTTTATTTTAATTATTCAAAATGGCTGATGTGCACTAAATTCTTCCAGGAAGGTCGCAGCGAGACTTCTCAATCGGCGAGCATTGTAGCATCGGTTCTAGTGATCTGAAATCAAAAACCAAAATTCTGTGTGTTTATTAATGTCATAATTTCTAGGTGAACCTAAAAAAATTAAAAAAAAATTTCGCGGAATAAAATACTTGAAAATTATAACATGAATTTTGGGCCGAATTTTTCTATTGTTTTTGCTTAGATAAAATTATTTTTTCAAAAATTTTTCGGAAATTTGTAGGTTCTTATAGAAAATAATATCATTAAAAAGATGTTTGCAAAATTTCAGCGAGATCGATCAATAACTTTTTGAGTTTTCGTGTACGCCAGTTTGAAAAATATGGTTTTGAGAAAAACGCGTTTAAAGTTTGAATACATGAAAATTCAATGATTTTAGTGACTTACCGCCATATAATTGTCCTTATGTAGCCTCGTAGAACTCATTTTGTTCAATTAGTTGCTGTTGACGTGCTTGACCAGCTTTTTAAGTGGCTAATGAGTTGCGTCGATTTCCTTGAGTCACTCTCTGTTCATCCATTTTTTCGGCGTATGATTTACATTGTCGGCCAACTATTATGTCTGAACAGTTAATTATTTGTAAAATCGATGAATATCCTTCATTGAATAAACCAGCAGCAATCTATGAGACTATTTCAATGATTTTTGACCCCGAATGTAGGTGTTTTGGAGCGAGACGCCAAACGGTAGAGTTGAAACTCTCATTTGCGTTTTGCGTCTGACCACCCAAACATCTTTCAAGCAATTCATCTCACCATAAATCTTTAAATATTGGCTCTACATGCTTTTGGATATCTGGATGTAGTGGTGCAGGGTTTTTAAAATCTTCTCCAGAAGCTTCAGCTTTTTGCCATTTGCGCCAGCTGTCGGGACCAGGCGGACAGTACGCATGTCTTGGCTTGTCATCCGTGGAGCACATATGATAGTAGGTGGCCATTACAGCCTTTTTCATATCCTCGAGGTTGTTAACATTCCAACGAATAGCTAACCCGTAGTATACTGATAATTTGTTGATGAGAGCTTCAGTTAGTTTGCCTTTTCCTCCGCCATACGAATTTACATCTAGAATTCCTTTGAATATTTTTGAATCGCCATCTCCTATGTTATTACCGCATTTCACGCCAAACAATTCTTCTGATCTTAAAAACATTTCTTTAATTGATTCTACTTCCATTGCACCCGCAGAGCCCTGGTGATTCTCTTGACATTCTGACTGGTATTCTTCATACCATGCATCATATTCTTCAGTACCTTGTCTATTTTTCCAAAAGTTACACCCTGAACAATAGCTAGATTTTACTACTAGATCGATGACCTTACCACAGTAGTATCCAATGAGCGCTGTAACACCATATAAAGATTTAAAGCCACGTGTTTTCCATGAACCATCGCCTGATACTTTTATATTTGAAATTGGCCTGCCATGTTTTTCATTTTCTATTTTTCTTCCTCTACAGCCTTTTTACAGCAAGATTTAAATACGGATTGCGTGGCGGTATATAAATGCATAAAAATTTTATTATATGCACTTTCACTCAAGCCGTCCATAAAATCACAAAATATATTAATCCCCTCTCTAGCGACCCCTAAAAGACGCATAACAACTACAATCCTACGATTAATTTCAAATCCATTATTGATAAATGGCCCTGAGTTAATATCTCTACCACCGCAATGACATAATAAAACTATCTTGAAACCCAGTCCTCGATTGCCAGCTTCTTCAAATTTCACTGCGTGTTTACACTCGCGACACACATCAAGTTCTGACAACGCAGTGAACACCGTAAAAAATTCAATAAATTTATAACAATGCATATTAAAGTAATGAATGTCCTCACTAGTCACATTAGATAATTTTCTCGCACTTGCACTCGATTGTTGGGCTTCATCATTTTTAGTCTGCTGATTTCCATGAAATTTTCGTTTACGCGGGTGTCCTGACCGAGCTGGTGTATTTTTAACTCCTTTAGGATGCGAACTCATTTTTATATTTATTCGATTTCGAAGTCGTTGCGTACAGAATGAGCTCCAAAACTAAACTGAACAAAATTAACAGCAACACCGGATCTTTAACAGCAAAACTGGATCTGGCCTGTACGAATATACTCTGTAGCAACTGTGAAACTGTCCTTTACTTGGAATTTGTCAGTAAAAGTATTTCAAAACATCTGTTCATTCAAATTTTTAACAATAGAAAAGTTAAAGGTAAAGAAATTCAAGAGACAGGTAAAAGAGTCGGCCGCTTAACTATACCTCTGCCAACGCTCGAACGCAAAGAATAGGGTCGTCACGGCTAACACTCTATAATATAAGAAATACTTAAAATTATGTTCTAAAAATTTGGTGACGTATTCTTAAAGGATTATACTAAAATTTTATGAAAAAAAAAATTTTTCAACATTTTACAAATGGGGTTTCGTTATTTTTATAAATTTACCCTTATTGCAAAACAAATCGTTCAAAATTCGAGTGGAGCAAGAAATATTTAAAATTTCTTGACAAGATCGGCGTTTATAATAAAGAAAAGCAAAATTCCTTGGCTCAATACCCAAGGGTCAGCTTTTTTAGCTGCTGAACATCGTCAAAACAAACCGAAGACTAGATTTAAATCCATCTAAAAAATCAAACACCGAACTATCCTATCATAGCTGAACGGACACCGCATTGACTCTATAAGCGCTCCGTTTTTTTTCACTTATGATACGAAACAGTAAAGAAATTAAATATTTTGTTAATTTTATTCATAAAAATTTTCATTATTACATTCTTTTTCTTAGTTTCATTATAAATTAAAGAGAATACAGTGCTGATCAAAATAATAGGTCTAATGAAAAAAACACAAAAAAAAATTTTAACAAAGTTGTAAAAATAATTATTCAAGGGGGAGTAATACGCTAACTGACAGTGTGCGTGTCTTAACTGTGAGTACTGAAGGAAGTCCGATATCACCCTCAACGCGGAAAAACAGTCTCAGTCTTAAAGACTGGTTAATTGGTGTCGGACAGAGAGACAGCTACTCTCTTAATTAAACTCCCCTAATCTAAGGTGTTAAGCGTTTCTGTTCCCATTGGATAGTTTGCAGCTAGACGTAACTAGCTGTATTCTAACGGAGCCTCCTTAATACCTGTCCACCTCAAGGACTATTCTTGGACTTTCCATTGAACGGGGCTCGCCATGGTTGACTTCCCTTACGCCATCTCATCTATAGACCTTGTCACGAAAGTGGTCGTCTATGAATTATGTTTTCTATTAATACCTCGCCCACGCAGAATGGGAAACAACCCGCCGTCAAGCCAGACCCACTGGGTCTTTCACTGGGGAGCTGCTGACATCACTGTAATTGAGGTATTTGGGGAAGATGCAGGGATGCTTAGAGTAGCCCAAATTACATTTCAACACTCGAAGTCAGCGTTTGGTGCTCTTCTCGTTCGCCCGGCGCAGAAATGAGAGAAGCTCGTTCTCATCCAAGGATCTTGGGTCGTAAGATACTAGGTTTGCGGACTAAATTTAAAGGGATATAAGATATAAGAAGACCCAGGTCATGTACCTGCACTAAAAACTACAATAATACCCTAATCCTTTCCCAGTTTACCTGAAATAAAAAGAATGAAGTAAATTAGAATAAGTCTACACACAAACAATTTTTATTACACATGAAATGATAATGCTCAGTAACTAAACAAAGGCAAAATCAAGACAATGAAGTCAACATGAAATGTAAACATAAACAAATCATAATAATAATCGAGATAATTACACTGAAACTACATGAAATACATAAAATATACCTTACCTTTTACTTACCTTTTTATCGAAAATCGGAAGCCAGATGATGGTAATCCGTCAATTCGCGACTTTTTCCGCGGCTTCCTAAAAAGAGGAGAAAACATTAATTTCATTGAATTAATACTGCACATGCACAAAAATACACTTAAATAACAATTCACAACACTATTTACAAAAGCACAATTAATACTTACCGAGTATTTATCGCAAGCTTACATCACTCGCGAATGACAGTTGTTGAAATTTCACTTTTAAGAAAAGCTGTCAAACTTTATGTACTGCCAACATGCAGCACGTCAAACAATTTAATGAGGAATCGAGTGGTAATAGTTAAATTGTTCAATTTTAATTCCCCATCGAGATACTTTTAATCATTTAAATTCCCTATACTCAAAATGAGTGGGAAAGAGAAAACATCAATTATATATATATTAGAAAAAGATAAATAAAATTCTCTTTCAGTGGAGACTTTAAAATGGAGAGAAATGTTGAACAACGCCATCTCTTGTAAACATTTAAAGTACAATTAATCCAACTTTTGTGCAATTTGCGGCGAAAAAAATGGCGAAATGCGGCGAAAAAAATGGCGACAATTAAAGTCTCCACGAAAATGGCACAAAAGCATATAGTGATGGACTTAATTTGTTCAAGATGGCCGAAAAGCTTATAGAAGCAGAGTTTCAGAAGAGATCGCTCTTCTTCTTAGTAATATTTCATCGAGGCAATATCTGTGCAAATTTTTATACCGTAAGTGAACTAGCATCCAAGACGGCATTTTGACCTCTAAATGCAGTTCTGCAAATTTTAAATAATCATTTTTTTTATTTTCAGCAAGTTCCGCAATTTTAAATTATAATTTTTCTTATTTCGTTTCATTTATTATTATTATTTTTGTTGAGTTATAATTTACTTTTGGTTCATTCTTTTTTTTTTTAAATAATTGCGAATAAGTAGATAAGATTTTTTGTTTTTTAATTTCTCTTTGTTTTATAATTTCGTTTATTTTTTTGTTTGTTGAATAAATTAATTTCAATTAAAGCCGCAAATTTACGACTTATTATTTATAAAACCTACCTTCAGGACGATTTTGATTTTTTCATTTTTGGTTGAGTTTTTTTTAATTTTATATTTTCCGCTACACACCCAACATATCTCCTTTACAGCCTTAAGAAATGTCGTCAGAGATGCCATTAAACAGAAGACGACGCTGGCTATCGCATCTGACGCCAATGCCCACCACACAATCTAGGGTAGCTCGGACATCAATAAAACGGTGAGTCATTTTTTGCATTTTATTCTTGGTACTAACCTACATATATGCAGTGTGGGTGTAGAATCCATCTTTACTTACTCGATTAGGCGGGAAGTTCTGGACATAACGTGAGTGGAATGGAAGGTATCTAAGGAACCATCCTTCTCCGACAAAGTTTACATTTAATTCGGAATGGATTTTCACAAACGGGTTCGTTCTCCCTAAAAAATTAATTATATTATATATACCTACTACCAAAGGTCACCCTATTATCCAAAATAGCGAAACCCTCAACAAGGTGGAGCACACTCTAAAGCTTGCATGTAATATGGCGACACAGATTTATTGTCCCGACTGGCATCCCAGAGATCTATACCCCGATGTTGGTCGACGGAAATCATAAGCCTAAGGAAGGAATGTCGTAAGCTCTCCAACAAAGCGAAAAGAACAAACGTTTGGACTTCCTATAAAGAATGCCTCAGTAAATTTAAGAATTTGATTATAAAGGCAAAACGATCTTTATGGGAGTGTTTCTGTTATCAAATCAAGAGTACCTCTGAAGCCAGTCTCCTGCAAAAAATCCTCTGAACAACACTCAGTATTCTCCGTCTACTCTCTAAACAGGATGGTAGCTAGACTTCATCCATCCTTGAGTCGATGGAGCTTTTGGTTGATACCCACTTTCCGGACTGTTCACAACTGACATTGATAAATCGACAGAAACTCCGGGCGGTCACGAACTGGTTTACAAGATACTCAGTAAGAGGAAGTTGAAATGGGCGAGACATTTTTAAGCCCTGTAAGTCACCAGGATTAGATGATACCTAACATCCCAGCTGATATTCAATCAACTTTCGAAATCCGCATTAAGTGTCTCATAGTCATCTACGAGGCTTGCCTAAACCTTACGTACATTCCATCCTCGTGGGTGAAAGTGTTCTTTGTTCTTAAAGGTGGACGAATCTGCAAATCCAACGACTTCAGGCCTATATCACAAAACAATGGATAACGTTCACAGGATGGCAACACTGCTGATAACATGTGCCTTTAGAACCACACCTTCCAAAGCCCTGAACACTAATCTCCACCTTCTAACGTTAGATCTCTTTGTCATGCAAACCATATCCTCAGCCGCCATTAGGCTTAACTCAATCCAGACCTGGAAACGAACCGACTTCGGTCACTCCAAAATCCTGGACAGAAGAACTAACAGCAATATCGACTATACCTCGCCCAAGCCTTTCTTTAAAACTAAATTCGACTCCTTCCTTCTCTTCGGTCCCAATGGGGGGAGTCGGCAAATCTCCACACTGACGGCTCCAAATTAGAAGGCAAAGTAGGTGGAGGTACCTTCTCGGAACATTTTGACCTCGAATATCATTCCGCTTACCTGACTGCTGCAGCGTATTTCAGGCGGAAATCATGCCTAAAGAGGTAGCCGCGGACCGCGTGAATCATCTAACGCCACCTAGAGACAACATATGTATTTTTACAGATAGTCAGGCCGCTATTAAATTCCTCACGGGAGTATACACTATGTCCAAAGCGTTTGTAACACGTCGCTCAGCTCTAAATGACATAGCTGAGCACCTGAAAATACGGCTCATCTGGGTGCCTGGACACAGTAATATTCCGGGTAACTGTAGAGCCGACGTGCTAGCGAGAATCAGTACCACTCGTCCTGATACGGACATTAACCACCAGCTAGGTAAACCGCTGGCCACTTGCAAACTGGAACTCTCACAGGAGGCAAGAGCAACACACCTATCCGACAGAGATGGCCAAAACTTGACCCTAAACGGTCAAGAGAGCTCATCCTACTCGGACGCAAAGCAATTAGCAGTACCGTAGCCCTTATTAAGGGCCACTGCCTCATAGGTAGAAACGCCGATAGACTAGGCACACCTGTAAGAGTTGCCATGCCGAAGAGGAAGTGGAAACCATACTCCACCTTCTTGGTAACTGCCCGGCCCTATCCAACAGTAGGAACCGGTTTTTGGGCTTCACCTTCTTAGAAGAGCTAACCGAACTAGGCTCCACTGACGTCAGAGACCTATCTCATTTTTTCAGGAGTTCCAAATGGTTCCCGCCGACGGGTAAAGGCTGAACACACTTCCCATTCCAGCCAAATTTATTTTGACTCCCCGTGAACTGGTTCCACTGGTGACAGATAACTGGCTCGGTGCACAGGGGGGTAACAGGTTTACCCGCTTCTTCTCTAGGTATTTTTATGGGGTTTTAAAAATCGTTGTAGCCTCAATTTGTGGTATCACAATGGGCCTCCTTGGCCTAAGTGTACCTTCTTAGGCAGCCAATTTAGCTTAACCTAACCTCACCCGGCCTATAAGTCTCTTCTCTTTCCTACTCAAAACCCTGCAGACTCTTAGATTTCTACATTAAAGAGACAATCGAACCATCCAAGCTGTCTCTTTCATCACGCTGTCTCATTCACATGCATACACTAAAGGTAGGTGCATCGTGAGTGCCATGCACGAACTTACTCCAAGTATAAAAGATTCATTAATGAACAGAAAATACTTGCATTTCGATATGGAGGGTCACCAAACCAGAGGCGATAGCGGTATGCTTGGAGAGGCTGGATCTGGACGGTCCTTTCATCGAGCTTATTGAACTTATGCTAGAAAGCTAGAGATACAAAGATCGGTTACGGTACTCCTCATGGAAGTATTCTCTCACCGCTCTTGATGAGTTTCTCTTGGATCTGGAGCACCCCGGAAACAAGGTTTTCGCCTACGCTAATGATATTGTCCTGATTTGTTCTGGTAAGCACGCTAACACATTAGCTGAGGTGTTGTAACACGCCCTCTACCGCCCTCAACAAGATATCGTCATGGAGTGATGAGTGTGGTCTGGGTATAAACTATAAGATAGAGATGACGCTCTTCAGTTGGAAACATAATGTCTCTCCTATAAAGTTCGCTATGCTAAATGAGGTTAGGTTAAAATTAGGTAACCAAATTAAATATCTAGGTCTTGTCTTAGATAGGAAACTTAGCTGGAACCCTAATATCCAAGAAAGAGATCGTAAAGCTACAGTAGCGTTGTACTTGTGTAAAAGGGCAATCGGCAGGAGGTGAAATATGAAACCACGTATTGTGTACAGACTCTATACTAGTTTTATACGTCCCATACTCACTTATGGGGTGGTCGTATGGTGGTCAGCACTGAACAAGGCATCTAATAAGGTTTAAAGGACGGCAGCCCTACTAATAATAGGTGCTCTTGAAACCGCAACTTCTAAAGCTCAGTCCAGACTTGGAAACGCACTGACTACGGACACTCCAAAATCCTGGGCGGTACCACACACAAGACTTTATTTAATGCTAAATATGATTCCTGTTTCCCTACCAGTTCGGATTTGTAGAAAGCCCCCCTTAATGAGAAGAGTCAGTGCATCTTAACATTAACGCCTCCAAATTGAAAGGCGCTGGTTGGGTATATTTTTCGGAACTCCTGGACCTCGCCATATCATTTCCTTTATCTGACTATTGTACTATTTTTCAGGCAGATATCATTGCTATAAAGGTAGCCGCATGCCGCCTAAGGCACTTTACGCTGCCTACGAATAACATCTGTATCTTTTCAGTTAGTCATTTTATAGCAGATTCCTCATAGTAGTGTATACAAACTCCAAACGGTTCTAGCATGCCGCTCAACTTTGAATGGCATAGCTGATCGTCTGAACGTGCGCTTGATTTGGGTACCGGGGCAAGTGACATTCCGGGTAACTGTAGAGTCGCCGAGCTAGTGAGAATCGACACCACTATTCTCGACTCGGACAATAATCACCAGCTTGGTAAGTCGTTAGCTACGAGGAAGTAACTAAAGGAGAAGCCCAAAAGCTTAAAAGCGCGTGGCAATTTTAAAGATATGTGAGCATTTTTCGCACACTTCAAAAAAATATATGGGAGGCGGTACCAAAAATTCATTGCGGGAAGGGGACTTTGGCGCCCTTTTTAAAATTATAATTTATAAATTAATTTTCCTCAAAACAATTATACACTGCAATTGAATTATAATAAAAGAGTGCAAGTATGAATAGTCAATACATTTTTTAATAATAACAATACTTGGAACAATAATGTTCTTTAATTTATTAACTTTGCAAAAATTAAGCTGGTATTAAAACGACACATTTTTCCACACCACCTTAAGATATATTTACAGTAGTAACATGTATTTCCTTTCATTAAATATTTATAATTAAAATTGAGAATTAAATACATGTTGAAACCGTGTTAACACCTGTTGAGGTAATGCATCTAAGCGCGTTGCCGTTTATTTTAAATGGCCGGTTCCCCATTAGGCATACCACCATCTTTTAAAATTTTATCAATACTGTATGTTAAAATTTATACATAAACCTACCAGTTGTATATTTGTCATGTTTTCAGATGTGGCCTTTGACTGTTTGTTTAATTCCTGCCTGTTGAAAATAAGTCCTGGGCTAAAAAATGTTCTGAGCAAACGACGCTCTTGTTGCTGACTTGTAATTCCATTTTCCCAATAGCTTGCAGCCATCTTCCCGGCAAGACGATATTTTTTGGAAATCTAATGAATAGGAATAATATTTATGTAATTATATTCTGAAATAATTTAATGCTGGCAAAGGTGTATTCAGCTAAAAAGTATGCGCCCGACCATGCAAAATATATGAAGATAAGCTGTAATCACAAAATAATTAAAATTTTAATTCATATATATTATAATTTAAGTTTATTTTAAAAAGTTTAAATTTATTAACAAAAAAAAATGTGAAAAGATATTCCAGTAGGCCGCCGGTGGCTGTTATTCCCACAAGATTGCAAAATGCACTTAATTTCACCTAATGAATAAAATTACACAGTTTTCGAAACAAAGTTTAATTAAATAAATCTATTCACGTCTTTCACTATATCACTACTAAAGTTTTAAATTATATTATTACTTAATCCAAGTATAATCGGAACTTTTCACTCGCGAAATCAAATTAGTTATTGAAATGTCAATACCAAGTGACAGCTAAGACCCAGTGACTCAGCTAAAAAGAAAAAAAAATTTGACAGCTAAGACCCAGCCGCAGAACAAAAACTTGCCATGCTCACACACACGACACACATTGTTTTGTGATTTTTAGGGCCTCTCCTTTAGTTACTTCCTCGTAGGTCGTTAGTCACATGCCAACTGGAAATTTCACAAGCATCCCTCATGACTGCAAGTGTAGGATGACAGAGGGAACACAATTGTGTAGGAGTTGCCAAGACGAGGATCAAGGGGAAACCATACTCCACCTCCTCTTCAATTACCCGCCATTAGCCAACCAATAGAACAATTTTTTTTAGTTTTCAGAACAACGAAAAACTTGAGCAAATGCTTCTTAACCGATTAAGCATCCTGAAAATTTACTAATGAAAAAGTCTTATCAGAGCATTTAGCAAAAATACAAACGGAAACATCAAGGTTGGAAATAATAATGTAATTTTAGAGCAGAGCTTTTTCAAATCAATTCTACTAGACATTTGAACGCAGCCTATGTGTTTATGACCTACTAAGAAGCGAAATCGATCACCTCCATTCTGAAGTTTTTCTTACCATCGGTATATAAAATTTTTTTTTGTAATTTAGATATTACAACAAGCACCTTAATAAATCATACACTACATATTTAAAGATACGTCATACTGAGTTCCTGGTTTTGTTTTTGAAAAGAATTTCACAATATAAAATCATGACAGTAAGAAAAAATTCGAAATGGAATTAATCTATTTGGCTTCTTAGTGGATCATGTCAAGATCCTATATTAACAAAACAATCAAAATAAAAGCAACAGGAAAGAATTGGAAACAACACGAATGCTGCCACAAATCAGGTTCCGTCGGTGGCAAACCACGGTTGTTTTCTACTGACAACAGATTACGATTAAAGAGCATTACGCATTTGAAAGTAATGCCGGTCATTCGATATCCACCTTTAAGTGTCTATACTGCCACATCCCTCTGAAGGGGCTACGGAAACAAAGAGAGTAGATGGGCAACGTCTTTACAAATAGTATAAAGGAAACTCAAATCAGTTCAAACAGTTTTGTTCAATTTAGTAATGGAATTCTTTTCTTTACTAATTACTGAGTGCTCATCAAAGATGCATTTTTTCTAGAAAAGCCGAATCAATTTTAAACTCTAAAATAAAAGGAACCATCACGGCGTGTTATAATAGAGCATCTACTTCCATTGCGATGCAGACTACAGACAGTTTCTTTCCTTGTATCTGAGCGGAATTAAATTTATCCGCCACTATGAACTTTTAACAATGCACTGAAATTTTAATGGAGTCAAAGTCCCTCAAGGGGAAAAATGCAAAACGAAATGCAAACAGCAGGAAAATGTCGCAAATTAAAAGTCAAACATTTCGCTCTTGGGTTGTAATTGCCAGAAGGCAGTGACCTCGTTTTCTGTACAATTTCCTGAGAACCTTACAGACGATAATGAAATGAAATGTTACCAGGAAAACAAGCGAAAAAATAGTTGCTGAGAAAATGAGGAAAATTGCAATAGTAGTTCTTCGCAAAGCCTTTCATATTACAGCAGCTTCCTTCATCCTACAAACATGAAGTGCATCACGAAATTGCTGAAAGTCAAAGCACTCACACGTTCTATAAATTTGCAAGCCAAAATTACTTGGCTTTTAAGGTTCAGGAGCCCTTTCCTGCTAAAAGATTTGCTACAGGATATTTTACATGAATTGCTCCCTTTTGGTCACAATTGGAATTAGTAGAACCCAGAGCCGAATTGATTTTCTCTTACTTGGTATTTGGCAGAAAATGTTCTCAAATTCACAAAATCACCTTTGAAGACTGGGAATCCTGATGCAAGTTATAGGGCAGTAATCCATGCAAATAGATTGTACCAATTTCGCCATGATACTAGTTTCGATAGTTCTATGTCTTCTGTACAATTAACGGTGTTATTTCCCTATTCCTAACAAGATTAAGCTTGTCTAAAGAGTTCTGTAATACGACCCTTAATTCATCAATATTGTTTCACTAAAACATAAAACTAGTTTAACATGATGTTGCTAATTTAACCGCCTTCAATAAATTTTTAACCAGGCTTGGAAATTTATTTTAAACAAAACAGTCACATGCAAAATGGGCACTGCAATAAGATATAATGTCGATAAGATTCGCAATTTTAACTTCTCATTGCGATAACAAAAAAAAGAATCCATTTCTGTAGGCAACTGCAGTACTCTCTTATTTTTATTCTTTACAGTCAGTCTCATCCTGACTTCGAAACAATGCAGACCATTGTAATTTTGGATTAGCAATAAAATAATTATCGCATAAGCTTTGGTTTCATTTCTTTCCATCTAATTTATAACATCTATCGTTCAAGCATTGATCACAAAAGCGCTTAAGATCACACAAATGTTATTGTGTTAACTTTTGAGTGCACTTTTGACTGGTGACTTATATTTGTGATTTTTTTCTTTTTTTGGGTTCCGTACCTCAAAAAGAGAAAAGGAACACTTAAAGGATCACTTCGTCTTGACAGACAGACATTCGCAAATAAATCAAATCTTTTAGGGTACTTCTCGTTGACCTAGAATCATGAAATTTGGCAAGAAGCAAGGTCTCACGGCACAAATAAAGGAAAATCGTTAATTTGCAGTTATGTCACATGAAAAAATATTACGGAACCCTAGGTGCGCGAGTCAAACTTGCACCTTTTTCCAATGACTTCGAATTTATATTTGTTAAGCAAATAATAAAAGAAATTATTTATTTTTACATAGTGGTTTACGCCTGAAAATTTAATGCTTATTACTTCATATTGCAAACATGCAATAAACAAATACCTAAAAGCGACGATAAAACAATTTTTATTATTTTACTAAAACATAAATATTGAAAACAATTAACAATTAATAATAACATATATGTAAGTTAACAATTTCTTAAATCTGTAAATTAAAATTTTATCGCCTACGATTTATAACCGTCAACATAAGATTCACCCGAACTACATAGTTATCAATTTCTTAACTTTTATTTAGTAAGTTTCATCTTTAAGGTGAAATTCTCACGGAAAGTCATCATTGTATCAGTTTATTTGGGAATAGTTATGACTAGATTGATTGGCTCTTGTTGATATTCATTTATTTCTATACTAGAGACCTTATTTAAGTTAGAGCTTGTACGATACTGATCTGAACTTACAACTGGGCTAACCTAATGCCATTGCACTAAACAAATAAAAAGTGGATAAATGTGTGATAACTTGTAATATTACAAAATACATAAACTTGGAAGAATGGAACTGTTGACGTTGCGTCTGGTGTACCTGATACTAAGTCCGGTGTGAACTGTTCCCCTCTTGTAGAGACGGTTTGTAGGGTATGACTTCCTTTTAGGGCTGCAGATGTTGGAAACGTAATTTTTGGTGCTAATTTCCTAATTTTGGACAAGTTTGCTCACTCCTCTTACCCTAATTCTCTTACGGCAAAAGGCATGATAAAGGTGGGTATCCACCAAGGCAAACGAACATTTGCCCGCGATCAAAATTTCGTCATAATGACGTAAAAAGAGCTTGTTCCAAACCAAAAGAGCTTTTGCTCGCATGCAATATAAAGTCAGTATCCACCGAAAACAAATGATCGTGTGCAAACCTTTGCACGAAGGAAACCTTTTCTTGCGCGGAATGCTTATTTCGAATGCTAGTGAGCAAATTTTTGCGTCCCATTAAGGTATGTATCCACCAAGGCAAACGAACATTTGCCCACGAGCAAAATGACGTCAACAAGAAAGTGCACACCGCAGCTATGCACATCAACAATGCTTGCTCGTAGGCAATAAAACATGCGCACTAACTTTTGTTTCCAGGTTTTGCACGTCTTCAGCTTAAAGCGAATAGTTTCAAGTCATTTCATTTTGCGGTGCAAATGCGTGCGGGCAAAGTTTTGAAAGTGAATTTAATTTACATTTTGAGTTTATTTGAGTTTAAAAATGGAATGGACAGCTGTTTTGACACTCGCAAGAGATACGATAAGCTTGAATAAGAGCCACCACTTCCCAGAAAACTTGATGTTATAGCCATTATCACTCCTGCGCTAACGGATTTTCTATAGTTGGTGTCAGATCTTGCAATGATGGGACTTATTTTGGTAATAAACCATTCAAAGTCTGAAGAAGAAATGCTGGAAAAATTTTTGAAACCGCTCAAAGGGTCTGTTTTTAAGTCCTGTATCAAACTGGTTTTCTTGTGCATATCATCTCTACTTTTTGGTTGGTTGGTTGGTTATTCGGGCGGTTTGTTGCTAAGAAGCACTAAATTCACTCGGAGGCCATGAAGACCCATTGTAAATGCCCTTAAAAAGAAGAAGCATGTCAGAAGCCACCCAGATCTCTGTATGAATCTATTTTCTATTCTTTCAGAGCTGGACATTCGCAGAGTAGGTGCACTATGAACTGAATTTCTTCTTAATCTCTGCAGCTTCTACAGAACTCATTCGATACTACGACGCGTCTAATGGCAATAGCTCCTAAGGGGCAGTGTCCGGTGATGAAGCCGACGAGTGTTCGAATGCGCTTTCTATCTTCTCTACTTCTATCTCTACTTTTTAAGTACGGTCTCATCCAGCACTGCGGTGAGTTCCGCTTATTATTTAATGAATCCAGAATCACGCAAGAAGCACTTATCACAATTTCCTCCTCGTAAAACATGTCAAACCAAACTAACAAGGTGCTTGCGTGCAAATGTTATCCAAATCCAATGGGACGCAAGAATTTGCTCACTAGCATTCGAAATAAGCATTCCTAGCAAGAAAATGTTTCCTTCGTGCAAAGCTTTGCACACGATCATTTGTTTTCGGTGGATACTGACTTTATTTTGCATGCGAGCAAAAGCTCTTTTGGTTTGGAACAAGCTCTTTTTACGTCATTATGACGAAATTTTGATCGCGGGCAAATGTTCGTTTGCCTTGGTGGATACCCACCTTTAGATTTGGATAACATTTGCACGCAAGCACCTTGTTAGTTTGACATGCTTTACGAGGAGGAAATTGTGAAAAGTGCTTCTTGCGTGATTCTGGACTCATTAAATAATAAGCGGAACTCACCGCAGTGCTGGATCAGACCGTACTTAAAAAGTAGAGATAGAAGTAGAGAAGATAGAAAGAGCATTCGAACACTCTTCGGCGTCATCACCGGACATTGCCCCATAGGAGCTATGGCCATTAGACACGGCGTACCATCGAATGAGTTCTGTAGAAGCTGCAGAGATGAAGAAGAAATTGAGTCCATAGTGCACCTACTCTGCGAATGTCCGGCTTTAAAAGAACGACGACTCGCCTGTTTGGGAGCAAGGTTGGTGGACCTAAATAGATTCATACAGAGATCTGGGTGGCTTCTGACATGCTTCTTCTTTTTAAGGGCATTCACAATGGGCTTTCATGGCCTCCGAGTGAATTTGGTGTTTCTTAGCAACAAACAGCCCGACTTACCAACCAACCAACACAAAGTATAGATTATATGCGCAAGAAAACCAGTTTGATACAGGAGTTAAAAACAGATCCTTTGAGCGGTTTCAAAATTTTTGTCCAGCATTTCCTCTTCAGACTTTGAATGGTTTATTACCAAAATTAGTCCCAGCATTGCAAGATCTGACACCAACTATAGAAAATCCGTTAGGCTATAAAATCACGTTTTCTGGGAAGTGGTGACTCTTATTCAAGCTTATCGTATCTCTTCAGAGTGTCGAAACAGCTGTCCATTCCATTTTTAAACTCAAATAAACTCAAAATGTAAATTAAATTCACTTTCAAAACTTTGCCCGCACGCATTTGTACCACAAATGAAATGACCAGAAACCACTCGCTTTAAGCTGAAGACGTGCAAAACCTAAAAACAAAAGTTAGTGCGCATGTTTTATTGTCTACGAGCATATGTTGATGTGCATAGCTGCGATGTGCACTTTCTTGTTGACGTCATTTTGCTCGTGAGCAAATGTTCGTTTGCTTTGGTGGAAAAGTTTCCAAGTCATGCCACCTATATTTCAAGCCAAATACAGTGTAGGTACTTTGAGTGTTATGTTTTTCTCAGCTGAATTCGGTTGAAATATGGGTGGTATGACTTTAGATGTTCTGATTTCTTTGTTGATGAATTTCTGATTGTCAATTTGGATAGTTTTCTTATGAAACTGTATAAGGAAGCTTCCATTGAAGAGTCTACTCAGTTTGCCGCTTATGAATTCTCCATTGAAATTGCTAAGAAAAATTGTCTTCTCACTTATGGCTTCAATTATGTCGTCCTTGTTAAAGTGGAAATCACATTAAGGGGGAAGTACAGCCTAAAGAAACATTACTTTTGCGATTTTTTAAAATAAAATTTCTCGCTCTCCAGTCTGGTGATCGAAAAAAGAATTGATGACTTTTTTGTACTGTAAATATACATATATATATATATATATATATATATATATATATATATATATATATATATATATATATATATATATATATATATATATATACACAATATATATAGTGAAATTGGTCAAAGAACTTTATTAAAGAAGATTAGCTTAATATCACTTGTCCCGACCGAACTACAAAAATCAACTTCACTAGAACTAGAAAGTTTTATCGAGCTTTTCGTTGTTTCAAGAAAACGTGAAGGAATACGGATTTTATGTGAAGCTTGTACTGTAGATCTGCCCGTCCGTAAGAAGTTTTTAATGTGCGATATGATGCTCGTTGTTTTTATGCTGAGGTAAGTAAATCGTAAGGTGCAAATCGTGAGAACTTGCGTCTTTGAGGAAATTTGCAGGTTGAGAGTTGATGATTTTAGATTTCTACGAAAATGGTGAAGGTTCCTCATGCTGGGATGTAACTCCTCCCTCCTCATGTTTCGACTCCTGAACATGGGTTCCCAAATGAATGTTTACACTTGTTACACTTATTGCTGAGTTTAACTTATTTTAAATGACTTGTATTGTTGATGTGTTTCAAGTACAGGTTCCGCAGATTGAACTCGCTTAAAACCTCCTCAATAGTAATGTCTAGCTTCACATTTGGTAGCGCTTTGCTGTGGTATTCTACTTCCTGGTTTTCGCGTTGGAAACTTCTGATTTTGATTTTACAGTTTGTGAATTTAATGATGTTGTTTCCTTTTATTCTGATTCACAACTGCTCTCTACAATTATTTATTAATAACGAATCATTTAGGTTTTTAGTGATAACTGCGTTTTCCGACACTGATTCGATTCCCTCAGAATTATTCCTATCGTAACTACATTTCATATTCCTACCATTTAATAAATTAGCAATATGTTGGGCTTAGTACAGAACAAGATCTTTTTTTCTATATGTGTTTCTTGTTTATGTTCATAAATATTGCTTGCTAAGATACAATAACTTTATCTTTATTTGTGATTATTTCTAATAATTTGTCTTTATTTTTAATCTATTTTATTAGTGTTCTATAATATAAATGTTCTAATATATAAAATGATTATGAAAAATTGTAAATCTCTATTAATTTTATCTACATGATTTTCAAATTCGTTTATTTTATTAGTTATGTTTTCTGAGGCAGCGTTAATGTGGTTTGTAATATTCTATCTGGTCTGAAATCCGTTTATTAATTGTGACTTGATCGTTTAAGTTTTTTATGATATTTTTGTTATTCTGTTCTATCGCTTCGTAATGTTTTTAAATTTCCTTGCGGTCATCATTATCGATTACACCGGTTAAGTATCGGAGACCTTTGCCTACTACGTTCAGCAGTACTCGTTTAGTTACATGGTGGGAGATAATACTATTAGAATCCTCTTGTAAAAAATTGAGGTTATAAAGCAAGGTTGGATTATATTTGTTTCAATTCTGTTAATGCTGTGTTCATAGTGGTCTAAATCTATCACATGCAAAATTCTCTTGTAGTTCTGAATTATTGTAAGCTCTTATTCATTGAAAAGGGCGTACCCGTTTTCGGAACGTACCTCATCTATTTCTAATGATGATTGTGCCAAAATACAGGAAGGTGTTAGCAGAAGCGTGAGCAGAACGAATCCTGGATTCTTTTGAATGAATTTATATAGCGGGATAAAGTTTCTTTGTTAACTTTAAAATGTTCTTCTGTTGATTCCCTAATATTGACCTTTTATGATAGAGCTGAAATTTTGTAACTCGATTGAGTTTGAGATAATCCGAAAGTTTAGTTCTTTGTCTTCCCCTGTTACATATGTTTAACCTCTTCTCCTTATTTTTAAGAAGAGTTTGTTGTATTAAAAGATATTATTTGGTTTTAATCTTTTCGTTTAGGAAATCTATTGGTTTTTTCCTGTTGAAGAGTTAGAGGTCTCGTTGTAGACTTTTAGGCTTTTAACCAGGGTTCCGAATCGATACGAAAGTTCGTTCCAAATATCGCTTCAAATCGCTCCGGATCGGATCGGTGCGATATCTGGATCGATTCAGCCTGGAGCGTTATAAAAATATCGAACCGTTCCGAAGCGGATGGTTATTTTCCAAATCTGATATCGAACCGTTCCGGAGCGGATCGTTATTTTCCAAATCTGATATCGAACCGCTCCGGAGGGGATTGTTATTATTTTTAACTTCAATCGATCCGAACCGCTCTTGGAGCGATATTGAATTGATTCGGAGCGATTAGAATATCGCTAAACTGAATCAAAGGAATATGTTTAGTAATTATAAGAAAATAATCCTTACCTGCAACCTAATCACTAGGTGTTTTATACAAGGGGTGATAAGTAGGCTAGTGGATGTGTGGGTGTTGGGATGTGGATGGTGAGTGGGTGAATGAAAGGAAGAACTCTAGTAATTATAAACGTGCACGTCACCTGTAATTTAATTTCAAGGGGTCTTGAATTTAGAATGTTTTGTGAGTTAGTGAGACGGGTTTGGAGTGAATGTGGGTAGTATGTGGGTGATGGGCTAGAGGGTAGGTTGTTGGTGATGGCCTGAAATGTGAGGGGTAGGTGTGTGGTTGGGTATTGAGTGCCCACCACCCACATGCTACCCACATGCACTTCTGGAGTGCTATTTAATCGATTTGGAGCGATAAGAACCAAAGAAAGAAGTATGGTAATTTTTAGAAAGTGCTTCTCACCTGCAACTTAATAACAAGGTATCTTGCACTGAGAGGGCTTTAAATTTTAATCTGCGTGTTAAAAATTTCAACCAACACTTCACGTCTTTTTATTATTCTAAGAATTTTAAGTGAAGGGTCTCCTTTTTCTTTTTAATCTTTTAATTGATGAATCCAATGGAGTCCGTTTAATGCTAAACTATTTGAATTACTTAGCCAAATCAGGGAGTCCACTACAGAAGTTGGGTAAACTTCGCTTGCTTCAAATGTGCACAGGAATCCAAAGTAATAAAACAGAAAAATCCAGAAGCCCCTCATCAAATGTAGGTTGATTCTTAGTTTCAGAGAATACAATTTTATGAGGGTACATGCTCTTGTATGGATTAAAAACCTTATTACTCGGAAAAAAACGCGAGCGAAATTTGTTCGACTTCTTTAATTCGGTCAAAGGCGCGGCACAACACGCAGCGATATGCAAACAGAGAGCACAATTGTCCAAAATAAACAACATTTATTTCAATTAAACCAAATATTCAAGACCATAAATTTAAACATACCTTTAATGATCCCATGCACTTGGTGTTTTCCACATTACAATGATTATCACTCCTAGACTGATAGTAGGACATAATTTTGTCGTTTGATGCGCACTTAATATGTGCCTCTTCTTTTATTTATTTCGTTGTTCTCTCATAATTCAGGTTAGCTACAGCAATTTAGCTAGTTCGCAAGTTTATTATATAAGATTATATTACTTTAAGTTTCACTAGGGAAAGTTAGATTAGGAAGTTACCTTTGCGGATATTTTGGCCGCATGCAGCCTTTCTTCCTTTCCCTCATCACTGCCTTCCCTTTACTCTTCTACAACATCTAATCACCCTAACACCCGCTGCCTAATAATCCTGCTACTAACAGCCCCACACCCCACCACTCTCTCCTACCCAGCACCCATTCACCACAACCCTATAAACCCTATATATATATATATATATATATATATATATAAATATATATAGGTCAGTACAAGACACCTTGTAATCAAATGTCAGCTGAGGTAAACTTTTTTTAGATTGCCAGTCATATTCCAGAATAAACGCCTTGCCCATCATCTCCCACAACCCACCAAGCTCCTACACACACCACACACCCTCCCACTCACTCCTACCCAGGACCCATTTACCCAAACTCTAAAAGCCCTTTGATTCAGTGGAACGATATTCTAATCACTCCGAATCGATTCAGAGCGGTTCGGATCGATTGAAATTAAAAATAATAACGATCCGCTTGGGAGCGGTTCGATAACAGACTTGGAAAATAACGATCCGCTCCGGAGCGGTTCGATATCAGACTTGGAAAATAACGATCCGCTCCGGAGCGGTTCGATATCAGATTTGGAAAACAACGAGTCGCTCCGGAGCGGTTCGATATGTTCATAACGCTCCAGGCGGAATCGGTACTTGGAGCGGAGCGATGTTTTGTATCGATTCAGAAACCTGCTTTCAACAACTAGGTCTTCATCTAATGGTACACCCTCTTCTTTTTAAATAACACCCAATATTGGTAAATGCTCATTGAGTGTGCTGTGAAACCTATGGTCACGTTACTGGTATTGTTATTAGGGGTAGTGAAATGAATGTCTATTTCCTCACCCTGCAAAAAGTTTATAACATTGAGACTATTAAAATCTTTTTTCTGGTCCGTAATAATCATTTTCGGTTTCCGAAAAGAAACTGCGTAGCAGCAGTTTTAAGATCTGTGCGTGTTTTGTGAATTTATCAATGATTGTTAGGTATGGGTTTCCTTTGCTTTTAAACCAAATGTCCATGTGGACTATCTCCAGCGGTTTATTAGGGGTTTCTGTAGTTTTAAACGAGATTTTGAGAGGATATGTTTCATGTTTGGCAGTGTTGCAAATATATGACAGTAGTTTATTACCTTCTGTATTTCTTCTTTAAACTTTGGAAAGTAAAATTTGTTTTTTAACTCTAGGTATACGTCATTGATTCCTCTATGATTTGTTTTATTGTGCTGACCCAATTTCGCTCTTGAAGTTCTCTTCATGCTTGGATGAGCATTTATTTATTTTCAGAAGCTTATTTTCAGAAAAGTGTTTCAAATAAGCACTCTGGAGTGAACTGTAAATTGTAATGTCATTGACCATAACACGTATTATTCCTTTGCACATAACATGTTCTTTTAAAATTTGGATGAAGTAATTTTCATTAGTGTTGGGGTGCGTAAATGTTTTCCTGGTTCGACCATGAATTTTTCAACATCTACTTTAAGGGGGGAAGTACATGAAGCCGTTTTCAAAAATCGATTTTTTTTTAATGTCTTAATCGATAAGTATATGCTGTAAGAATATAATTCCAAAATTCCAAAAGCCTATCTCGAAAATTGTGAAAGATATGCCACGCGCGTGATTCCGCTTACCGGATTTTTTTCTGCTCTGGAATTTAGAGTGATGAATGCGACTTTGTTAAAGAGCGTTCTCGACGTTTTCAGTCCAAATACCGATTTTTCTGAGAATACCCGTTCCCTCTTACCTTCTCCTTATCTGCATCTTTTTCGTCAGTTTTTCGGGACAAACTTTAAACGGCGTTTTCTCAAAACCATGTTTTTTAAATTGGCGTAAAAGATTACAAAAAAACTAGTGAACCGATTTTCTTTATCCAGCACTCATTTTAAAGGGCATAAGAAACTACTCTAGAGAGACTACGGACATAGCAAAAAAATCATTTTAAGACCATTTTTGATGCGAAAATAATTAAAATTTTTGCAAAAAAAGCCAACTTTTTTTTTCATGCCCGATTTTTATAGTTAATGTTCGGATTTCGAAAAGATCGTAGTCTATCTAGAATAAACAACCCCCTCGAGTATAAAAATGTTTGGTTTTTTGATTTCAGATGAAAATTGCGGCCAGGAGAATTTACGCCGATTTCGATGTCAGCCGCGATACGAGTTACGAAACCCACCAAAAGTTGATTAATTTTTTATTTTTCAAAATGTAAAAAATGTTTTTTCTCTTCTTAAAACATTGCCCTAAATACATATAATATCGATTTCATGTGGACCTTTTTCATTTTCCCAAAAATAAATCCCAAAAAAGTCCTTTTTTTTCGGCCTCTTCATGTACTTCCCCCCTTAATAGGAGAACCCTTTTTTATAATAATCTGTGTTTTGTAAAAGTTTAAGGGTAATTCGCTTATTGGGATAAATTCAGAGTTATCTTCATCATGAATGCATCGTTGCGTCAGTTCATCTGATTTCATAGTCAATTTCTTCTTCATTAGCATGTACTTCCAATTTTGATAGGGCATCAGCGACTTGGTTTTCTTTACCGTTTAGGTATTCGATATCGAAATTAAATTCTTGCAACTTAATTTTCCATCTCTGAAGCTTAGAATTGTTAGTTCTTATAACAAACTTTCTGCCCGAAAAATATGGGCGGAAATATTTAACTGCCCACAATATCGCAAGTAACTCTTTCTCTATTGTCGAGTACCTGCACTCATGATCGTTGAGTGTTCGCGAGGTATAACACACCGGATGATTTTCTTGGCTTAATACTGCGCCAATAGCAAAATTGCTAGCATCTGCAGTTAATAAAAACTTCTTTGAAAAATCTTGGTATACCAGAATTGGATAGGTTATAAATAACAAGTTTAATTTTCTGAATGCTTCTCTATAATCGGGGTTATTTACGTCTAAGCGTTTGTCTTTCTTTAGACCCGCGGTCATTGATTTCGCGATCTTCAATAAACTTGCAGTAATATCCGACAAGGCCTAAAAGTGAATTTATTTGTTTTGCTGTTTTGGGGATTGGGAATTTATTAATTGCTTCTACTTTATTCGGATTAGGTTTAATTCCTTTGGCTGTTATGACATGACCTAGGAATTCTCTTTCTTGCTTTAGGAATTCACTGTTAACCGTTTATGTATTTTTACCTCTACGATAAAAAGAGGGCACGTGTTAACCTCCTTGTAAGGGATATCTTCAGTAGCAGTGGCTTACCACAAGTGGGGGGATTTTTATGACCTTTGACCTTCAATATCTTAAGACGCGGACAGGAAACATTTGTGACTTTTGAGACAACATTTAGAACGACAAAACAAAGGTTTATACCAATTTACAGCCTATTATCTTTCATTCCTAGGTTGACCCCTTTTTTCACCTAATATGACTGGGCTATGATGATATTATAAACGCCTTCGTGGCATACATAGCATATACCCACTTACATAGAACACTTTCTTGTGTACTTCGGCCTCGAGATACTCCTCCTTCTGTCTTCATAGATTTCATAAGACTGCTCGATTACCATGTCTGTCCATGTACCAGAATTAAATTTTTCTGTTCGTTTTACAGTAAGGAATCCGTTTTCAAAGTTCTGAAAAGTCTGTTAATCCATTGTCTCCTCCAGTTTTAAGTCACTTATTTTAATTAAATATAAATAATTAATAATTAGTACATAAATAATGGGCATTGTTTAATAATTATAATTTTGTAAATAATTAACTTTATACAACGTACTGATAACCGTAACTCACGCTTGACCTTGCATTAGGCCATATATGACTGTACGCGGCGCACTCTTCGCGGTCTACCGCAAAAACGGTTGATCGTATGAAAAAAAGTTCAAACAAAAGTTGTAGAGAATTTTATACTCTACAACTTTTATAATAGGTGCAAATCTCATTTAAGCAATAGAAAGCGAGATATTCGCGAAAAACCGATTTTTATGACCTTTGACCTTCAATAACTTAAGACGCGGACAGGAAACATTTGTGACTTCTGCACAACATTTAGAACGACAAAACAAAGGTTTATACCAATTTACAGCTTATTATCTTTCATTCCGAGGTGAAACCCCTAATATGACTGGGCTATCAGCGAAGTCTGGTTATGCAACTTATGCCGAGTGGTCATGGCATCTTTTTAAAATCCTCAGATTCCGTGGCTCATTCTTGACTGAAAATTAAAATAAGAATAATAAGAGATTATAATTTTGCCGAATAATTTATACAATTTATTTTTAAACTTTGTAATTATAATTAGGTTGAAGGTTACAATTTGAATGCTTGTACAGAACTGAACTACTGTTATAAGTTTTATAAGTTATTTATTTGGCGACTTTGTACAATTTTTTAACAATTTTCCTATTTCTAATTACATCTAAATTATCTCTACCTACGAGCTAGTTACAATTTGGCCCTGAGTTCTAACATTAACTTAACTGTAGTTAATTATTCTAACATCCATTGTCTACTTAATATTATATTTGCATAAAACATTAACATTTTTATTATTTACATCGTGCGCCTAACTAAACTACTGTCCATTGTGTGCTCCTTTTTATACCCAAAATCTGAGTCCAAGGATACTGTTTTTTTGACCGAGAAAATAAGTTAAGTGCATTTAGAAATTAATTGCTGCTAACTTCATATCGATTAAAACTTAAAAGCAGAGTGTTGGCTGTCACCACAGCGTCTTACAATTTCTTTAGTATTTTCGCTAAAGAAACGAAGTGCTTTTCTTTGCTAGTACCGAAAATTATAATATCGTCCAGATAAAGGTAGCAAATATTCCCAATGAACTCCTTTATCACAGAAGTCATCAGCCGTTGAAAAGTGGCAGGATCATTCTGTAATCCGAATGTCATTCTGACAAACTCATAATGGCCGCTATCTGTACTAAATGCTGTCTATTTAATATCTTCTTGAGCTATTTCCATTTGTTGAAATCCTTTGGCTAAGTCGAGAGTTGTGACGTTAGTGACGTTATTCAGCTTTCGCATCTTGCTTTTTTAGAACGACCCATATAGGTACCGGATATGGGGAGTCACTGGGTTTAAAAATACCCTGTTTCAACATGTCGTCAATCTGCTTATGTATTTCCTGGCGGTGAACTTCAGGGTACCGATAAAGCTTGGTGTGGATTGGAATTTAATTTATTGTGTTGATTTCATTGGTAAACGGTAGGTTATCACCTTCATGATAGAAGGCTTGTCGAACTTCTTTATCACTTTCAGAAGCTCGGTTTTTGTAAGAGGGTCTAAATGGTTGCATCTAATCCCGTGTTCATCAAGAAATATTTCGTTCTGGAATGTATCCAGTAGTTTGAGGGGGGCGGGAATTTGGTATTCACTTTCTTCTTGAAGAAGAGTAGGAGTTCGGTGCCAGTATTTAACCTTAAAGCTTTATCTTTGTAATTAATTTCGGCTTGAATGGGAACCATGGTGTTATTTCCTATTAAACCACCGAATTTATCCTGAGATTTAATTTCTATGAACTCTAATTTTTCTGTTGAGTCGAATTCTAAGAATTGATCGATTTTTACTTTAGTATCACAAAGAATGGTACATGCTAGTGTTTTTATGTTAACGGGGGTAATTTTACTTGCGTATATAGGATTGCAAATGCCTGAGTTTATAATGCTCATTGTAGCACCTGAATCAATTATAAATTTTAAAGGTCTTACCCGTGATTGCAATTTTATAAGAAGTAGTGATTGCTGCTGTCTTCCGAGACTGCTAATGGAACATTTTCTATTTCTCCCTGAGTTTCCATTAAATGGATCCTGAAATTGATACTTCTGTCAATATCCATGTGTTCTGGGCTATTATTATTTGCTATAAGATTATTTGTTTAACATTTTGTGATCTATTAGACTGAAAGTGTCTATCGTATGAGTTAGGTTGATTGTAATTATTTTGCCTAAGACCTGGGTTGAAACGGTGTGAATTGTAATTATTGCTTTGCCTGAAACCTGACTTATAATTTTGTTGGTTATACAGTCCGTTTCATAATTATAGCACACCTACCAACTTCTGTATTTCCATCTACGCAAAAAGCTCCACATAACATTACGGAACCTCCTTCAAAATTTCTTTTCGAAGTGTGTTCATACCATCAGTGTAGTCTGTACATGGAATCAGTCCGTCATCCATATACACGACCACCTTTCCGTTTGGCAGCATACTTTGGGTACCATTCATATTCCTTTGGTAAGAGGAAGGAGCGTTTGGCAATCCAAAAGGCATTCGTAGGAACTCATACTCTCCATCGCTAGTCGTAAACGCAGTAAGTTTTTTACAATTGTCGGCAACTGGAATTTGGTAATAACCCATAGCGAAGTCTAGCTCGATAAAAAAATTGAATCCTTGTAGTTGAAGCAATAAATCTTCAATAATCAGTAAGGGGTGTTTATCTTTTACCGTAATTTTATTTATTAGCCGATCATCGGTCTTCGCCATTCTTTTTCTTGACACGGTGACGTGTATGGCGAACTAGAAAGTCGGTTGATGTTCGCACTGAGGAGCTCTTCAATGATGTTTTTCATAACTAGTCGTTGTGAATAAGATAGCCGATAAGATCGCGAGCAAATAGTTTTTTCATCCGTTAAAGAGAATATGAATTCCGAAAAAGTAGCACGTCCTAATTCAGAAATATTCGTTGCGAAGCTATCTGGAAATTCGTTTAATAATTTAACTAAAGATAAAATTTCCTCCTTCGATAAAGGACCGCAATTAATGTCTGAGCGACTGATTGGTTTACGTAATGCTTCACAAGTATTACTGTAGCTAAAGCCGTATTCATCGTTGGCTTGTGAATCAGTACATTCATTGTTATTGTTATCGTTTCGCACGTTATTACCGGTAACTTCATTAATATTTAATTTGGTATAGTTTAGTTCATTTTCGACCGACAGGTTTGCAAAATTTATTTCGTTGTCATTATCTTGCGTTTTTTGTTCCCGACAACTATGTAATAAATGGACACTATCAACTATATTTTCTTTTTCATATATACAATCACTTATTTCGAGATAAATGTTCACATCATTCTTCGTAGAACTGCATACTATGTCAGCAGTAGTTCTAATATTGTTCACGTTTTCACGATCGACCGTATTCTTACTTCACTGTCCAGAAAAAACTTTTATGTTTACTTCACCGTCCATTTGTTTGGAAGGTAATTTATCTCGATCTTGAACCTGCGTTCCTTTAAAATTGCTTTCGTTAACAGCACTGACCGTATCCTAACTCGAAATTTCACGTGAGCTTTGGTGTACTTTACAAAAAATGTGTATGCTATCAACATTGTCTCGATTTCCCCTACGTAAGGTAGTTTTATCCGGTATGTCAAATATTTTTAAATTATCGTTTCTTTTCTCTAAAGCTATATGAGGCTGCGCTATGAAATCTTTTCCTACCAATATCGGTTTGCCTATAATATTTGTTATCGACTAAGCACAAATCTATGTTCCCAATAGCACTATCTACCCTTAAATTAACGTGCGTCTTACCTGCAGAATAACACTACCTTTTCCAAATCCATGCAGGGTTAATTAACACGGTTCCACGGTTAATTTCCACGGTCCTTATTGTGCTTTCTCGCACCAGGCTAACGTCGCTTCCCTTGTCAATGATCGCTGTAGTCATGTATTTGCCGTTTATGACAGCCGGTGTTTCAAATGGTTGGGAGTATGTATGAGGGAAGCCTTCTTGTTTTGGTTAGGAAAAGGTACTTGTTGCCTACAGTCCCTATCGACGTGACCCACCCATAAGCAATTACTGCATTTTTGTTTCCTTTGAGGCTTTGGACAGTTGATTGATACGTGCCCGTGTTCATTGCAGTTAAAGCATTTCACGTTCGTATTTCCTTGTGCTGGGTTATTTGCATTGTTGAGGTTTGCGGCTTTTTTGTACTGCGACTCCCTCGTCGTAAATTGTTGCACTTTCTTGTACCACTTAAGAAGTTTTAGTAATTCCTCTGTCCCTGAAAATCGCTGTAGTGATAATGCTTTCTTCAGGTCTGTATCATTTAAGCCGTTTATTATATATTTTATTAGCGATTGTTCGCTAAAGGAAGCATCTCTTCCAATGCAGAGCATTTCGTAAAAGTAGCTTTCAAGATCTTCACGCGGAAGCATTTTGCGTTTCATGAGGCGCAAGTGAATGTCAGACTCGTCGGTGTAACACAGATGCAGCACATACACCTTCCTTTAAATGGTTCTAGGACAGGATTTTGTGTTGTGTGCTATGGAGCCATAACCTAGCTGCACCGCATAAATTCGATGAAGCGATCAAGAGTACTGCTTGGTCCATTAGCTTGTAGACTTCTTGCAGATTTTCGTTGCTTCGAATCCAAGATTGGCAAGTTAGAGAAGGCTTTTTTGAAGGGTCGAATTTTGGCGCTAGGGAATTGATTTCGGAAAAATTATAAGGAGGAAAATTTGTTTGCGACGCTCCTGTGGAGCTAAAGACTGTATCACTTTAATTTTGCTGTAACAAAAAATATTTTTCAAAAAAAAAGTTGAACCGACTTCACAAAAAGCGCTAAAAATTATAAAATAATTTTTAATTTTATATCTATTACGACATTTTGAAGTCGGTACAAATCAAACAAACCCAACAACTACAACAAAAATAGTTAATCGTCAATTCTTATGATCCCGTAACCCGAAACGTTCAGGTAGTATTATGTATTATTTTCAATTGTGGTACTGTAGTTGTTTTATTTGTTTAATTTGCACCGACTTCAAAGTGTCGTAATAGATATAAAATTAAAAATTATTTTATGCCATTTAGCGCTTTTTGTGAAGTCGGTTCAACTTTTTTTTGAAAACTATTTCATTTTTAACTTTTTAGTGTCTTCTTCTCTATGCAGCAGCAAAAGAATCGTCCAAATCGGTCCACGCGTAACAAAGTTAAGTTCCACCTCCCTTCCTCCACCCCAACCCCAGCAACATTTTATTCTCGTGGTATCAACCAGGGAGCATACTGTACCCAAAAGAAAAAGAATTATCCAAATCGCGTTACGAAGTTAGACTAATCCTCCCCCCCCCACCCAACCCCCCACCCTGGAACAAATTATTCTTCAATTAGCAATCACACTCTATACAACAGAAAAAGAACCATCGAAATCGGACCACGCGTTAGAAAGTTAGGTTCCACCCCCACCCCACCACCCAAAATTTTCTCGTGGTATCAACCACGGAACATATTCTCCCCAACAGAAAAAGAATTATGCAAATCGGTCTGCGCGTTACGAAGTTGAACTACCCCAACCCCTCCCCCCCCCACCCCAGCCCTACCAAAAATTTTTTGACATGGTACCAATCGGTGAACATACCCTACCCAACAAAAAAAGAATCATAAAAATCGGTCGACGCGTTAAAAAGTTATGCCCGGTCAGACATAAAAAAAAATACGCTTCGAACTTAGAACCTTTGTTTTTGGGAAGTCAGTTAAAGAGAGTTCTCGTTTGGTAATTTCTAAATCATATTTCAGGGCTTCTCTCGCGGCGAAGGAGCTCCATTTCTCGTTGTTCAAGACTGTCCCGCGGAAATGACGGCTTCCAGCATTTATCGTGCCTGAGTTAGGAATCGTACTTGTACCTATTAAGGTTTTGGGACTTATCGTATCCATGTTAAGCAATCCTTCCTTCCCAATCGATGCAAAACAACGTTGATTCCGCTGTGGGTTTTAATGCCGGTATACCTTGCCTATCGCTAGAGTTTCGCCCACTTTCATCGTTCGTGGCGTTCGTAGAGCATGATGAAAGTTTACAGACACGTTTTACGCTTCTTAAACCTTGATTTCGTAAATTTAAGCGCGAGCAATCCCACTTCTGATTGTTACGAAAGATTGGGTTATATTAAATCTAAAAACAACTGGATAACTAAAAAAAATTTGATTTTCAATATGGGTGACGACACAGCTGATAGAAATTCGAGAGAGTGAGACAAAAAAAGTAAGCAAAAAATGCCAAAAGCGTGAGGTTGTCTGCGATGTTTTTCTAGCAGTGTTGCTGTTGCTGTAATTGCAGTGGCGTAACATATATATATTTATATATATATACATAAATGAATATGTATTAATTAGCCATTCATATATATGTTTCACTTTCATTCAGGTATTTGGAATGGATCCCATCCATCATGCAACGTTCGCTTTACTACCCAGATTGCCGGATAAGAACGTGTTTTTTGCCACCTCTTACATTCCTCCGGGAGCGACCAGAGATACTTACGACTCACTTGCTTCCTGCATCGACACTCTTTCCTCCTCTTTGCGTCCTCAAGAAGAGTTGTTGCTACTCGGAGATTTCAACCCAGATTGCCGGATAAGAACGTGTTTATTGCCACCTCTTACATTCCTCCGGGAGCGACCAGAGATACTTACGACTCACTTGCTTCCTGCATCGACACTCTTTCCTCCTCTTTGCGTCCTCAAGAAGAGTTGTTGCTACTCGGAGATTTCAACCTACCAACTCTATTAGCTGGGTGTCAACAGACGTTGACGGGCTGATTGCTTCCCAATCACCTGCATCGTAGAGTTCTCTATGTTTCATCGACAGCATTACTTCTTCCGGGCTTAGACAGTGTTCCAGCATCGCTAATGATTCCGGTAGATTTTTGGATTTGGTGTTCAGCAATGACCCATGCAGCACCTTTGTCAGGCGTTGCCCGGTTCCTTTGGTTCCTGAGACGTCTCATCATCCTTGCTTGTCTTCGATCCATTGTCGGCTGCATTTCTGATTCACGACGACTTCTCTTTTAATTTTAAAAAGGCTGACTTTTCTGTATTGCATAATTTTTTATTGAATTGTAATTGGTCAAATGATTTTTATGAGCGGAACATTGATGTGTGCAAATTAAACAAATAAAGCAACTACACAACCACTATTGAAGATAATACATAATACTACCTGAACGTTTCAGCTCACGGGATCATAAGAAAGAACGATTAAGTACTTTTGTTGCGGTAGTTTGGTTTGTTTGATTTGCACCGACTTAAAAATGTCGTAATAGATATAAAATTAAAAATTTTTTTATGCTTTTCAGCGCTTTTTGTGAAGTCGGTTCAACTTTTTTTTTAAAACTAATTTATTCCTCTACTGACATCGGGTAAAGAAATAAGCACCTGACGGAACACTAGAGCCCAGGCGGAAGACAAGCTCGTATCGTACAAAGGTAATAAGGAAATGTTCAATTGCAATTTGAAACTCTAAATAGCTTTCATTAAAAACCAAACTATAGATCAAGATGTCCAATTGTTTAATGTAAACAGAAGCTCGCCACACACATAGTGCTGTGCATAATCTGACTTACATTAATCACGTGGAACGTTTAGACCGTAGCATTAGTTTGATAAAGAATAACTCTTATATCAATGTTGTTTACCTAATAGGGGCATACCGATAGGGGGGGGGGGAGCTTAATTTTCAATATTTTGATCAAATTTTTAACTAAACAAACAAAAAATATGGTAAATCTAAATTTATTTTTAAGTTAAGAACAAGTACAACATTTCAAGACTCTTCTGTTAAATTTGTGGGTAAAAATATTTTGAATTGAGGGACTGAAGGGGATTCTTCGTATACACAAAAAAAAGACACTCTGCGGTGATCATCGTAACTCATTACTGGATCATATGTTGACAAAAAGCTAAAAAGATTTCGTTAGTTTAAGAGTTTCTCGAGGTAACAACGTCGACATTTTGTTTATTTTATTGATTTTTCAATTTTTAGAAGTAAAAAAAGACAATTTTTTTTGAATTTATGCAAATTGATTGATAAAAATCGGCGAATTTGTTATTTGTTAAACTAATGACAATAATAAAAAATACAAAATCTCGACGTTGTTATCTCGTAATTTATGTATAAAAGAAGTGTGCAAAATTTGAGGAGGACCGGATGAGTAGTTTTTGCTCTTTTGCATATGGGATGTATCGAATGGAGGGAGAACCGAGGCACTGTATCTCCGGCAGTTTTGCTCTAATCGACCTCAAATTTTAACCAGATACTCTTGAAGAGTTTAACTATCAAATAAAAAAAATCCAAAAAAAGCAACAAGTCACGTCTCGGATTAATAACAAATATTATCTTTATCGTTTTGTCGGTAATTGAGTTGCGTTTTGATTTAATGAGAGTCTGGTTAAAATCGCGAAAGAATTAAGTAGAAATTATTTGTACTACTTGTGTAAATTAATAACTTTGTGGATGAAAATTAATCTAATAGTTTATATAATTGAGATATAGAAGTGTACAAAGTAAGTAGATTAAAATAAATGAAATTTGTTTAGGAAAACAGTAGAAGCAAAAAGACTTAAATTAAAATAAACAAATAGGTGTAAAAAGGAAATGTGTTTTCACTGTTAAAATCAAAACAGGATCAAAAACTGAATCAGCGTTGTGAGGCAAAGGTGGTTTTTATCTAAAATAATTTCCAATCCAACTGTTATCAGGAATCTTCAGGTTTTTCTATCTTTTGATGTTGCAAGTCGGACATAAGTAACGAAATATTATATCAATAAATTCCATGCCGTTCTTTAATATCAGGATTTTTCCCATAACATTACAAGAAAAGATGATAAATTATTTAATATAAGACGCCTTAAAGTCAAAGAACAAGAAAAACCAAAAAACCTTGGTAAAACTTCAAATCCGATTACTTTATGTGAGGGAAAGCTACTTTAGCTTTCACCCCGGGGTTTAATATATGAATGTATGCAAATTTTCAAATAACCACGGCTTATGCAAGTAAAGTTTTGTGTCATCTAAATTAAGTACTTCGTTGCTTTACCAAGTAACCATACACTTTACCCAAATTCGGTAGAACCATACATCAGAATCCAATGGCAAGCAGAAAATGTAGATACCCGTGATAAAACACATCCCTATTGCATGTTGAACAGCAAACTTAATGAAAGGGAACGAACAAGGCATAGTGGTACATTTCAAAAGTCGTCTATAGGCCTGATAAAAATGTAAGCCTGGTGCCTATCTTTGCCTCAAAGAAATAAATAATCTTCTGTTGAGATGTTGATAAAAGCCATATTCACCATCGAATATTTGCAGGAGAATTTCTTTAGGGGGTTGAATGCTTAAGAGAGTGTTGACAAAGGTATGCCTTTTGATATTTCAGGCCCCGTGTGGAAATATTTTTTGGGGGTACCAGGTATGGAAAAGTTTTAGAAGAAGAAAGTCGAAGGTGTACTGAAAAGGAATTTGTAATACTGTTCATGTTGTGACAGAAGTTTCAGGTCTAATCTTCGATAACTTTTGCGGTCCGAGCTTTTTTTGCTTAATTAACATTTCTCGTCAATAAATCTGTTTAGTTAAGTGGGTAGATGGTAGCTAACAGAACTCTGCCTGAAAAGGTTGGGACATTTTTCTCGATTCCATTAATATCAAGCAATTAAACAAATACAGTCAACAAAATGATTTAAGTCCACGTTACTCTTAAAGAGATTTTACGGGTGTTTTTCAACCTGGATAGATTCGAATGTATTAAGAACTATAAAAACTATAATATTAATTAGTTCTTGATTAATATAGTTATAATAGATAGGTTTTATTTAAATAAATGAAAAAATGTCTTGACATAATTTCCTGCATTGTCAATATACAGGGTGTTTCAGATCTGACTTGCCAAAATGGGTTGGGTGATAGATCTCACCTAGTTAAACAAAAAATTTTATAGCAGGGGGGGGGGGAATCTCAACCGTTTGAGAGTGATTCATAAATTTCAGTCTTTCAAGGTATGTACATTACTCTTTTATTGTTATCTTTTTATCTACCCAAGATAGTGACATCAAGCAAATGCAAAGCATCATAATGACCTTTCCAAAAATGTTAACACTACTGATCTAACTCCTACCATTGCACGTACAGTCACTTTAAAAAGTGAAAAAAAATGATTTGCGATTACCTAAAATTCAGCATTAGTATACCTCATGTAATTAGTATACCTCTCTTTTATTTTTATTGGATTGCCCATCTTATTACCTTTCCAAAAAGGTGCAACATGGCAAGGTAGATGAAGGATTAGAAAAACAGCATCCTCAGAAATCCCTGACTACCTTATTATTTTATTGCATTTTAGGTAGGAAATTTTTCAAATAAACAAAATTTTTAAGAGAAAGGGTCGAAAATGTTTGTTTTGGGTTAACAGGTAATTAATGTTAATTATTGCTGCAAAAAAGTTATAAAAATGTAAGTGTAAATTTGTTTTATGTTTTATTCAGCAAGAATACCTATTATAGTTGAAAAACAAATCAATAAGTACGCGTGTTTTTAAGCAAGAATTATTAAAAAATTATAGAATTTACTTTTTAGGAATACGCGGATATTATTTACATTTATGGTGTAGTAGACGGAAAAGAAAGAGCGGCTGTACTGGAATATCAAAGGAGATTCCCTAACCGACGAGCACCCCAAAGAGGGGTATTTACACGGACTTTCCAAAGGTTAAGAGAAGCAGGAAGAGTAACATCACACGACTGGGAGACACGACCCGAAACTTCGGGAACTTATGCCGAAGTCGAGCGCCAAATAATCACCATCGTGAGGCAGGACCCTGAGACGAGCACGAAACGAGTCCCAAGGCGCTTAGGAGTGTCGTCATCTAAGGTTTGGAGGGTTATTCTCGAACTTCCATAATCTCCATACCTGGTCGAACAGTAAGCCACACAGGGAAATCTTAGGGGACCCTATGGATAATCTTAGGGGAATGTTTCACCAACACGATGGAGTACCAGCGCATACGGCTAACATTGTGAACGAAATACTAAGTGAAAAATTTCCTAACCGCTGGATTGGAAGAGGTGCTCCTATTCCTTGGTATGCTAGATCTCCAAACCTTACCCCATTGGACTTTTTCTTATGGAGAACAATGAAGGATGAAGTTTATTCAAGCCCAGTTAACAATAGGGAGGATTTAGTTAGCCGAATTGGGAATGCAGCGACGAAAATACGGGAGAGGCTGGCTGCAATACCTCTTAAACGAGGACTTAGAAGGAGGGTGTTTTAATGCATCCAAAGTGGCGTTGGACATTTTTAACGGCTTCTGTTACTTATCAAGATTAATTGTAATTATTTTGAAATTCAATACAAAACATTTTAGAATTAATTTGAGTTTAATTTCGTTGATTTTTATAATATTCTCCGATAGGATTTCTATGTATAAATTTCTACATATTCTGTCTACGTGAACATGTTGCACCTTTTTGGAAAGGTAATAAGATGGAAAATCCAATAAAAATAAAAAAGAGGTATACTAATTACATGAATTTCGGAGAAAATTTGGGAAAATGCTGAATTTTAGGTAATCGCAAACCATTTTTTCACTTTTGGAAGTGACTGTACGTACAATGGTAGGAGTTAGATCAGTAGTGTTGACATTTGCGTCAAGAGGATATTTGTTTTTTAGCGTTTGTTTTATGTCACTATGTTGGTCAGATGAAAAGATAAAAATAATAGTATGAAAAAGGGAAATTTATGAATCACCCTGTAACTCCCAAACGGTTGAGATTGCCCCCCCCCCCCCCGCCATGCCGTACAATTTTTTGGTTGTCTAGTTGAGAGCTATCACCCTACTCATTTTGGCACGTCAGACCTGAAACACCCTGTATAGCCCAATAATAGTGCGAAATTGATATATGTCCACTTCAAATTTTTTGATAAAAGTCGGTAGAATAAAAGAACATTTGAATTTTTTTGTACCACGTTAATATATAGAATAATCAACATTAATTGCCGCTGCTGTCTCGAACTGTAATCTGTATGTCTGCCAGGGAGATTGACCATCAAATGCTTGAGGCTGAACTCTGACAGTGACGTCTGTAGATAACGTAGTTAAATGACGTTTCTGTACAGTCACTAACTCTGTTCTAATTTCTTCTAAATTTGTCTTCATTGATAGTTCCATTTTACATTCAGATTCTTTTATTTTGAGTTGTAAAGATAATTCTATCTCATCCAATCTCTTTTCAATATTTGATTTTATCTCTCCAATTTTATTATCCATATGGCTTTCGAGATTGACTTTCATAGAATTTTCTATAGTCTCCAGCTTCTTCTCTACAGTTGACTTTAGATCTTCAAACTGTATTTGCATAGAAGTTTCCATTTCAACTGTCACTTCCTCAACAGAGACCTTAAGTTCTGCTACTATTGATGACTTCAACTCGGCCGCAATAATTTCTGTTCTTCCATTGCCGCTTTTAATTCGCCTGATGATGTTTTCTGCTCTTCCTTAGAAGATTTCATCTCACACATCAGAGCATTGAGAAGATATATCATGCTTGGAGTATTTGCTTCTTCTTCTTCTGGCCCGTCTTCAAAAACAAAGGCCTCTAAATCCTTTCCTTCCTTTTACATAGATTTTTGTAGTAATGCAACCAGGGCACATTTATTTCCAATTGTAGGTAAGGAACGTTTATTTAATGCCCCCTTCTAATTTTGAACACGTAAGTCCTTCAATTTGCGACCCATATTTAAATTACTCACTGCACTATTTCACAGTCACACTTTTTTTTCAAGTTCACTTTTTTTCTATAGTCTTTCTTAATTAATCCCACTTCGGACACCAATTGTAACGTAAATGGGGCCCTTCGGGCTCGACGGATTACTTAAGACACTTATTTTCAATCAAAAATGTTCACAAGTTTATGCACTCATTTAATTAGTTCATTAAACAATTTCCTTGACAATATTCCTTCACAATATTACGTTTCAATTTAATGATTAATACCGATCAGTTCACTGGTTAAAATACAACTGACTATTCGCATTATCACATGTAAGCACTTCGCAGTCTAAATCACGACTAAACTACCTAGGCTACTGTTCAGCCCTATTTATACTACTTAGCTTAATTCTAGAAAGTTTAGTCACTTAGTTCTAGCTATTTCCGTTACACATTTTCACCTCACATATTCACCATGGGTTCCAGTCGTCCTTGACTTTCCCCGTTTGAAATGATTTCTGGCCACCTGGGACATGCGCATTACACTGTTGACTATTTCCCTTTTCGTGGCCTATCTCGCGCACGTTACAATATTATAATATATGCAATAGACAATAATAATAAAGGGAGTGAATATGTTAATTCTAGAGGCTGTAGAAAGTCAAAAACACTATTATAACAAATTAGTATATTATTTATCGCCATTTGAACATATTAAGGTTGTAATATGAAGGTTAGTTTTTAAGTAACACACATCCAAAAAAGATAAATAAAAGACAAAAAGGTAGAGGGTTGTGACTGCCTGGAATTCCATGTATAAAAAGATCACATTCCAAGTGAAATATTGCCAAATATGTGCATTTCTGTTGTATAACGGTAGTAAATTAAACAGATCATTCAATCTGAAGCATTCAAGATATTATTATACTAAGGAAGGAAATGTTAGAATGTAGGACAATTTGTATTGCTGTGAACAATAAAGATATTGTCAAATTGTTATGCCGAGACGAACTTAGTTATTGCAAGTTGTAAGGTGCAGGTTATTTCAATGTAACTTTTCACGCTGCGGACCTAGCTAGAAATCCACACGCAATGAAAATGAAAGGAATTGGATAGCTGGTAGGAATTTTGTATGCAGAGTTGTTCAAGAAGATCATTTTTCATTTCATCCCAAACGTACAGGTTCTTTAACCCTTTCATTCCCGTAGTTGCGTGTAAGCAACTTTAACCAGAAGAGCTTTTAAATCGTTGGTACGTGATCGGAGTGTATTAGAGATGGGCGTTACTGTATCGCTATACAAGAGTATCGATACTTTGCTTTCAATACTTCGAGGTTTTGTAATCGGTACTACCAGCACCCGATACTACCGATCCTCGATACTTTTCTTTCAATACTCGAAGTATTGACAGTCCAGCACACACCGTCTCATTATTTGGTGTATGGGTCCAATCTCTATTCGTGTATGCAAAAGCTAAAAATAGATTTCTATTGAAATAAAAATGTATTGTTCTTTATTTCCTAAAAAATTATCAATCAAATGCATATATCTTTTGAGCAAATCGATATTTTGATATTTCTGAACGATAAATTTGTTGCAGATTGTTTTGCAACAAATAAACCAATAAGATAAAAATTGTAATTTTTATGCAATTTCTACACCATATATATTTTTTTTAAATTTTTTATCCATATGGTTCCAATACTTTTGAGTATCGATATTTCTTTAACGGTATATTTGTATCTAAGTACCGAAAGATGCGGATATACTGCAATGCCAAGTATCGATACTTTTGGATTCGGTTCCCATGTCTAGAGTGTACTGAAAGCTTTCTAACTTTATTCTTTGAAGTTTGTCTCATAGAAAAAGGACGGCAGTATAACAGACATAACGGTTTATATTTAATTGATGCCTGTTGTTTGTAGTATGAGCAGGAAACATTTTTTCCTTACGCAAGTGTTTATTTTGGGAACAACTATGTACCGGTAAGTAATTTTTTTTTTGTAAATATAGTACATACATCTTCTAGAGGAAAGTCGAAAGAACATATTAGTAATTTTTTTATTATCGTAAAATCTACGGTCTCGCTGTTGGGATTTTTTAAAAGACAATGTTGCAAGGACGCAACATTAAGCTGATATAGAATTTTTTTTTATGATTTGATAGAAAAATGGCTGCAAATGAGGGGTTGTCGGAGCAAAATATCAAATATTTCCTGGTGGCCTTAAAGAAGTGGTACAAAGCAGAATACGGAAGGAAATGGAGATATTTGAAAAGTTGAGTCAGGATGATGGAGAGGACGCCGAAGCTTATGGAGTTGTTGGTGCAGATTCACGTGCAGAAGCCAGTTCAAGCAATGTTGCGAAGAAGCTTGTGAACTCAAGACGAATTAACTGTTGAAGTTTCAGATAGAAATCGGCATTGGACTTACTTCAAAAGTTAACAATAAAATAGTTGCAAAAAAAGAGGACGTCCTTCAAAATCAGCACAGTGTTCCACTAACTTAACATTGGAAACTCATCCTGACAGCCCAGCAGCTCCTTCCGCATCATCTTGTTTTACAGATTTTTCAGGCCTTTAGGATATGAACAAACGCCGCCAATACGTACCAGCTCCATCAACACAAAAAATATTTGACCAAAATAATCATTGGGTAGTATGGGGGGTATGCAGAGGCCGTTGTCGACTTTGCAAGTCTGGTTTCCCTAATTCAAAGTGTATCAAATGTGATGTACATCTATAATAATATCATATCATGTATAATATTTGTTTTTCCAACAAAATGTATCTATCTATTTTTTACACCTACCTGCCCAATGTTGCATACACGCAACTTTTTCTAATACTCCAACCTTAAGTTCGATCGGTACGAAACTTTACACATACCATACTTAGATCCCTAATAGCACATTTCTTACAATCCGCTCGCTAGAAATAATTCGGGCATGAAAGGGTTAATTGTTATCCGAACAGTCCTCGAAGATACAACTTAAATCAAGGATTGTGAATAATTGATAATTTTTAAAATAAAGTTATTAATTTACTTGCCATTCAACCAACATGATCGGACAGATCTGCTTCTGAACTTTACATTTTTGTTTCCCTATGTTGAGTCATAAAACAATTACGCAACCCTCTTTCATCATTTATGAGCGCAACTTTCACTGAAATCTTTGCTTCATAAAATCACACACATGAAATATGAAGAAACCTAATATAACTTCTATGCCATTCGTACAGAACCTATTTTCGATTGTCGAAGAAATCAGTGAGCAAGTACTACTCTAATATTGAAATATATTTATTATTATAGAACAAATAGTGAGTTAAAGAATTTTTTGTAGTGTCACAAATAATTGCATTCAACCGTCTGTGCGATTGGACAAAATAACTTTTTTCAGGTAAAAGAATTGAATAAGAGTAACGAAATATTAAACATTATAGATTGATGCTTCTGCTAGTTAAAATGTCAATAAACATTTGATGAAAACGCCCAAATTTTTCAAGCGATCGAAGAAAGCTATAAAAACACCGTTTAATATGACACTGGGAATATTGAGATCAGCAGTACTAGGACTATAAAAATAAATGCGTTGATATTTCCAAGTGATAAGAAACTAATCATTTTTAGCAGCACAAGCAGATACCATCTCATGATCAGTGTTAAATCAATCAATGTAATATTCTAAGACCCTGAGAGGCCAACTCATGTAGAACTGAAGTTGTCGGCATACATATGGGTATAGTGAACCTCAGCCATTTTCGGAAGGTCATTTATGCACAACAAAATGGAAGAGGACGTAAGTCGGAACCCTGAGGAACCACATAACTGAGATGAGATCTATCTGAACATAACTCGCCCATATTCATTGCTGATATCTGCCTGATAAATAACGACAAACAAGAGTTATAGAGGTCACGGAAAATTAAGGACACACTTAGACCTCAACTGGCCCATTGTAATACCACGGGTATCAAAGAATTCCCACCACATCCTCATTGGAACCATCCGCTATCGATGAAGCGCCAGAGACCTGCAACGTCAATCGCTGCTAGATCGCAAAGACTATCTAAGAAAGCAGTGTATATTTACCACCCTTGAATTGCCGTGTAATTTCCCTGTCCACGGAAGTACACGGAAATACACGGAAAATATGTCAAATTTTTATTAGACTTTCTGGGAGGAAGAGGTGTAGTAATCAGGCTTTTAGTTGCTTTATTAACTAGGGGACTGCCGCCCCCCGCCCTTGCCCCTGCCATGTTTGTATCTAGAACAGGCTGTGATACCTTAGGTCCACTCCCCTTTTCCGACTCGACCGCCATCGCACAAACTACGGTCAAAGCGAGCCAATTACCAGGATGCTTCGAAAAGTCAACGACCTTTCCTCCTTTGACTTCCATCTGAGTCAATCATCCCTTCACAAATCCTTATATCTCGACCCCGTCCATCCTGATCGCATTTCTTAATTCGTTTTCCTTCCAGCCAGTTTGTTCCTTAATGAGAGCTCATATTGTAGCTTTTTCAATTTATTTATAATTCCATCATTTATCATCTAGTATAGCTTGTAGTATTAGTATTATTATTATGTTATAGCTTGTATTAAGCTTAATTAAATAAATAAATAGATAAACTATTACCAGTAATATGAATATGGAAGTGACTATTTGCACTTATCGTGTACTTATGTGTATTTCCGTGTACACGGAAATTACACGGCAATTTGAGAGTGGTAAATAGACACTTCCATCTAAGAAATAGTTACCCAAGAAGGACCTCAGCCTGCGGGGCAGTCCAGGGTACCGGCATAGAAAGTGGAAACTAGTTCCCCCCGCCCCCCCCCCTCCCGTCCATACCGCTTCTACAGAAGTCGTTTGAGAAGATACCCAGTCTCTTCGCGTGTAATCCAAAAGGGCAATGACCTGTGATAACCCCAATAATTATACCAAGGTTAGATCTGCCCTTCGAAATCAGATGCTTGGAGCGCCAATGATCCAGCCCATTGCCCATCTGTGGTTCGCAAGGTTGATTGTCCTCGTACCAAGCAACAGTTTGCATGCGGCCAGAGGCCTACCAAGAGTTGTATTATCCGGCTGGATCTCTAGGGTGGTACCACGTCTAGCAAGCTAGTCTTCCACGCAGTGCCCTGGAATATCCGTGTGCCCGGGACTCAGCACAGGTGAATTCGATACCACCCAGTAAACTCATTTAAGTGTGAGCGGCAGCAATTAACAAACCTAGATTTCGATAGGACAGAATCAAGTGATAGCAAAGCAGCCTGGCTATCTGTAAGTATAAAAATGTCCTTTAAAGGAGCTTCGTTCCCCTTCAACTAAATCAAAGCTTCCTGAATAGCAATGACCTCTGCCTGAAACACACTGCAGTAATCCGGAAGACGGAAGGACAGGCTAATGTTCAGTGCTTCTTAGAAAAATCCCACACCGCACCCTGCCCTGTAGTTGTATCTTTTATAAATAATAGGCTTCCAGCTATCCAGGATGATACCCAGATATTCAGCTTCCTCGGTAAAAGCCAGGCGGGTGCCATTAAGATACAGGGGGTCAACATGAGGAATTTTATATTTCCTAGTTAAGATGAACAACTCGGTCTTGTTAGGATTAACGCAAAGCCCACACCCCACTGTCCAATTGGTGAGCTACAAACAGGCAGGAATTTGCTCGAGATAGCTATAGCAATTTCGTCCGCATAGGCAAACACTCCACAGCCCTCTACTTCCAGGATAAGAAGCAGTTTATTCACCACCAGATTCCAAAGAAGATGAGACAGGACCCCACCTTGCGGTGTGCCCGTACTCATGAGCCTCTCCCAGCCTTGAGCTAATAGTCTGCCATGAAGCATCTGACCGATCAGAGACATAAGATTGGCATTCACACCCGAAGAAGCGAGTGCATCCATGATTGCCCCCGGACTAACATTGCAAAAAGCTCCCTCAATGTCAATAAGGGCCGCTAGAGTGAACTCCTTGCAATCAAGGGATGTCTCTATAGTGAACACGAGAGAATGCAGAGCAGACTCTGCAGATTTCCAATCGTTGGGATAATTTTTTCAAGAATTTTGGAAAGGAATTTCAAAATGCTAATAGGACAAAAATCATCCGTGTTGTTCACTTTAGAGTTGTTAGGTACAGGAAGAAACGTAACAATTTTAAAGTCGGGTGGGAAAACAGACGTAGTCATACAAATGTTGTAAATACGAGGCACGTCTATAAAATAAAGGGTACTGAATATTTTAAAAATAAAAAAAATGTATTTACAAAAACAATACAACATTTTAGAGATTTTAGTTCACACTATTTACCACGTAACCCCCCTCGCGATCGATGCAATTTGTGAGTCGAGGGGCGATCTTTTTTATACCTGTGTCGAAGAAGCCCCCCCCCCCCCCCCCAACAACTTTCGTTCTCATTGTTTTACTACGTTCCTCACATCACCGTCAGATGAAAATCTGATGGCGCCAGATCGGGGCTGTAAGCTGTGTAGTTGATAATATCCTAACCGATGTAATGGGACGTGCATTGTTATGCAACAAACTTACTCCCCTCCTTAGCACTCCTTTTTTTCTGTATTACTCTGAATAGTTTTTTAGAGATTTACAATAACGTTAGCGATTAATTGTTTCCGCCTGTGGAAAATACGAGTATTCAATGAGGATAATTCCTTTTCGGTCCCAAGACACAGCTGACGGGATTTGAAATCAAGACGCTTATTTCAAGACGGCACCACAACGAGAGTTTTAAACCGAATGATGTGAACGGCCTTTCATTTTCTGCAAAAAGCTTGCCTTTGAAAGCAATGCTACCAAAGTAGTAAAAAAATCCCTTTCATGTTCAGTACTTTAACTTCCTCTTACGTATTAGAGGATTTGATAACCAGGATAATCACACTTTTACAAACTTAGCTGGAATCTAATCTGTATCCAAGGCTTCAAATTTAATGGAATTTATGACCTTAAGCACGTCAGCTGCCGAGGTATGGAATTATTCCAGAGTTTATGAAAAGCTAATTAAGGTCCATGGTTCCCATAGGGAAAACATGAAGACATGAATGAAGCTACTATGGCTTATTAACAGATTGCTGTTCAGTCTAGCCGCTGAAAAGGGATGCTGGTTACGCAAAAATAAAAGATTTATTGCTGATAAGATAAATTTTATTCCCTTGTAGTGTTTAACACTTGCACTTTTTATATTTCACTTCAAGTTCTTATTTAAGCACTTAAATAACTTATCTCAACACTTATAATTAAAAGCTGGAAGAATTTGAAATGTTTATTATCTTATTTATTTAAATAGTTATCTTAAAATAATTCGAACAGCCAGGTTCTGAATAAGTATTGGGAAAATATTAGTGAGAACACAAAACCAAACTTCCGAATTTATTCGAGCAGCCGGGTCTGAATAAATTATTACAAATAGGTTAATTTACACAAAGTAAAATATAATCGAGCAGCTAGGCTCTGATAATATTTTTATTGTTTTTACAAATAAATAAAATATTCAAACATCCAGGTTCTGAATATTTTTTAAATATATTTTTTAATTTTACTCGCCAAACTCGCTGAATATTCGATTTCAAAGAGAAAGAGCCCATGTGCATGCAGCTCTTTTAAAGTTTAAATTCAAACGGTGCGTACAAAAATATCGAATTTGGTTGAAATCGAGAGGTAGTCGCCATGTTCATTTGTATTCGATATTTTGTCGCCATGTTGAATCAAAGAATTCAAATTTAAATGATGTTGGCGGGAAACCTTCTGTTTTAAAGAGTTGTTAATTGACATTTAAGTTTAAATTTTATTATTAATATATAGAATGAGATCATTTAATAAAGAATTATTTCTTGGTAACACTGACTATATTCAGAAATATTGGTTCAGATTTGTTAATTGTTTTTATTTTTAGGTTGCGTCGCAACATTGCCTATTTGTATTTCTTTTTCTAACAACAAATGTATCTATTCTTGCATACTTTGTCTTTCGTCGAAATAATGGACCAAATTCTATCACAAAAGACTTGGAAAGGTTTGACCCGCCTGCTCTGTTTAACCTAACATTAGTGTGATAAAAGATATTCGTAATGAATGGAAATGAATGAGATATTCGTAATGATAAGGAATTTTTTTAAAATAGATAAAATTTGGGTAAAATATTGTCATAACCAACTATCTAAAGAATTTTAAGAAATTAAATGAAAATAAATAAAATTAAAAAAGCCGGACAAGTGCGAGTTTGAGTCGCGCACCGAGGGTTCGTTCGGTAATATTTTTTCATGTAATATAAAACAAATTAACGATTTCCGGATTTTTCCGTTACTTATGCTGTGAGACCTTGCTTTTTACTAAATTTTATAATTCTAGGTCAAAGGGAAGTACCCTAGGTTTTTATTAATTTGCGAGTGTCAAAGTATGTGGCAAAATGGGCGTATTTCGCGGCATAAATGGGCGTATTTTTTGATTGCGTTGACATAGAAACTTGATTTTTGTAGCTCTAAGGGACAGCGGACCTTAGTATTTGGTATTAATTTTAACTCAATACCTCTCAATACAACGAGGTACGAAATCCTAAAAAGGAAAATGAAACACACTATGTGTAGGGCAGTATTACAGATCTTATGTTTGTAGTCGCTGCTTCTATTATTGTATTTTCGATTTTCCAAAATAATAAATCAAGTTATAATCTGAAAAAATTAAATAACTATCGAGCAGTTACATTAACAAAAATTAACTTTAATCTCTAAAGCGGTCAAGTTGCCAAAATTATTACCTACACTCACCCATTACTCACCTGAACTACATCAAGCAAGGTTTAAAAAAGCGAAAATTTCCACTTTCCCCAAAAACTAACCTGCAACGAAAAATAACAGAAAACAGCAAACAATTACAATAATAAAAAAAGCAAAATTTCTTATAAAGGTAACTTTTGTGACAAGTTAGAATTATTAAAGTTCGGTAAGGTCGGAAACTTCGGTTTTTATAAGGAATGCAATTTATAAAATATATCCAAAACCAGAACTTTTGAAGGGTACATCTACCCAGCTATTAAACTAACAAAGTTTCTAAAAATGTCTTAATATTGAAATATTTAAAAGACTATTTCCATTAATGCAGAATTTAAGAAAGTAAAATTTTAACTTTAATTACATTTTCCTAGATACCTTCTGTTATAACTTATATACCCTTAACTTTTCATTGAAATGTAATTCATTTCTTAAACATATTTCCTGCAATGCTACAATAACGTTTCATTTGAAAGCAACATTTTAGGATTAAAGTTAAATTGAAAAAGTTAAGCTGAGGTAGGGGAATAAGGAAAACAGAGTGTAAAGTTTTGGATCCTTAAAGAGAATTTAGGATATCTCCCCAAAAATTGTACAAGTTTTCTAACAAAACCGTCGTTTTACGATACTTTAGAGACGAAGTAAACTGTGGCGTACGAGAAAGTAAAATGCCAAAATCAGTATTAGATGTCAAATCTTCTGTGGTTCTAATGTCTAGGAAAACTAATCATTTATATTTTAGTAGTTTTAAATTTACTGTGCCTGTTTATTATACCTTCACGAAAGCGTTGTCTTGTCAAGTTTATAGCTGAGTATAAAAAAATTAATCTAAAATAAAAATTTTCTTCAAAATTCATTAATAATGGCAATAACATGTACATAACGCATCCCTTCATGATTTTTTGGTATCATCTATTGCTTAGATAGGCCGAATTGCCTTATTTCAGATTCTAAGCATATCGAAATGCCATATGTGCCGCAAGATTTGCATTTTCTTTTGCCATCTCAATTTTGTTGTTTTCTTAGCTATACTCCATATGAGACATAGAAAAGCAAGGTAAGCACAGAGCAAAAATATTTCATTTAAGCACACTTGTTAAAGTTCAGATATATTAGAAATTTCGCGTAGAAAACACCTGTTGGTAGTAATAAATTTTCCTGATAAGATACTCGGGGTTGTTTGATGGAATTTTAAGAGTGTAACGTGCCTTATTTACCTTTAGCGATTATAAATGAGGAATAAAATTAATCATCCTTGTTATCTTATATTTTTGTTATATATATTTAAATTTTCAGTAATAAACTTAACGCCTATCGTATTTAATAAAGATTATGATACTTTTCTGAACGGTACCGGGGAAAGATCAATACTTTGGGATATCTCTATCCGGGTCCCCAGGTGAAGACGATCTTATTCTCGTCACAATTTCGGCAAGATAAAGGCCGTCCTCGGTCCTGTCTCGCTCTTGGTGTGATAAAAAAAGGGAATTTCGGTGGAAAAATGGCGAGCGAGATAATTGATATATTTTTATTAAATGCATTTTATTTCCATTTCCTTCGCCCTGAACAATTTAACAGAAGCTCTTGTTTGTTATTGGGGATAAAACGGTAATATCTGAAGAAGGAAAAATTAAGCGAATGTATACTCAGATATGCCCCATAAATCATAGAATTGTTATTCTTTAGAGCGACATTAAAGCCGAAACAACTAAAAAAATTGCGCGCAATAAAATGATAAGAACTAAAATTTCCTCCACACTCGTCATCTCAATCACCGTCTGTTAATTGCATTGTTTCCAATGATATTGGTTTCTCGCGAGAATTATTACGAGTATCGTGAAGCCCTAAAATTTCGTAAAACATTTTTTAAGAAAAACTTGAACAGATTTCACCAACAGCGCTAAAATTCATAAAATAATATTTAGTTTTGTATCTATTACGTCATTTTAAAGTCGGTTCAAATTTAACAACCAAAACAACAACAGTATTTAATCCTCCTTATGATCCCGTGAGCTAAAAGGTATAAGTAGTTTTAAATAGTATCTTAAATTATGGTTGGGTTCTTTTGTTTGCATAATTTTCACAGACTTCAAAATGTCATAATAGATAGATGACTTTTTTGCAAAGTCGGTTCAAAAGTTTTGCTTAAAAAATATTTTATTTTTCACTTTTTAGTGTTTTTCTAGTGTTTGCCTCTCCTCCCACTATCACCACAATCAATAATTTTTTCATGATTCAAATGAAGCAAGAGTCTCTATTCAGTAATAAACGAATCATCCAAAGTGGGCACCACTCACCCCACTACCCGCACTCCACCATAAAATTTTTGGCATCAAGGGCTTCTCTGCATTACAACAGACTCCCAATTCCATCCACACGCTTAGCATTTAGACTACCCCACCTCCACCGCAGCCAAGGTTAAAATTGTTTCTCATAGTAGTAATATCATAATACTGTAAACAAAACAATACCATTATAAAAATCGCTCTACGTGTTACGGAAGTCAGTTCCATGCCGTCTCACTGTCCATCCCACGACACCACATAACACCACTGGGGGATCATATTTCTACGATACAAAGTTATATTTATCGTCATAGTGGTAATTGAGGATCATACTATTTAGAACAACAAAAAGAATCATCCAAATCGATCTACGCATTAAGGAGCTGTGTTTCGCCCTCTCTACACCAACCCCTCCACAACTTTTGTTGCGGTACCAATGGATAATCATCTAAATATCATAAACAACACCAACCCCTCTACAACTTCCAGCGTGGCACTAGTGGGGAACTATGCTCTAAATATCACAAAAACAATCATCCAAATCATTCTTAACATTACAAATTTAGGCTACCCCTCGTCGCGGTGTCCCCGAAGTTAGGTACAATCAGCACTGCCCATCCCCACCTCACCCCATAAAGATTTTTCGCGATACCAATTGGGAAACACTCTATACATCACAAAAATTATCATCCAAATCGGTTCACGCGTTCAGAACTTAGACCACCCCGTAGCTTTCCCCCACCCTAAGTTCAGACCGATTTGAATGGTCCTTATGTTATGAAATTATGCGCAGTCAGACATAAAACAAAATATTCGTCAAACTTAGAACCTTCTCGTTGGTAAGTTGGTTAAAAAGCAAAATTACACACCCATCACTTCACTGAAAAATACCTGTACAAACCATTTCCGTTTAAGGGGTAAGTACTGAAAGTGATTGCGGTGATCAATGCAATCAAGCAATTGTCTAGTAAGTGGAGCAACCTAGCAATACTAAACTGTTTCCAAATTAAATATGACAAAGCAGCCTTTGCAACTAGGTTCTTATGTTATTTGGTTTTAATGATTTTATCCTTCTAAGTGAAACACATGTTGCTGATACTTAAAATCTATTGACCTTCTACCTACAATGGTTCAGTACAGACTGTTCTTATCTAGTCAAACCTAAACTAACTGTGATAACTGACACTGTGATATATTTTAGTTTGTAATGAATACTGTGACACACTCTTATAACACGAACTTTCGTTGCCACATGAAGAGAAGAAGCAATTTTAATAACAGCATATTATTGTTACCAACTACTACAGGAAGAGGTCGCCCTCAAATTTGTGACAGTTTCAAGATAATGGAGTTTGTGTTCATCGCGCTTACTTCCTTCGAATTTTCATCGAGTTTACGTTTTAGCAGTAATGAAATAACTTGATTCTGTGCTTTTGAATGTTTACTGTGCGATGCTACATCTGATATATTTTTAACATGATATAAGGAATTGCAATTGTGTACCTTTCCTTTTGCAGTGATACTGCAAAACCGGATCTTGTTTCAATCTTGTTTTGCAAAAAAATGAAAAATAAACTTGTCTATTTTTTTAATTCTTACTAGGAGTTTATTTTTTCACGATGCAGGGTCAGTTTCAATATTACTGCGCGCTATTTTACAAACTTTAAATTCACATCTGTTTTGCCATCGCGTTACTTTTTTTTAGTGCTGGAAATATTGATAAATCTGGAGATTTGAGTTTAGTTTTGCTGCCTTTAGCATGATATGCACGTCTTTTACAGGTACTCTACAGAGCCACAGGCAAATCCATCGACGTAATTAGCAATAACACTTATCATATCACTTTTTAATTGGCCTTTTCTAACAATCATTACCTTTTATTTGCGAAAACATGAAAAACAAAATTTGCTCCGATTTTCACTGTGGCAGAGACCTTTATGTGACTTTTACTATAAGTAACGTTACAGCTCACTCAAAAGCAACTAACAACTAAACTAAAATCTTTTTTAGCGCCATCACTAGAACGAACATTTAATCAATTTTTTATGTTAACCTCACAAACATTCATACGAAACTTTCACTTTTTTCCGCAAATTAAGGTATTAATTGAACATGACATGTTGTTACGTCGCTTCCTTACAGATTTGCAAAACAGGATTCCGAAATGGTCTCGCAAAGTCTACGCCTCACGCGCAACACAGTATGGCCAGCTCAGTGGGGTGGGATGGGCTACAAACTAGAAAGTTTATTTTGAATAAGGGCGCCACGTAATTTTAATTTGTTATTTTTAGGGAAGTGTGGGGATAAATTACGAAACCCTTGATGAAAGTCCTGAACAGTCCAAGGTATTAAAGAGAGAGAGAGAGAGGGGGGGGGGGGGGGTGTGTGGACAATGACAACTTAACCTTGTATGGATAAAATATCAAAACACCCGTAAAATACGTCAGAAACTAATTAATTATATATTCAAATTAAAGAAAATAGCTTTTAGAATACGTATATGGAACTGATTAGGAATTATTATTATTACTGGTTATAAATTGGTATTACTTAAAATCAGAAAATTCAACAAATAACGATTATTACTGGCTATGAATTGATATTACTTAAAATTAGAAAATTCAACAAAGTACGATTATTACTGGCTATGAATTGGTATTACTTAAAATTAGAAAATTCAACAAATTACGATTTCTCAAAACAAATTTCACAATGAGCAAATGACCCAAAAAAAGCTATTAAGAATTCCACCAAATAATTAAAAATTCCACAAAAAATAAAGAATTCAAGAGTCGCGAAATAAATACCATAAGGTAGAGAATTCAACTTAACAGTAAAATAAAAAAATAATCTGCTTGATAATCCAAAAATTGCACAAGATACTTCCCGAATAAGAGAATGCGAAATATATATCAATTTGGCGGAATGACTGCAAAAGTTGCGCAACAACAGCAAAACCCGCGGAATACCCACAAATTTCAGCATAAATCTGCGAAACAAACAACAAAATTCCCTGATGTACCTGTAACTGTTACAACTAAATACTAACTCTGTAAAATAATTCCACCTCCACCTCAAAATAACTATTTACAGAATAATAAACGTGTCGAAACAGTTCCGCCTTCCCGAAATAGGCACAAAATTCCGCGAAATAACTCAAGGTCAAATTGTCGCGAATCAACTGGCAATTCCGCGATACAAACAACAAATGTCGCGGAGAGATCGTAAAAGCCGCGAAACATCTACAGATTCCGCAACTAACTAAATGACTCGAGAACACCAACAATATTCCACGAAATAACCACTAAAACCCAATCGACGCGAAACAACTGACAGTTCGGGGATATAATTAGCAAATTCTGCGAAAAGATTACAAAAAAAACGCGAATCTACTACCGATTCCGCAAAACAACCAAAAATTTTCGCGAAACGGCAAAAATCAATCAAATTCAAATCTAAGAAATTACCACAACTAGATATCACTAAAGGTATCAATAACTCAACATGATAAATTAAGGTAAGTATACTCCCAAAATGCCACTATAAAACATTAAAGACACTTAACTTTTGCTTTCCGCAGAACACTTCCAGCTCCAACACTTCTCGGCGAACAATTGACGGACTCGATTCGCACAGCTGCTTAGTGGAATTTTGATGGTTCCCGTACAATATAGCATACATCAGGTCAGTATTTGTATATGTATTTCGTCAACAGAAGCTTGAATAATGCACTATACAGTGTTGTTCTTTCAATATTTACTTCTGATGTTTTGTTTTTTTTTTCAAATATTGTCTTTCCTCAGAACTCAGAGATTTCTGCAGGACCGTTTTCAACTGTTTCTTGTGACCGTGATTGTTTACAAATGGCTAATGTGTTGTACTGAACTTTTCGTACAAAATAGTGAATAGTGTTAATTCGAAGTGTTTGGGAATTTCGTTCTCGATGTTTTGGTGTTTTTTTCTGTGACGCTTTGGATACTTTTCGTGGTTTTATTACAAAAAAACTTTTACGCAGGTAATGGCGGAAATCCGCCATTATTTTCTTGCTATGACTTTTGCCATTGGTGGAAACATAAAGTTTGTTGATTTGTGCTTTTAACACGATTTAAGGTTGTTTTCGCTAGTGATTAAAAAAAGCGCGAAATATAGGAGTTTTCGATATAGTGGTGATCTCGCGGATATTGTTAGTTTTTTGTTTATGGCGCGTTAAAATTCGCTCGTGACAGCCACCGTACTTTCGCGATTTTCTTTAATTTCCTCGCTTTTCGTGCGAAAATACAGTATACAAGCGGGTACTAAGTGCGCGAATCATATACTTCTGGCGATCCCATAAAGATTTTTCGCGGTTTAGCCGAGTTTCATAGCATGTGGTTTTCGTGACGTTTAACGTGAAAATTTAATATTTTGGTGGTTTCGAGGTTTTAATTATAATATTGGAGTCGTGTTTTTGATGTATTAATGTTGCATATTTGTCCTACGCTCTTTTCTGTTGAAGTGTTTTTAACATTTTAATCCTTAAACTGTGGTTGCGTGCCTGTCCTCCTTCGACTCTTTATGCGCTTACAATATGTTGTTTTCCACTTGCACGTCACGCATTATCACCTCCGTTGCCGCATTCCAGCAGGAAGAAAGTGTTCACCTCTTCTGAAATCAGCAGCTCTGGATTTCGGGACTTCAGCTCCTCACCTGGAAAGAGCGACAAGAGAAGTATCGGCCGTAAACTACATACATCGAGGGACAACACAAAAGGGAAGTATACTCAATCATTTATAATCAAATCCATGTATAACTTGTACTTTCTCTTCTTTTCCAGATGACCTTGCGGTGGAATTCTTTATTATTTTTGTCTTTAGATTTAAGTATTCATATTGTATTAAATTAGGTTAAGATTAAAATAGGACTATACGTTTATGAGAGTAGGGAGTTAATAAAGCATTGTATACAGTTTTGTTATTAGCTGCCCCATTCCCTTCTCTCTCCATTTTCAGGACATAACAATATTTATAGAATGAATTTAGAAGTAATTTATATAAAAAAAGCGACTTCCCGATATTCTGTTTCTAATTATTTGGGCACCAAAAATCTAACACTTCGTGCTGCTTTATTAAAACAAATTCTCTTCTTTTAACCAATATCGGTTCACAAAAATCACGAAATAGTCAAATAATTTTATTACAATGATAATATACACTTTTAGTACTATCTTAACAAATGGAACAAAATTTAACGTAATTCACTTCAAAAGTAAACAACCTTTGACAGTACGAATTATATTTGGCTCTGTTATATAGTATGCTTTTGTCTCATTAATTGAATACACACAGCTGATTTTAAATTCTTCGAGCAGCTTCACTCACGGATAGGAATTTTACACGGTACAGCGCTTCCTCTAGTACTTTATTCTAAGCATAGCAGCCAGCACCTGTCGCTCCGCCGCCGCAGCGTATGCAAGTCGGAACAATAGTTGTACCTTGCACACGGTCCTCTTTTGAGCCTACACAAACAGGTTTTTGTGGGTAAAGGATCGCAGGGAAGGGGAGTTGTTCCCTCAAATTTTCCACCAAAATGATTTCTAGCTCTCAGGTGCAAAATACCACTACATGCATAGAGTGGATATTTTGTGACTGGAGGGTTCAGAAAATTTTTCTGCATGCGCTCGGTTCATTAATAATTAAAATGAAAAGGAACGGTAACTGCAAACACATTTTTCCACCGAAATGATTTCTATCCCTCGGGTGCATAATACAACTTTTGTGACTAGAGGGTTAATTAAAGGATTTTGCATGCGATCGGTTAATTAATGTTTTAGTTCTCAGAAAACCGAACTGAGCTGCAACTGAACACACTTTTCAATTTCTGTAACATGTAATCAATGTAATGACATGTAATCAGAAACTAAGCCGAATAATGCACCGAAATAAAGTCAACCTAATTAGGTTTAAAAAATTTACTTGCTTAAATACACTTTTTGTTTTAAAGTACATGTAAGTAGCGACCAATAGTCAAGTATTTTTATAACTTTAAACATTCTATTTTTATGCCTCTGTGGCGATAATCTCAATAAGGAAAACATTTTTTTTCTTGTAAGTTATGTTTTCCAATTCTAAACTTGCAGAAACGCATAATTATATAAATCAATTCCACTCAATTTAAATTTATACTGAAATGATAGCTAAAAAATTCATAAACATTTCAAGTTTCATTTTAAAATATCGTCATGTAACAATATACCGAAATTGTGAACTTTTTTCAAACCAGTGTTGTGCGTGTAGATTACATCGTGTGTTCTGGGAAAAATTGACAAGTTCACATACTGGATCGAGAAGCTTAATTGAGTCTGTAACCTCCTTCATGAATTCATCATCAAATAACAATAGTGAGACACTTTGTTTTATTTTTCTGAGACTAGGATCGGCTAGGATCTTCATTAATAGGACTAGGACTTCATTACCTACAATACCATAATTTTTCCTCAATTACAGTTATTTTGTCCAGATGGCACCATAATCGATTATCCAATGGGCTAGCAGAAAGATATGTAGGCGTTACTAAAAATATTATGAACACAGCAGTGTCTTCTAAACAATCCCTTTATTCAATCCTTTTGGAATATAAAAATACACCATTATCCGGATTAGAAAGTTCCCCTGCACAGTTGCTTTTCAGTAAACGCACGAGAACTGCTTTACCTACTCACGATAGCCTTTTAAGACCCAAAATAAAGACATCAGCAATAAAGAATATACAACAACAAAAGGAAAAAATACGAAAATGGTATAATAAAAATAAGAGACTGTGGTGTAAATGACGACTTAATGACGTCATATACGCACTTTGGAAATCCAGAACTGAATGTGTGTTCTTTGAGTTGACGGGTTCAAGTCGTGATGTCTTCATGATGTCCCTATCTTCCACGAATAACAGATCGAAGGATATGAGCTGTGATGTCCAAGAGAATCTTAGACTGCAGACTTGTGACTTCTGAGGACTTTTGTGTAAAACTTACGCACAGCGTTGAGTTCTGGGGATCCAGAATCGAAATTTTGTCCTTAGAGTTGACGAGTCCAACTCGGATGTCTTCGTGATCTGGATACCCTTGGCGGGTAATGTTTATTACACGTCTTAATAAGGCCTGATCTAGAGAAAACGTCGTTTCGCTAGGATTTTAATATGGACTTCAATGATGGCTTGATGTTACCGTTGTACAACGTAAAAACATAGTTAAAAATGAAAAAACGGATTTAAAAAAATAAAAGATTAACAATTTTATTTTTGGAAAATTTTAACAATAATTGATTACTTCTGACACTGTTCGTAAGAACGCTACTCTGACTCTAATCTCAAAACTATTTTTTCCTATCAAAAATAAAAACAAAATTGTGCAAGGTGTACTAAGTTTGAAATGTGAAATGAAACGTAGGAAAATTGCAAAGTGGAAACACAAAATTCCAGCAGTGCTCAACATGTAAAATCGAAAACTATTACTGAAAGTTGTCACAAGACAAAAGGAAAGTTTTAAGGAAAGGGATGAAATATGGATGCAAAGACCTAATAATAAGTGGTACCCTGGAGTAATTTTACAAAGTCCCATGCGCAAGGTCATGGGTAGTCGAATAAAACTTAAGGTTAAGGCAAAATGATTGGTAATTTATACTATTTCAATATTCTGAATTTGTTTATTTAATTTATACTTCTTTATAACAAGGCAAAGTTAATTGAATTTATCCTTAACTGAAATTATACTTTAGAACATATGAGAAATAACATTTTGATGTATTGTAAATATGGGAACTATAATATAGAACGTGTTAGAACCTGTATAAGTAAATTTATAAAACTAAAAAAAAGGGGGAAATAGGGATGAGCGATGTTTACAAAACATCGATATTGACATCGATGTAAACATCGCTCGGTGAACATCGATGATCGATAATAATCGAGCTCAAAACATCGATGTTCTTTAATATCGATGTTATACAGAAGGTGTTTATATAATGGCTGCCAATGGCGTAAAAAGACAATATACTTGAATGTTGTTTTTTTATGATGTAGGTACGGATAATACTGTGATGCATTTTTGGCATTGCTATGGCCTTAAGGAAATGAGGTAAATTGAACGTCTTGTTTTCGTATTGCTGCGAGCTAGAGAATAGCTCAGGGACGGAGTGGATTTTTTTATGAAAGGAAAACCTGAACTAACCACGTCTGCAATGGAACCTCTATGATTTTCCAACCTATAAGAAGGTCGATAGGAACGATGTAACTAACTATCGACCTGTTGTCAATCTATTTGGAGTTGGCAAGGTCTTTAAGCCAATTGTATTTGTTTCGCTTGTTTTGTGGGTGCCTTCAACATGGCTTTTTAAAAGTTTACAATTGCCAATCTATTAAGAGTTTTTAAAATGGGTTAGTAGGTCGACTGTTTCTGCATATTTTAGATATAGTACAGTCAATCTGGCGAAAAAAAGTCATAAGGCTGCAAATCAAAGTGATGAAACTTGGTGAGTCGTTAAAGAATGATGAAAGAAAGCTTACCTGGCGATGGCCACCTGCTACCTGTTCAAATACTCAAAATAAACTCAAAAAATATTTTGAAATGCAAATTTCTCGAAAACTATGCATTTTACAGAAAAATTTATTGAACAAAAAATGTAGAGGGCATCGTTATCTACAATTAATGTCATTGGTGCTATGTCGTACAACAAAAAATGTGCGCAGTAGGTGGCGCTAAAGCTGCCGGAGAAAGTCACAATAGGACCGAGAAACTTACCGTTTGCATCACTGCGCTGTTCACACAGTGCTATATGTATTACACTATAACTTTGAAACGGTAAGTTGTATGAAAAAAATGTTGAAATAAAAGTTGTTTATAAAATTAAAAGGAACAATTTTTCCATTTGAATCGTAACTGGAAAATGAAAATTTCAGGACAAAAAAGTGGAAAAACACCTTTTTTGGCACTTTAGCGCCACCTACTGCACACATTTTTTGTTGTACGACATAGAACCAATGACATTAATTGTAGATAACGATGCCCTCTACATTTTTTGTTCAATAAATTTTTCTGTAAAATGCATAGTTTTCGAGAAAATGCATTTCAAAATATTTTTTTGAGTTTTTTTTTGAGTATTTGAACAGGTAGCAGGTGGCCATCGCCAGGTAAGCTTTCTTTCATCATTCTTTAACGACTCACCAAGTTTCATCACTTTGGAGTGATTTGCACCCGTTTTTGCCAGATTGACTGTACTAATAGGTTTTTGGGTTCCTTTTGTAAATTGGGTTAGTTCTTACCTGTCTCACGGTTCACAACGTGCTTACTTCCGCGGTGTGTTATCTGATGTCATTTATAATACCTCTGGGGTGCCGCAGGGTAGCTATTTAGTACCGTTGTTATTTAACATTTGCATTAATGACTTACACCTATTTTTGCGACACACAATAATCTTATGTTATATTAACGATGCGGAAATATTTGGCACTATTTCTGTTGACAACGACTGTGCTTTCATTAATTCGGACATGGACACCTTCCGCTCTTGGTGTTCCGATAATTTTCTTTCTCTAAATAGGCAAGTATGTATTATTGTCTTTTAAGTTCAACAATATACGTCATAATTATTATATCAAAGTTATCTTATTGTCCAAATTTGATAGTACAAAATACTTGGGTGTAAATTTTAACTCAGCGCTTTCCGTACATGATTAATAAGGCAAATGCTAATTTGGGCTGAGATGGTCTCGTGACTTAAGGGATCCTTTTGTTAGCAAAACTCTTTATTGTTTTTTTTCTTATACCGATTTGATAGTACGTTCCCCTGAGCTAGCCATCATTTTATTCAGTTCATATTAATAGCCTTCCAAGAATATATATTACATCCCTACAGGAATAAGCTTAAGGTGTAACGCCACTCTAGAATTTAAAAAAAAACTGATTTTTTTATTTTTGGCTTAAACAATACTTTAATATCATGAAAACAATACCCAGTTGGTCCTATACTGAAAAAAGAATTTTAAATTTTCGTAAAACTTTAAACGCAAAAGGACTTTTTTTAATCTGGGAGGACAGATTACTTGAACACCGCTGCATGGATCTATTTGAAATTTTGATAGCTTCACAATTGCATTCTCTATGGAAGTACGTATCCGTTTTATGATATATACCTACTAAACTTTTTTTATAAACAATCGGTTAATTTCTTTCAAACGTGCGCTATTTCTACTAAATTGGATTTAAAAAAGGAACCCTACGTACTTTCATAGCCAATAGTATCTAAATTATAACACTTTTTTGTTTTTTGTTCCAGATCTAATACTATACTAAAAATCCGACCGCCCATCAAGGAATTTTAAAAAAAGGCAACTTCAAGGATTGGCTCTGACGCCGCCAATTTATTCGCAAAAACAACAAAACATTTTTTTTCATACCTGAATATGTGTTTAATAAACAATCCGTAAAGAAATGCTATTCATTTTTCCTCACTACCAAAATACTTTTTTAAAATTAACCCTTTTTTTAAGCCTCTAGAGTCGTGTTACCCCTTAGGCTTCTTTTCATGGACATGTTAGATAAAAACGGCTCTGTCATTCTGTACAATTAATTCCCCCTAGCTACTTATTTTAATATTTTATTTCCTTAACGCCCTCTCAGGAATTATGACTTTCTTTACATACCTTAAAAAAAGAAATGAAGCAAAACAAGAAAACTTCATAGCAAGCTTATTTGATGTCATCTCTTTTTCTGAATTCATCAGTATCTTTTTTATTTAATTTCTTTTTATATAAAGGTAGGTTTTATTCTCCTATAATTGGCAAAGAATGCTAGTCTTCAATTTGAAAGAAATGTTCAAAATATTAAACTAAGTACGAGTCGGTTCTTTTAACCAACATCGAAGGTCGATGTTTTATTCTTAACATCGATTGTGCGATATACTACATTCTTCAACATCGATGTTAAAACATCGATAATTAGTCTCTCAACATCGATGTTTCCCGAACATAGATCATCCCTAGAGGGAAGATGTTGTATAATGAATTTAAATTCAAAAGCTAAACAAATCAATAAATCAATAAAAGTATATTAAATAATGAATAAATTTAAATTAGAATTGAATTACTTTACCGACGACTATGGATTATTAAGATTATATAAGTCCAAGTAGTAGAGAAGAGTATCATTTTACAGTTTCTGAATTAAGCAAAGACTTGACACCGTTGTTAGTAGGTTAAGACAATAAAATATTAAATAAATCGAGAGTTTTCTTTTCAAGTTAAAGAAATATAAAACAATGTGGGTACAGTAAATCGCTCCAATTGCACTGAAAAACTTAAAATTTTCCTGCCAATCTGATGATCAGCAAAGCACAGCAAACATATTTCCATTATCTTCCTTGCCGATAAAACACCGCCTCTACTTTCATTATCACTTACTAAGAAATGATCAGTCATCCACCCCACACTTTCCTTGCGGAACCTATGAAGGGCAAGATATTCCTCCAATTCCGCGTCACGCCTAATGCGGTACACTTTTACTTTCCGACAATTCATAAATGCAGCATCACTCCTAGTCCGGTCAAAGTAGACACATGCTGCCTCCTAGACCTATAACACAAGTCACCCGGAGGATCATCACACACGCACAATTACTAGGCCTAATATATATAATGACGGTCACCCGGTAATTCAACTATGCTACTTACGTAGACCTCTTAGAATTACCTAGACCACTTGCAAATTATCTAGAATTCTACTCACCATATCTCATTCTCTAATATCTAATTTTCACTACACTAATTTTCACTACAAACTTATCTTGAAGACTGAACTCTTATTTTAGCATGCGACACTATTTAAACTGCGAGATCTAACTTTTCTAAGAAGTCTAACTTCTCTATCAGTCTGCGTATCTTACCTCTTTGCATAATATCATTCTAGACTGGCGCCTTATGAGTTTATTTGGCGGAATGATAATAAGATCCCTTTTTTTAAGGAACTACGAATTTGGGTTTTTCCCTTCGTTTTGTGAAGACAGCGTACTTTACCTCTTCGCGTAATCTCATTTTAGACTGGCGCCTCATTTGGTTATTTAGCGGAATGAGATGTTATTGCTTAGACATCCCTTTAATTATTGAACTAGGAAGGTGCAGTTTTAGATTTGTCTACATTGTATTTATTTTGCCCAACTGGCGCCTTACCTTAGTTGTGTGATGACAGTTGTCATAAGTAAAAGATACTGTTTATTCACTAAAATTTAAGTATTTACTGAAAATTTAAGTATTTGCTAGGATATGTAGTAATTTGCTGGATTTTTAAGTAATAGCTTAAATTTTTATTAACATATATAGCCAGTATTTCCTACAAATTTGAAGTATTTAGCATTTGCAGATTTTTATTCACTTGACCCCAGGTGTACGAACTTTTTATTTGACTTCGTTCAAGGGCACCGCGTGTAGGATATCGGTAATCCAGTTGTTTTGTAATCGTCATTAAACACCGTACATTCTAGTCAAAATAGCTTTTCAAGACCTACACACGACTAGTTAAAATTTAAGTCATAAGTCAGTGAAGCCAACCACATCTTAACAATAAATTTTACATAAAATATTGCTACGAAAAATGTTAGGTTAGTTTAGGATTATGTAGTAATTTTAAGATTTTTATTGAAATCATTTTCATTTTCAAAAACGTAGAAGTGCTACAATTATAATGATAATGTATGTAGAAAACTGTGTTAATACAATTGTATATAAAAGTTTATGCATGTGTACAATGATGTCTCAAGGGTCGTAATTCCAGAAATAATAACTTGCAAACATGGTAGTATATCGGTTTTAATGTTCTTGTATGACGTCAAGGCGACTTCGTATATATTCACCACTTAGTCGCATAGGATTCGTCACGTCATCACCAGAACTACATAAGGAGTAATTATGGAAGTCAGAGGTTGTGACCGTAATTCCTTTTTACCCGAATCTTCTATCCCCAAGCAGCATAACTTGATCTTATAAAGTTATGCTGCTTGGGGATAGAAGATTCGGCTTACATTAAACATGGGTGGAAATTAAATAAGGGAGGCGTGAGCTTGTCTGGATGCGATATTGAAGAAACAAAACAAGATGCATGCTTTTTCCTATAGTATCAGGAACACGAGTCTGTTACTAAACCAGTTTCAGATTAGAAGGCTCGGCAAATAACTCAATGGAGAAAGAATAGTTCTCTTCAAGCCACGAATCTTTCAAAAGACAAAAGAAGAACTTCACATGGCCGTCTATTATCTTAGAGGACAACCTCCTGTGAAAGGCTAAAAGGAAAGCAACTTTCATGACTTTTTTCATATTTGAGATATCTTAAGTATAAGGGTATAAGCAGCAATATTTCAAGAGATCAAATAAGCTTTATTTAAAAAAAAAAACAGAATCGCGGTGATTTCTGTATTGTAGCCAAACGGGTCGTAGCGGCGGTGGCCAAACGGCGAACAGTTAAAAACATGTATCTCTCTCTTCTTTTCTGATCCCTTTAACCTTTTGCGGGGCATACGGCTTCTACTACACAGATTCATGGTCCAGATCTGCGCTAACACTTTCAATATTGTTACCATGATTTGGTGAACTGGGTACCCTCCTTTTTTACGGATTTGTTCCATGTGTTGCGTCGTCGTCCAATTTAGCGTCTTCCATGGATCCCTCGCGGGATCCAATCAAGATCATATTGAGCGATTTTATTTGGATCTTCTCTCAGTGTGTGTCGTTCCCATTGCTACTTCTGCCTTCGAACATTGGTGGCTTAGTCGTCTTGGCCTATAAGACTGTGTAGGACTCCATTCAATGGATATTAAAGATGCACCGGAGACGGCGATTGTAGTTTAGCTCCTATGTCACTTTTTATGTTATACAGCAGTACACCAGAACATAGTTTACGTTCTTTTCGAAAATCCGGAGTTTTCTTTGTCTGGAGATGTTTTTACTGCGCCAGATCTAAGCAAATATATTAACTGCAACACGAGTCCTATTGGACGCACCTGGACCGTACCGACGGTGTATGTTTCCTATTCAACAAACGTAGTCAAATGTCCAAAGCCGTGAGCAAATAAGGTCGCAGAGCAGGGCTTACGATCAATGCTACTGGAACCAAACTTGTGAGCTGGGACCCCATTAGACAACGTGAAAGTCATCTGAAAGAGCAGCAACTAGAGCAATAAATAAATTATAAATTTTGCTATCTCGAAAGTATAGTTACAGCCGACAGTGGAGCTCAAGCTTAAGTACAGGGTCGCATCAATGAGGCTCGAGTTGCATTTAATACTCTTATTAAGATTTGGCGCAATAACATCTGTAGACGCACAAAACTCCGGATCTTCGAGGTGAATGTAAAACTATTCTGTTGCACGGCTGTTCAACAGTTCAAGTGACCTGTTAAATATCATCTAAGCTACAAGCCTTTGTCAGCCGGTGTCTCTGGCGCATCCTTAACGTTTATTACCAACGAAAACCTATACATACTTACAGGTCAAGACGGGATAGACACCAGTATTCACAGGCAAAAGTGACAATGGATAGGCCACGCACTAAGGCAAGTGCCAAACAACATCGTACAACAGGCTCTAGAGCGGATTCCCTGTAGGGCGCCATGTGCTTTGAGAAGGTGAGGGTGCAGTAGCCTGGATGCGGGATGGGAAATCAAAAAGAACAGACTCACAGAATTTTGATTTTTAATACGGCATAAAAAGCCCGTCCCCTTGGCTTAACTTTACCGAGAAAAAAATCTATTTTAAAAGCTTTATGTATATTACCAATACTTAATGAAATTTTTTGTTCTTCCGTGTTAGTTACATAAAATGCAAATACTATCTCTGTGCCATTGAATTCGTTTTTGACAATAAATTGAAAGTTATTGAATGAGTCCAATCTGAGAAGGGTGATAGGAATAAATGAGGTCGTTATCGTGTCGTCGTTAATATTACGTGGATTAAATTGTCAAGAACCTATTTCGAGAACAATTGTTCTAAAACCATAATTAGGCAATAAAATTGTGTGGTATTTTTACGTTTCATTTTATTAGTGGGAATATAATTTATGAACCATATAACCAACAGAAAACAAATTAAAAGACTTGAAAAGAGCGAAGATTTGGTAATGACAACCTGGTGCTCTTTGTAAACGCACTTCAGGAATGAAAATGTGATGATATAGGGCTGCGAGGTCATGAACTTGAGTGATGGAGTAGGGAAAATATTCTAGTAATAAAAATTTTCATTCATGATTTATTCAGTCTGAATGTGATAACGTTTTCCGTTTTTTACTGAACTTGAACGTTGTTAGTAGTCTAAAACACAAAATTTTCTATGGAGATTCTGTAGTTTATATGTACATATCAAACTTCCTGTGCATTTCTCACATTTTCTAATTACAAAATTTAATTAAATACAAGAAACCACAAAAATAATTATAAATAAACTCGACGCCCAGATCATTGTCCAGAGATATAAAGGTGCAATTACTGCACGGAAATGGAATTAGTAATGAAAATAGTTGGTGACAGTTTTTTTTGCAATACACACCTGGATAATTTCTGCTGGCGTTTCACTTCCTCAGAAAAACTTTTCGTTGGAATGAACTTTCGTCCTCTGAGTTTCCGTCGGACAAATAAATTACTAATTCATTTAATTTTTCCTCATTCTTTTAGATTTAAACTTGCTCAACTTGCTTGTCCGTGAGCAGACAGCAAAAGACCGAGATGTGGTTAGAATTAAATTAATTCGAAAAGTTTGCTGTTGGGACAGTACGTCTCCTGAGTAAATTCAGTGTATTTGTTGTAAACACTGTACTCGTAGCAGTTACCACATTTTCTTCATTTACCATGTACAGCTTGAGCTTATTGAAACAAAGTTTTCTTTATAAAATCAGAGTATTTAATACGAATATTTTGAACTGTGCTGTTCCAAAGTATAGCACAATTGACTGACAAGTTTCCTTCAAATTTCTTCATCACTATCTTAATAAAAGAATAACTTGAGAAACACTTATAGTTATCGGTATAAAAACGAACCATTTTTTAATTTACTTTTTTTGATTTTTCAGTACATTGAACGAAAAACCCTTTAAAAGGATTTTAGCGGGACACTGTCTGAAAAACTGTTTTGAATTTACACCTTAATTCCCCGAATTGATTTGTTTCTCTATGTTCTGGCCGTTGCAGGACGAGCACGCAAAATAATAATTAAATTAAAAAAGAAATATATCGGAAAACAGTTCTATATATGTATTTATTAATTTCTTCTTCCTTTAATATCACGGAATTTCACTTAAAACTATTACTTCAGTAAACTTACTATTCTAGTCACTTAAATTCACTAAGATAAATTCACAATGATAATTTCACTAAAGGGTCAATCCATATCAAATCGACCAATTGAATTAGTAAAGGTCGCTGACAAAATTTATTTATTTTTCATTTTTTTAGCTAAATTTGTACTATACTCTGAGAGTTGAAAAAAGGAATTCATAAATTTTTTAGATGTTTGGTTCTTTTGGCGCCTTCTTTATATTGTAATAAGAATTTAAAATTTCATCACTGAGACTTTATTATTTTTTTAATTATAAAAAATTAAAAAATAAATATTTGCTGTATATAAAAATTTATAACTAAAGAACTAATAAAGGATTAGTTGTGAAATATTCAGGAAACATTCCTTTATTATGTTTTAATAAGTGTGTAAAATTTCATCACCGAGACTTTATTAGTTTTTTAGTTATAAATTTTTAAATATAGCAAATTTTCATTTTTTATTTTCTTATAACTAAAGAACTAATAAAGTCTCAGTAATGAAATTTCAATCACTTATTTCAATGCAATAAAGTAATGTTTTCTAAAATTTTTGGATTTTTTAATGGTGTCCATTTTCGAAAAATCGCTATATAATTAAAGACTCATTAAAAAAAGGATATAACTGTAAGGCCTGAATCTTTTTAGGGAAGTAGTATACTATAAAGACATTATCCAGAAAAAAAAATTTAAGGTGAGTCTTAGTTCTATCTTTAGCATTTGTAATTTTAAAAGAGCAGGTTTTTAGTTTGAAAGCGTTAATATTTACCGATTTTGTTTTCGTATTTACCGTTAAGGTGGCCTAAATATATACAGGACAGAAAATATTGTACACTTTATGCTCTTTAACACGGTTTTTGTTTGAACTGAATATCTTTCAAAACCAGGGAGTTACAACTTTTAACACAAACCTCTGCAAAATGCAAAATAGGCTGAGGCACCAATACAAAATTGCGGCTCCCAAAAAAACCAAATATCTAAAAAATTTATGAATACCTTTTTTCAACTCTCTGAGTATAGTACAAATTTAGGTAACAAAATTAAAAATAAATGAATTTTGTCAGCGATCATCATTGGTCGATTTGGTATGAATTGACAGGTCAGGTCAGAATGGAGAATGTATGAATTCAATAATCCAAATATAAGATCAATATGTTAATAAAGTCGCTTATATAATAAAGTAGTATAACTAATATTATATTGAATAAAGTGCAAGAAAATCTTTATTCTAGTCGAAAACCCAGAATAAAGTGAAAGGAAATCTTTATTCTAGTCAATACCAAGAATAAAGTGGAATGAAAATCTTAATTGTAGTCGTAGACGGAGTTGGATCAATACGTTGAGCGTGAAGACCAACATGCCATGGGTCCCGGATTCGGGACCAGATGACCCCGTGAGCTTTTATTAAGAAATTAAAAAGTAATCCACTCCGTCTCTGGGCTGTTGTCTAGCTCGCAGCAATGCAAAAACAAGACTCAAGTTTCCTAACTCCCCTTACCCTAATTCCCTCCCGGCCAAAACCATGCTAACGCATCAAAGGGTTGTCTCCTAGGATTTGGCCACATCGTATAAAAAAAAACTCAGAATAAAGTGAAAACTGCTATACAAATATATTTTTAAATGATCTCTCACCGAAAGCCAAATGATAAAAGAGAAAGATAAACGGTACCCGCAGTAATTTTATAGATGAAAAGCTAGCGGCACTAAGATTTACAAATCAATGACATAATTTCTCTATTGAATAAAATGTTTGTTACGAAAAAAACGCAGTTAAAGTGTGTGCTTAGGTCTTCTAATTCTTATAACTTTCTCAAATAAAGCAATCGTTTAAAAGACGTTTTACACTCATGTTTTTAAAGGTTCGAAGAATAATATCGTCTGTTGCGGGATACACGACCGAAGTGAAACCTTTTATGTATAAATACTGAGCAACACCCAGCAACGGTGGTGGAGTAAGTGATAACGTCTAGGAATACCATTCCGGAGGTCCCATTTTCGAATCCCACCAGCAGCAACCCATGGATGTTTTCTGATGAAAACTGATTACGATAAAAATCCATGAGGTTTCAAAGAAAATGCCAGTGGTTCGAAATCTAATTTAATTTGTAGGTCGACTCTCAGTTGCAATCGTTGTATTGAATTGGGTGAAGTTCTTCTCCTGCACATGCTCCACAAGGGGTTACAGGAACAACAGAACACCCAGCAACAAGCTACAACCTGTTTTGTGTAAGTGGCTTTGAACCTTAGAAGTAAAGTAAGTAGCTTTGAACCTTAGAATATATGGGCTATGTATTGGTATCAACAATAAAAGCGTAATCGAAGTCAGATTTAAGGCGCGGAAAAAAGTAAATTTAAAAAAATTGATAATTGGTATACATATAATTTGATTTTAATTGCTCTGAGTAAAATATTTTTGTTGCATATTAAATTCAACGTAATATTATAGATGAAACAAATGATCAAGTTTGTCCTTAACATACCTTTTTTGAAATTTTCCAAACATTTTTAACACTGCTACTCGTTCACGGAATATTTAATCGGTTTTCATCTTCACTTCAAAAACATTTTTCAAAACTTCCACTTTTTCCGTAAATTAGGCTTTTATTGTACTTGACATGTTTATATTATTAATTTAGAAATATTTTATTTAACAAAATATTGACTTCCCACAATACTAGTTCTAATTATTTGGGTACCTAAATTGAACAATTCGTGCTGTCTCAATAAATATTGTTTATTTTATCAACACTGGTTTATGCAAAATCACAAAATAGTCCCATAATCAAGTGGAAGCATTAAAAAAGTTTATTATTACGCAAAATTGTACATGCAACTAAAACATTTTATTCAGAGCAATTGAAATTAAATTATGTTTAGCAGGCCTGTGAAATTTTGAACATTTTGGCGCCTTGGACAATGAATAGTAGTTTCCGAAGTAATTTTTCTCGCTGAAACCGAATACGGGCTCAGAATTGCTCTATCACGTCAGATTTTTGAGATATTCTAACCCAAAAATAAAAAAAACACTGTTTTTTGACATATTTGAGGTTATGTAGCACCACGATTTTTTATATTTTCAAAAACTATGTGTGGGATCTTATAGTACAAGTCTTTCTCTTTCAGATGCCGTTGAGCGTGCTCAAATATCATGAACATGAAAATTTTAAAATGCGATGTCTCGGTGAAAAAAAAAGATATAGAAATGTGCAAACTCAACGGCATTTGAAAGAGGAAGACTTGTACTATAAGATACAACACATAGTTTTTGAAAAAAAACAAATCGCGGTGCTACTAGATTATGTAGATATGTAAAAAGCAGTGTTTTTGCACTTTTAGTAAGAATATCTCAAAAACTTGACGTGATAGAGCAATTCTGAGCCCGGATTCGGTTTCAGCGGGAAAATTTTATTATTCATTGTCCAGGGGGAAAAATCTCGCAGGGTAGCGTAATCAATATTTTAAAAATTGAATAATAGAATAGTTCCTCCATAATATTTCCTTTGTACAGCAGCCAATAAATACTGAGTAGCACACAATTACTGGTTGGAGTTATTATAGTGAAGTTGTTGGATAGAGCGCTCAACTGGAGAGTGGCTGATAAAATGAAGTTGTCAGACCCTAGAGCCATAACTTTTAAAAACTAATATAGGGTATACAAGATGCAGAGTAGGAGGCTAAGAACACCAACAGTCATAAGTTAAAGGAGGTGCTAAGGGAGAAACTGTCGGTATAGACGCATAGAATACCCAAAATCACATTGCACAAAAATCGCAAATTCTGCACTCTAACTGAAGTAGTTGGACACCACCCAACCCTTTGGTGGCAGGAAGGCTTTCAACCGAGCCATACGGATTCAGGATGTGAAAGCCTGGGACAGAGACGAGAGAGTCGTAAAGGGACTTCTGCTAGAACACGAGATCCGTCTCTGAAGTTTGCTGACTTCAGAACATGATCTCAAATAACACGGACTGGTTCGGGACAGAACGAGAAAGATTTCAGAGACCTGGGTCGAATGAAATGAAATCCTGCTGAAAATTCGCTTTCCGAGAAGCTACAAATCGGACATTCCGTGGCATCTTAGGAAACAGAGGGCGAATGCTATGGATCGCTCTGGGGCGGAAAAGATTGTTACGCTTTAGTGGGTAAGACGATATATTAGATTGTTTGGTTAAATGGTATGTTCCCACCCCTACTTCAGTGGGTCCCTCAGATTGTAGCACCAACACTTAGGGGAATATACACAGCATGCCTAGCAATAGGGTATGTCCCGGTATCGTGGAGAGAGGCTAAAGTCATATTTCTACCAAAACCGGAAAGAACAGGCTATACTGAGCCCAAGTTCTTTAGACCCGTAATCCTGACGTCTTTTCTGTTTAAAGAAATGGAGAGGACTGTGGCTTATCACATCGAAGGTGCTGCATTCGTTAGCTATACACTAAGTAGGAACCAGCACGCTTATTGTATTGGGAGATCTACCGAAACGGCACTTCATCATGTGGTGTGAGTGGCAGAAGAGCTTAATGGCAAGCGCATAGCAATGGCCGCAACAATAGACATTGAAGGATCCTTTGATAATATAGACTTCGGAAGACTGGAGGATACTCTGATTAAACTTGAAACTAAGCCTACCGTGAAGAGATGGATTGGTAATAGATGCTGGCTCTGGTCTAAGCACTGGATTACTTACTGGAGAGTCGGGTGAGGCATACAAAGATAGTGATGGAACTCGACAATCAGGCGGTGATCAGGTGTACAGACAGTACAGAGTCAATGTACCTCATCAAATGAGATGACACTGACGTGGCTCCAAGGACACACAGGAATCGAAGAAAACGAGGTGTACTGGCTAAACTATGAGCTGCTTTCGATTCGTTCACTGCCCTAGCAGGGGCACGGCAGTGTGCCTGTTAGATACGTAGGTCACGAGAGAACACTGGGAACAATGAAACATCGTGGACTCGTGTAGACACGGTAAGATTGCGATTGTAGTGACCAGAAGTGTTGAACAGAGGAAGGTCCTGGATACGAATCGTATTGCTCTGACATGGCTGACAGCATTACTAACAGGACATGGTAACTTCAAGTGTCATCTGAAGAAGATGAACACTCTCGAGGATAATACCTGCAGGCTACGCCTGGAGGAGCAAGAAACGGCGGTGAACATAGTATGTCAGTGTTCTGCACTAACAAACAGCAGGAGAAAACTGATGGGACACCACTAGATGGAAGAAATAAGAAGAGTGGCAGAGATGTCTTATAAGCAAATGCTTGTGCTAACCCGAGGAATCGAGGTAAGGGAAGAAAACTCGATTAGATGGGTTCTCTTTTGCTGAGATCGCATGGGGTAGGGACCCGAATAAAGTGGTCTGTTTCGAAAAATCCTTAGAGGAAAATTTTAAGTCAGTAAAAATCTAAGTCAGTAAAAATCTCACGCAAAAACCAAAACTCTCTTTACAACATTGTCAAGATATTTACCTAGTATTTCTACGACAATGTAGTCGGCGTATCCCAGGCTTTAAAAATCCTCATCAATCGACATTCTAATAAAACTGTCGACCTTAAAACACCATAAAAGGGAGATAAAATGGCTCCCTCTGGATATCTCCTCTTCTAACTTTTAACTTAACTTCCAATTTCCTTATGTTGGTGGAAACTACGTGATTTATACGCATCGTATTTACCCAACGTATTAAAGTGGTTTCAATGTTAGGAACCGTCTATCAGTTTTGATGGATTCAAACTTAACATTATTAAAAGCGCCGTCGATATCTGTGAGGGCCTCAAGAGCAAAGTTTTTGTTGTAAAGTGCCGTTTCTATAGGTGCCATAGTGTCATGCAGGACGGTTTCAGTTGATGCCCCTGTTTAATACGCATGCCGATTTTCGTGTTATGGAAAATTTTTGTGAATGTGATCTGTGTAATCATCCAGTTTTTAGTAGAAAACTCAAGAGCTATCTGATTTTGCAATTAGCAATCTGAGTTACAAGGGCTTTCCTAGTTTTGGTATCAAAATCATTCCTATTTTTCCCTTAAGTCAAGCTGTTTGCAGAGGTACAACAACTCGTAGGGTGAACTGCTCCTCAACTCTGCTGGCTCTTTTCAAGGAAGGACATTCTAAATATAGAGATTGTTTGAGCGCTAAAGCCTAAAACACATTTAGGCTAATTTCTAAAAACACTGCACACTACATCAATTGATATTTGTTTGATACTAGCATAACGGGAAATTTATATCAATTATTAATTAATTAATTTTTATTAAGACTTTTCTCAACATATTAAATAATTCAAATAAGTAAACAAAATTTAAATATGAAACCTTCGAATTTGACATTAATTTTCAAAACACTGCACTGCTATCAATGTACTGTACAATGCGTGCCGGGTCAATAAATAATAACAATTGCAAACAGAATTAATAATATTTATTGGAATTCAAACAACCTATGAGCTTGTTATCACAAAGAAAAGAAGCTAAAAGTAATTCAGAACAAAAATTAAAAATAATACAAAATAATAAAGAAAGCAAAATCCAAACAATTAAAGATAAAGAAAATAAAATAATACCAAAGAAAACAAAGCTAAATCCAATAAATTGCGAAGAAAAGAAAAAGAAATCTAAAGTGAAGATCGTTGTTAATGTGAAAAGAAGAAAGATCGATTAGTTTCCAATAAAATAATAACTGAAATAAATAATGCAAGTTCATATCACTGGTAATAATGTGTTGGGAGATCCAATACTCCTCAACTGTAGACTGAGAAGAATAAGTTTAATATACAAGGATACTTGAGTATTGGTATCAAGTTCCACTGATAATATAATGAGCTATCTTCAATAAAACAAGTTTAACTTTACTTATTGTCGATGTAGTCGGTTTCACTGCTCATATCGCAATGCTAAATTTGGGCTCTAATACACTTATTTATACGTATCGAGTGGAATACTAACTGCAATGGCTAGATTTGGAGTTCTGTCTTTAATAAATCCACCGGAAGATATAGGTAGACTAATTGTCGAATATGTTTATAGAAGCGTACTAGTATAATGGTTAGTTTGTAAAATATCAACTTTATGATTGCTTATGTGATCACGAGGATTCTTCAAATCCTAATTTTAAGGCTTCGTATGTGCTTATAGTAGTGCTCTACTTGTAATGCAATATTGTTCAAAGCAAAATAATTTTCGGAGATTGGGCTGCTCTATTTATATGATTTCGTTTGAACGAAATTATATAAATTTATAATTGTGTTAGTGTAAAACAATTAGAAAAATATTGAGTTTTAGTCAATACCTTGTTGATGTAAAATGTAGTACTGCTGCTGCTTATGAAGTACTCAACGCTGAGATAAGTGACGCAATACTAAATCTACTTGTACAAACAATGTGACGACTACTTTAACACAATAATAACACTGAACGAACGTAAAGTCTAAATCATGTAACTAATCGCCTAATTAAAACACAAAATGAATAAATAGATAGAAATACAAAAATAAATAATACAAGTTGTATGACTCACACTAAGGATGTAGCACAGTCAGCTTCGAAACGGGTGTTAATAATCGGTATGTGATAAATTTTTTAATTTGTTTATTTATTTATTTATCTATTTATTTATTTGTTTAAGTCCGGTATTTTTAAAGTAAAGTCAGTTAATGGTGTTTTAATTAAGTGATTAGTTAAATGTGACGACTACGTTTGCACATTTTTTCCATTCGGTGTACGTCAAGAATTCGTATTTCATAATTTTGTTTCAGTTTTTGAGGTGCAAAAGCTTTAATTTTTGTGGTTTTTACTTATTTATACGTGTAATAAAGATTTTTATGATTTGAATATTATGCTGGCTTCGTTATGAAGCCTGTATAGTGCGTAAAGCGAGGAAGTTTAAAAACAGTGATAACAGTGTTTTTTGAAAAATTTATGAATTGCTAATGCAATTAAATTAAGGTAAGAATTTTAAATTTATAAAGACCAACCCTTGTCTTCCCCTGGCGTAAGTTGGAAAACAGCGTTTTTGACTAGCGAACAGGGTATCTGGCACTCGTGATTAACTTTTTCTTTTTAGTATAGCCAAGACAATTTCAAAAAACTGTAATGGAACTTAAACTTAATGGAAAAATCTCTACAGCCAACCCAAGCGAGTGCATCATAGATCCTTTTCTACCTACAGGTAAACAAAATAGGCGCTTGACTCACCTAAAGAACAACAGGTCAACAAATTCGTGGCGCTTAAAGCAATTGAGCCATCTGAGAACAAATTGGTTACTTGCAATTTGTTTCGATCCTTTCTTTTTTAATAATTAAAATCAAAACAAGAATCAAGATATGCCGCAATTATGTACATGATCAAAGTCCACACTCTAGCGTAAGTATTTTAGCGTAAGACAATTTGTATATAAACCGTAGCTTTGTTCAATAAATCGAATCAGTCCGAAAATTATTTTGAATGAGTGGAGCTTTATGCCTGCACCAATTCCCTTATCTTTGGAGCTACGGCCTTAGGGGCTGCTTCCAGGGTTTCTACAGGTGACAACGGAATAATACAAATCAACCAGTGGCAACCGTGACCGTGTAAATTATCACATGACGATTATAAGAAGATAATAAACTACTATATGGCGACCGTGACACAGGAATTATAATCATATTACTACATGATAATTTTTTAAGAGAAGTACTATATAATTTCATCTATTAATTGGTAATCATACAAAAGGTGCCGCTGAAAACGAAATGAAAGATATAACGAGTTATATCATATTGTTTACGTTCAATAAAATGGATATTCTTTAATTTATTTGCATACTACCTTACTTTTTCTGGGGCGGTTGCCTGGAAACATTTTGAATAACATTAATTTATATGTGCAGCTCTTTTTGAACAGAAGTGTGTTAAAGGTGAGTAGTTTCAGCACATTTGTCTTTTCGGGTACCATTTTCAAGCGCAATAAATTTAAAATGGATTTAAGTAGAAGCTCCATTTTACAGAAATTATTTTATCTTAAACCTACTCTGAGGTTCTTCCTATAAGACACTTCTTTGAAAAGCTTTGTCTTCTTTAAAAACTCTATTTCAACTTTTTTGACTAGTTTATCAAGCAAACTGTACGTACACACAATTTAAAGGTAACTTAAACGAGTAGTTTTCTCATTCTTTACAAGATGTGATGTTCCACGTATAATACCAAGAATTTTTCTGTTTAGTTTTATTTCAGAGAATCCTGCGGTTACTACATATTTCACAGTTTTTTTCTTTTTATTGTGAGATTAAATTTAAAATTGTTTACACAGTGCACGTAAAAAGTAAATTATCCATGTTGCAGTGTTTCCAACTAAGAAGGATTATTTTTCGTAACGTCTTAAAATAGCACTTTCTGAATTTTTATATGATTATCAACAACGGAAGTGCAAACGTCCAATGTGATATATCTTTAAAGCAACATATATAAAAGTCCTTGAGAACATTTTCCAATGAGCCATGATTACGAAACCGATTCAGTAAATCGTGAAAATTGGATTATCTTAAGAAGTCTTAAGGCTGTGCCGAAAACAATTGTTGAGATGAAAAATGGTGTTTCTTACACTTCATTAGAGAGACCACCAATTCTCATCAATTTTTTCTTCCTTTTCTGATAAATAAAAGGTACTGCTAGGTAATTGTGAATTGCTGACTGGGCTGTGCAAAATGGACACACAAGATAGCTGAAAATTTGTCATCCCTTTTAAAATTTTTGTGGGATAATTAAGGGTTGGAGACTGACAAGAAAGGAACAGGGAGTTTATTTCGCTAAATAACTCAATTATGGAGAATTCTGTATTTGCAATAAATATTTGAGAAAAGTTATATAACAACGTAAAAATGCTTGAATATCCCAAGTGGCCTTTCTATTATTTATGTTGTTTTTATTGAAAAACGATTATATTATTTCATTACATGTAATTTATATGCTTAGGTTTTTTCACTTGTAACTTTATGGTATGGATGCCTTAATGTGGCTTATACTACTTAAACAACCATGTATTTAGGTATTGTCAAGCTTGCCATCAGCACTTGGTTTAAGATTGGGCTAATGCCGCCTTTGCAGCGCTGGCGCAAGCTTCGAATAAGAGCCTAATACCCAAGCCTCGGTATTCTCTTGGATTTAGTCTTATATACATAAACATAAACCAAAGCTAATCCTTAGTTGTCAAGACTTGGTGCAGTGCTTGTCCAAGCGTACGCTGACTCTTAAATAGTGTTTTGAAATTTCACGTTCATGTAATTCGTAATTGAAAATGAAAATCATTAAACAAGTTGTTTCTGACGAGTAAGCGAAATAAGTTAAGAGAATGAGAGTAGGAAGTGGTGGCTATGTTATGTTATATATAAAGTTCCACTTGCGATAAAATTTTGAAATTTTCACAGGTAGTTTTTCCAGACGACAAGGCGCTCCCCATGGAATTACTTTCTTTCAGTTTTTGTTTAAGCCATAAATGAGGTTCATATGTTCAAATCAGTTTTATCCGTTGTTGGTCTTAACGATATGTTCATATCAGTCGATATTGCCATTGAGTACTGGTCGCAATAGTGAAGTGTCAAAATAAGTTCAGTCAATAAGTAGAGTTTAAAAATAAAAATTTTTTTGTTAGCTTTATCGTCGTCAATTTACACTTCTTCATCTTCGGATGGATCCTCAATTCATATAAATCTATACCTATTCGCTACAAAAAACGTAAACGCAGCAAAAGGGAAAATATATTTCAAAAATTCTCTGAAGAAGAATTTGAATTTCGCTTCCATCTTTCGAAAATAAAGGCTTTAGAATTGACAGAACATATATATAAAAGTAAAGGTAGTGCTGAATCAAGAGCTGCAAGAATTGCATTAACGCCATTGGAAGAAGTACTTATAGCACTCAGATACTATGCTACGAGTTGTTTTAAAATGGTGAGCGCAGATTTGTTTTCTGTCGACCATGGTTAATTGGTCGACAGAAAAGGGTGTGACAGAGGAAGAGAGATACTTTGTTAATGTTTGAAGTGTAATCGATTGTGAGTTATGTTTTCAAATACTCTCGTCCGTGAGATCATCTATTTGTATATGATTTTCATAAGAGTTAATTCGGATGATTTTTATAAAAACCTTAGGTACATATGTTGCCACAGAGTCACCTGGAGGAGCAAGATCAGAAAGGTTCAGAAATCGCAAAATTTGGTTTTCTATAAACTTGCAAATTGTTTGCAATCACGATATGCGAATTACCGATATTGTTTCAAGGTTTGTTTTTGAATTTAAACGAATGTAGTGAAATAAAAATTGTATTATTTCAGATGGCCAGGATCTTGCCACGATCAAATGATTTTCAACTTAACAAACAAGTTGAATTCGAAATGGGAAAATTTCAACGATCATTTCTAATCGGTGATTCTGGGTACGCAAGCAAAAAATATATAATAACGCCCTTACCCAATGCACAAAGTTGAGCAATAAAATTCATTGCTGCGCACGACTAATCATTGAAAGAACGATTGGTGTTCGCAAACGACGATTTTCCGTTCTAGGAATAAGTAAGTATTTAATTTTTTTAAATTGTTCTTCTTGTTTACTAATTTTAGGACTGTGACATTCAGCCATCATTAGGAGAAATATTAGCATCCTAAAAAATAAAGTTTTCCCTAAGTCAGGTTTTTATAAGACCTGTGATAATTATTACCCAGAATTAGGGTATTAATTTTAAGACGAGCATCAACAGTATTCCTGATTGGACCATTTGCTGTAGTCAAAGGCAACCTAAAACACATCAAGTATCAGAAGTCCCCTGACACATTTAAGAAGTCCGAGGTCGTCAGTCAAAATATATTTAGACATAACGATTTGGATGCTATACGCCATCCAGGGCAAACATCAGAAGTATGATGTTGAACTCCTCAGAACTCAACACTGTTCTCAGGTTTGGCACAGAAGTCGAAAGACCTCTGCCTTAGATTTCCACTAAACATCACGACTTGGATCCTTCAAACATCCAGATCATCCAGTTCAAACATTCAAAGTTTGTTGTTAGACTCTTCAGAACTCAGCTTGCCTGGTACAGAAGTCGGAAGTCCTCAGTTTTAAATAAGGGTTGGGTATGATATACAAACTCAAAATCCACAAATCAAAAGCCATTTTAACAAAATTCATTCATTCACAAAAGCTAAAAGCACAAAATCCACAAATTGAAGCAAGCTTAGGGTATGCATGAAATATTTCGGAGCCGGGTTCCGAGATGCTTCATACATACGCTAATATTGCTTCAATTCGAAAATATAGAAATTTAGAGACAAATTTTCGTTCATTTATTTTATGTTTCAAAATGTTAAGTAAGATTTTCTAATGCGACCAATTAAAATTAATTTTTTTAAATAAACAGTAATTCTAATTTCTTCAAGTTATTAAATAGAAGTTATTTCATAACATTATATATAATGAATATTCTTGTGTTTTTAACTACCGTTAATAATATCTACCTTTGTAGAAGAATTTCTTTTTATAATATTCTTTTTAATCTTTTGCAACATACAACATTACGTTTTATTACAGGTAGACCATGCCAACCTTCTACGTTGTATTTTGTCCTACGGAAATTATTTTCTGCTGTGTCTCCCATTTACCATAACTCTGGACAATATATCGCCGTTTTTTTTACCAATATAGTTGTATTTAAACCATACAATATCGCAATATAATATATAAATTAGGCCTACTGTAGTCTAGATTATTGGTATGTAACAGTGTATGCTCTAAATAAAACACAAGGATTTAGTACATTTGCGTGTTCCGTAATTGTGGATTTTGTGATTATGTATTGTGATTTCTAGCATTTTTGAAAATTTTTGAATTTTGTGTACATTGTATTTTGTTTTCGTATTTTTAGTGGTGCTCCCTAAAATAACGATTAGACAAAACGCAGACTTACGACGGATGCGTCAACTCTGAGGACGAGTATCCCACAGGACGGTTCGAAACCACCACCTCAGTACTACTCACCAGCACTCAGCCTAATATATCCATTAGACATAACGAGACCATCATGACTTCGATTCGTGAACTCGAAGGACGAACATCCCGCAGTACGGTTCTGGATCCCCAGACCTCAGTACTGCTTCCCAGACCTTAGTCTAAGATGTCCATTGGGCATCACGACCTAAATCCATAAACTGCAAAGACGACGATCCCACAGTACGGTTCTGAATCGCCAGAACTTAACGCCACTCTTCAGAAATCCTTAGTCTAAGATTATCTTAGACATCGCAGCTCGGATTCATCAATCTCACGACTACAATTTTGAAGTGACAGATAGCACTACATTAAGAAGAACCTTAAGAGGTAGCAACACTATCGCATCTACCCACTACCACAAGATCTTATATTTGATGACGATGCAATCATGCGACACATAAATAGCCTTGTTGGATCCAAGCATTCGCACGTCGGCGTCGTCCTGATCCCAATAAATCTGATAAAGAAAGAAAAGCAAAGTTACCCCCAAGAAAATAGTTCTTATTACAAGACATAATTGCTTAATATTTCCCAATAAAGGAAGGAAAACGTTAAGGTAGCAGAAGTCTCTTCGTCCTTCATCATAAAACGTCCTGGTCCACCTAAAATACATAAAAAAGTTTATTAGTAAAATTCAAATACGAATTAAAACCAATAGAAATGTCACACACAAAACACATTTTTCCATGCATAAATGTACTACTGGATGTTGATTAAAGTAATCGCAATAAAACACTACAGAGTCTTTAGGTCTTTTGATGGTTACATCAGCATATTTGTTTGCATGGCTACTAAGGCTATCCATATTGAACCTGTTTCTGATCTTTCAACCGTAGCGTTCCTTGGAGCCTTAAGACGTTTTATTGGTCGTAGAGGCCTTTCCACCGATATCTATACAATTTGCGGTATCAGCTTTGTTGGAGCGAATAATATTTTAAATAATGAATGTGATGAAGCTGTAAAATGAGCTAACAAATCGATCGCGGAGCAAGGACTCTGGGAGGCCGGAGTAAAGGCCATTAAACACCATCTACAAAGGGTACTAGGAAATGAAATTTTATAAATTTGCAAAATTGAAAAAAATGAAAATTTAACGATTTGCAACTATTTTAACGCAAATAGGAGCCTGCCTAAATTCTAGGCCTCTGTGACTCATCTCAGACGATTCACTTGAAAATGTGACAACCACAAAGGATTAGTTCTATAGGAATTAAGTAAATATACTCACATAATTAATTCGAGAAAATTTTTTTGGTAAATTACTTCCTGCTGGAAGTCAAAAAAAATCATAAGCTGAAAATTTAACAACACACAAATTCACATAAGTACTTAGGTACATTTTGTTTAACATTTTCACCTTTAACATTTTTAAGGTGTAGGTAATTTTAAATGATACAAATTAATTAAATTCAATTTTCATGAGACTTATTTTAATGATTTATAATTGAATTACTCATAATTATATACTTTTTATAATATATTATAACTTTTTGCAGTTTTTAGTAATGAAAATAAGTTTTTTTAATTTTGTTCAAAAATTCACACTTAAAATCTGCGAGTGACAGATGTAAAAATGAAAACTTACCTGTGATAATTAACTCATTCCACGCATAAATCCTCCACCGATGTCCCTTGAAGTTTCCCTAATAATAGATGTCAAAACCACTTAGGTGGAATAGCGATTCGCCGGAACTTTTGAAAAAGCGTACGGAAATTTTTAATCGAATTATAAAAATTCGCGATTTTTATAAATTTACATATTAGCCATAAAGGGTTAAGGGATAGCTAACAAAAATGGAGAAAAATGCAAACTCTCCTATTGTTATCGATAGCTAAATTGTTAAGTCTAGTACTACAATTTAGAATCAAATCGAGTAACATTTCGGCTTCATATTCTTCAAAATTAATTATTAAATATTAAAAAACTATTTAGATCGATAAATTGTCGGATATTCCAGAATCGACCTAATAGGTTAACTATAAAAGGCTGACAAAGTCGTCACACGATCTATTATTCATCTGTCAGTTGAACAAAGTAGTACTCGAAAACTAGGAAAATGTTTGAATTTGGATAAAGTGGAGACAATTCACATCTCTGTGGCAAATTTTCCATTGTTCCAAATTGTTTTAATGTTTATTGAGTCTTCGTATCTCGCGACTACGGTTTCTATTTTCCCTCAATTTTCATTTGTGTTCTTTACAAATTTAGTCAAGAATTTGCATTCTTTCATTCATAACTTTTCAATTATTCATAATTTGCTTTCCTTTTGCAATTTCAAAAGTCCTTTCATTTATTATAATTGGTGAAAATTCTGCAAGTTTATCAACTTGATAATTGTGAAAAGAAAGACACATTAACAGTGGTAATTTCTTTTAGAAACAAGAGTATTTAAAGTGCCGAATTAACGGATTACATCTTAACTTCATGTAAATTTTTCTACAATTGAATTGTAGAGCCGATTCTAGCCATGTTTATTATAGTTACAGCTCTTTTTAACCGACTTCCCAAAAACAAAGAGGTTCTAAGTTCGACGCGTATTTTTTATTTTATTTTTATTTTTTTTAATTTTTTTTTTTATGTCTGACCGGGCATAACTTCGTAACGCGTCGACCAATTTTGATGATTCTTTTTTTGTTGGGTAGACTATGTTCACCGATTGGTACCATGTCAAAAAAATTTTTGGTAGGGTGGGGGTGGGGGATGGGGGTGAAACCCAACTTTGTAACGCGTAGTCCGATTTGGATGGTTCTTTTTTTGTTGTACAGAATATGATCCCCCATTGCTAATAGGAGAGAACAATTTGGCCTAGGGTGGCGGGAAGGGGGGAGGGGTAGGCTAACTTTGTAACACGTGGACCGATTTGTATAATTCTTTTTCTGTTGGGTAGAGTATGATTTCGATGGTTCTTTTTCTGTTGTATAGAGTATGATCCCCCATTGCTAATAGGAGAATAATTTGGTCCTATGGTGAAAGGTGGGGGTGGGGGGGGGGGAGGGGTTGTCTAACTTCGTAACGCGTGAACCGATTTGGATAATTCTTTCTCTATTGGGTAGAATATGATGCTTGGTTGATACTACGAGAAAACAAATGTTGCTGGGGGGGGGGGGGGGGGAGGGTGAAACCTAACTTTGTAACACGTGGACCGATTTGGATGGTTCTTTTGCTGTTGTATAGTGTGATTACCCATTGCTAATAGAAGAATAATTTGGCCCATGGTGGGAGGTTGGGCGAGGGAAGGAGAAATCTAACTTCGTAACGCGTGGACCGATTTAGATATTTCTTTTTTTTTTGGGTAAAGTATGCTCCCTGGTTGATACCACGAGAAAAAAAAATTGTTGGTGTCGTTGGGGTGGGAGAAGGGGGTTGGAACCTATCTTTGTAACGCGTGGATCGATTTGGATGGTTCTTTTGCTGTTGTATAGAGTGTGATTCCCCATTGCTTATAGGAGAATAATATGGTCCTATGGTGGTGGTGGGGGAGGGGGAGGGGTAGTAACTTTGTAATGCGTGGACCAATTTCGATGATTCCTTTTCTGTTCAGTAGAGTATGTTCCTTGATTGATACATGAGAAAAAAAGTTTAGTGGAATGGGGGTGGGGTAGGGGGTTATAACTAACTTTTAACGCGTGGACCGATTTGGATGGTTCTTCTCGTTGTATAGAGTCGAAGACACTAAAAAGTGAAAAATAACATAGTTTTTTAAAAAAAAGTTAAACCGACTTCACAAAAAGCGCTAAAAAGCATAAAATAACTTTTAATTTTATATCTATTACGACATTTTGAAGTCGGTGCAAATTAAACAAATAAAACAACTACAGAACCACAATTGAAAATTTACGTAATTCTACCTGAACGTTTCAGCTCACGGGATCAAAAGGAAAGACGATTAAATACTTTTGTTGTAGTTGTTTGGTTTGTTTGATTTGCACCGACTTCAAAATGTCGTAATAGATATAAAATTAAAAGTTATTTTATGCTTTTTAGCGCTTTTTGTGAAGTCGGTTCAACTTTTTTTCAAAAACTATTTTATTATGTATTTAATTATTTAGATTTTTTAAATAATTTTTAAAAATTAAGAAATAAATTATTTAATTGAGTCGTTAATCCTTGCATTTTGTATTTTCTTTTGCCTAGCCACCTTACAGGCAACAAGCCTGGCTGATAGTTTTTTTGGTGGGCCAGTTGGTGTTTTTGTTTCTCATCTTAAGAATTGTTTTCGTAATTTAGTCTCTGTTCTGTGTTAATTATTTGACTTGTCTTAGCTTCTTGCGCCATCTTCCCTGATTCTTGGAAATCGCCTCTTATTATTTCTGTTCATAAGAAGAGCAACAAATCAAATTATTGACCGGTTACTAAATACTGTAGAATGCTTTGTACTTTATTTTCATTGCAAACCTTCGCTCGTACTTCTAGTTCTCTTTCCGATAAGATACAGAATACCTTTTGCGTACCTCAAGGCAACAAGTGTCCAAGTGGTCCAAGGCACTCTTATCTATTATTCACATCAACAATGTATCCTCCGTTTTGTTTATTTCGAAAGTTCTTCGTTGTGCGGAGGATTCCGAAAGTTTGCGTGCTGCGTCCTCCACTCGTGAATATTTCATTTTAAATTCTGACTTGATTAACTGCAACTTTCTCAAATTAACCTTTTTCGGAAAAGATTTCAATTTGACTGGGGGTCTGGTTGAATAGTTGTAACGCATGCTTCTGAGAGCATCCCATAATTTATAAATGATACATAAGGTATATTGTACATAAGGTCATTCACTAAACTCGGAGGCAATATCTTCCGAATATAATATTGAATAAGGTTGAATAAATATTTAAAATCCATTGTGAATTTTAAAATAGAACAATATAGTCAGTACAGTAGCTTAAATAAAATAAAATAAAAAATTATTAATTATTTAAACGCAAAATAGGTAGAAGTAGGTAATAAAATTTAAATTAATAAATGATAATTATATGTATAATAACCTAATCAAACGAAATTTAAATATAAAAATTAAAAGTGATAAAATATTGAACAAAATTCAAAAATAAAACTTTTCAAAACGGCGAAGAAACAAAAAGAGGTATTTATATAATAATAATCCCAAAAAATCGGAACAAATATATCAAAAGTAAAAATCAACAAATATATTTACATTTGTAGCAAATATATTTAAATATGAATTATTAAAATTCGTCTTATGTGAACGGCCATTTGCCAGTATGCGTAGTTATTTTCTTACGCATGACGAGAAAGAGAAAGGAGGCGGAATCGCGCTAGGCGCTTGTTCTGATTTGGGGAGAGAAGAGGTACAGAATCCAAAGGAAGTTTTTTTAGGCCCAAAGTTTGTTGAAGACCATACCTGAAATGATAGAGTTAGGTTAGGTTAAAGTGGCTGCCTAAGAAGCCACATTTAGACCTAAGAGGCCCTTTGTGCTACCACGTTGAGGCTTGAAATTTACAACCCCATAAAATTACCTAAGGAATAGGAGGGTTAACATTCTGTCCCCTGTGCACCGAACCAGTTTTTGTATCTAGTGGAACTAGTTCACGGGAAGTCAAAATTATTTTGACTGGGTTGTGAAGGATGTTCATCCTTAGTTCGTCGTCGGGAACCATTTTGAACTCCCGATAAATCGAGTCAGGTTTTTGACATCTATGGAGCCTAACTCGGTTAGCTCTTTGAAGTAGGGGGAGCCCAAAAGCCGGTTCCTACGGTTGGCTAGGGCCGGGCAGCTACCGAGGAGGTGAAGTATGGTTTCCTCTTCCTCCTCGTCGTGGCAACTCCTACAGAAGTCGTTTGAGGGCACGCCCAGCCTATCGGCGTGTCTACCTATGAGGCAGTGACCCGTGATTACGGCTACTGTAGTGCTAATTTTTTTGCGTCCGAGTAGGATAAGCCCTCTTGACCGCTTAAGGTCAAGCTTTGGCCATATCTGTCGGGTATCAGGCAGGTGTGTTCTTCTTGCCAGTTATTATTAGCAATCTTTAGAGCCTCCTGTGAGAGCTCCATTTTGCATGTAGCTAGCGGTTTACCAGTTCGTCGGCTCTGCAATTGCCCGGAATATCACTATATCCAGGCACCCAGATGAGCCGTACTTTCAGGTGCTCAGCTATGTCATTTAGTGTTGAGCGATATATTATGACCGTTTTGGAGGTTGTTTATACTCCCGAAAGGGATTTAATAGCTGCCTGACTATCTGTGAAAATACATACATTTCCTGTAGGTAGCGCTAGTTGTTTCAGGCGGTCCGCAGCTACTTTTATAGCCATGATTTCTGCTTGAAACACGCTGCAGTAGTCAGGTAAGCGAAATGAGACATCGAGGTCCAAGTGTTCCGAGAATATTCCTCCACCCACTTTGCCATCCAATTTGGAGCCGTCAGTGTAGAGATGCACTGAGTTCTCCCATTGGGGAGGACCTTTCTCCCACTCCGATCTGGTGGGAAAGAAGGAATCGAATTTTGCTCCAAAGAAAAGCTTGGGCGAGGTGTAGTCTATATTGCTGGCAGTTCTACTGTGCAATATTTTGGAGTGACCGAAATCAGTTCGCTTCCAGGTCTGGATTGAGTTAAGCCTAATGGCGGCTGACGATGCGGTTTGCTTACCAAAGCGATCCAACGGTAGAAGGTGGAGAATAGTGTTCAGGGCTTTGGAAGGTGTGGTTCTCAGGGCACCTGTTATCAGCAGTGCTGCCATCCTCTGAACTTTGTCCATTGCTGTGAGATGGGTTGCTATATTTAGTGCCGGCCACCAGACAATCACCCCATACATGAGTATAGGCTGTATGACACTTGTATAGAGCCAATTCACAATGCGTGGTTCCATACCCCATCTTTTCCCTATAGCCTTCTTACACGAGTACAGCGTTACTGTGGCTTTCCGTACTCTTTCTTGGATGTTAGGCTTCCAGGATAGTTTTCTATCTAGGACTAAACCTAGATACTTAACCTGGCTACACAGTTCCAGCCTAACCCCGTCTAGTGTAGGGCAATTAATAGGAGGTGTTTTATGCCTCCGAGAGAAGAGTATTTACTCTGTTTTGTTAGGGTTTATACCTAGACCTCACCCATCACTCCATGATGAAATCTTGGAGAGGGCGTATTGTAAAACCTCAGCCAGTGTATTGGGGTGCTTTCCTGAACATACCAGGGCAATATCATCGGCGTAGGCAATAACCTTGTGACCGGATAACTCCAGGTCTATGAGCAACTCATTTAGAGTTAAGTTCCATAAGAGTGGTGAAAGGATTCCTCCCTGAGGGGTGCCTCTAGTTACCACTCTTTGGATATTGGATCCTCCTAAGCTGGAGATAATGACCTGAAATGATAATAAATTACTATTCCTCTTTATATTGTTAATTGTATACAAATAAATACTCACATTTATTTATCCTAGAGAAACGAAAACCTTACCTCACATTTCAACTGTCTTGCAATCTATTTCCGACAAAAACAATCAATTGCCTTCATTCACTGGTAACACCGGCCATCAAAACAACAACAGATTGCGGAGATCAATCTATATGCTCATCCGTTATCAGTTCGATAAACATGCGCAGGATTCTGTGAATATTCTCATCATGGGCTAGCAGATCTGGGATTCTAGTTAGTTAGTTAGTCACAAGTGCAGTCGAGTTTTCTTCTAAAGAGTTTTTGTTTAAAATGTATAATTGCAATTTGTATAATTTACTTGAAGTTTATATGAGTAACTAAATTACATTGAAGTGTTCAGCTAATTATTGTAACTTTGCATTGTTATTGTGTTAATTAAACCCTGGAATAATAACAGAAGTTGCATTTTTTAACGCCCCACGAGTTTAAATTAACTATTAGATCAGCCAAGAAAATTAGTTGTCCACATATCCCGCACAAAGTTCTTCAAGTTTTTTTTGTTTTTTAAAGTCATTAAAAAGTTGAACAGTAAAACTAAAATCGCAAATTAAACAAATCATAGAAAACTACACGAAAGGATACACGAATCGCCAAGAAGGGGATTAAAAGAAAACGGCTAGGACGGCAAACACAGCATACAACGAAAGCACATGGTACCATTAAAAATTTTTGAAACACTAATAAAATAATAATAATAAAATAAACATAAAATTATAATATACACCAAATAACTTAGACTAAGAAAAGTTAGGGAAACTAACCATCATTTTATTAGTAGGGAATATGTAAACTTGAATTATAGAGTACTAAGATAATAAATATATTCTTGGAAGCAGGACGGCCGTATTAGGGATGAAGTAGGAAGTCTATGTTCTTGATTTTCAAAATTTTAATAAAAAGAAAAATTTGCAATTCAAATTTAAAGAAGTTTATATTTTTTTTTTCAAAAATAACACTTAAATGTAAACTAAACTACCCCTAGACAGTTGTTCACTTTACATAGTCATTTCACCTTCGACGATCATATTGACATGGTAGTTAAAAAAGTTATTTTGACTTTAGGTTTCATTAGAAGATAATATTTGATGACCCTTCACTATCACATGGCTTCTTTATTACTCGTTCGTTTGACTTATACTTGAGTATGCTTGCTGCGTTTGGTCTACATATTTTACTACGTTTACATAAACATTGTTGAGGCAGTTAAGTGATGGCCTGTCTGGTTTCACTTCGCGGGCTACCTCCTACGCCTCCTTACATGAATACTGTCAATCTATTAAAACTCGATTATCCCGAAACTCGATAAAACAAATCCAAAACTGTTTTTGCATAAGCTAAAAAACAACTATCCTAAAAAAGAAAAACTTTATGCTTAGAAATTCTTTAAATAAACAAAATTTTTAAGAAAATGGGTCGAAAATGTTTGTTTTGGGTTAACAGGTAATTCATTTTAATTATTGCTGCAAAAAAGTTACAAAAATGTAAGTGTAAGTTTAATGTAATGTAATTTGCTATACAAAAGGATCACTCAGCAAGAATACATATCATAGTTGAGAAACAAACTAAAAAGTACGGGTGTTTTTAAGCAAAAGTTATTAAAAATGGTAGAATTTACATTTGAGGAATACGCGGATATTATTTACATTTATGGTTTAGTAGACGGAAAAGAGAAAGCGGCTGTACTGGAATATCAAAGGAGATTCCCTAACCGGCGAGCACCTCAAATAGGGATATTTGTACGGACTTTCCCAAGGTTAAGAGAAACGGGAAGTGTAACTTCTCACGACATGGAGGCACGACCCGAAACTTCGGGAACTTCTGTCGACGTCGAGCAACAAATAATCAATATCGTGAGGTAGGACCCTGAGACGAGCACGAAGCGAGTCGCAAGGCGATAAGGAGTGTCAATTCACCGGGAATGATATCAAGAACTTCTATAACCTCCATAAATGGTCGAACACTAACCCACACAGGCCAAAATGACCTCATTTCAGCAGATATTCCGTGTCAATGTTTGGGCTGGTATCATCGGCAACCATTTGATAGGACCATTCATTTTGCCGCAAGTGCTTAATAGTGAAATTTATGCGGACTTTTTGTACAATACACTGCCAGATCTAATAGAGGAGAACCCTGAGGATAATCTTAGGGGAATGTTTCACCAAAAGGATGGAGTACCAGCGCATATGGCTAACATTGTGAAGGATAATACTAAGTGAAAAATTTCGAAACCGCTGGATTGGACGAGGTGCACCGATTCCTTCCGATTCCTAGATCTCCAGAGCTTATCCCATTGGACTTTTTCTTATGGGGAACAATAAAGGATGAAGTTTATTCAAGTCCAGTTAACAATAGGGAGGATTGAGTTAGCCAAATTGGGAATGCAGCAGTTACTTATCGGAATTAATTGTAATTATTTTTAAATTCAATAAAAAGAAGTTTAGAATTAATTGTAATTTAATTTCTTTAATTTGTTGGCTTTTATAATATTCTCCGATAGGATTTCTAAGTATAAATTTCTTTGTACCCTTTTGGAAAGGTAATAAGACGGGAAATCTAATAAAAATAAAAAAGAGGTGCACTAATTACATGAATTTTGGAAAAAGATTTGGGAAAATGCTGAACTTTAGGTAATCGCAAACCATTTTTTTCGCTTTTGGAAGTGACTGTAACTGTAATGGTACAAGTTAGATCAACATTGTTGACAATTTTGGAAAGGTCATTGGGATAGTAGTTTTTAGCGTTTGTTTGATGCCGCTATGTTGGGTAGGTCAAAAGATAAAAATAAAATAGTAATGTGCATACCATGAAAAACTGAAATTTATGAATCACCCTGTAACTCCCAAACGCTTGAGATTGCCCCCCCCCCTGCCATACGATTTTCTACTTTTATACATAGGGCAACCAGCTAGGTTAAGTAAAATTCACATAAAAAAGTTATTAAAATATGAGATATTCGCAGATTTTGTATTTTAACTATCCTTTTTAAAATCGTCGGTGGAGTAAGGGATAATTTGGAGTCGTTCTATCGTGTTGGTCCCAGGCTTAAAACCCACCATCGGCAAGCTATGATTGCTTTTTGCTGACAACAGATTACACTAAAATACCATAGTTCAAAATCCTCCTTAAATTGTAGGTCCAATTGTCGTCAAATTGGGTGTAATTCTTCTCCCGTCTCATGCCGTACAATGAGTTACTTTAAATGAATACAAACATCTCTGACTGTCCGAGTTATGCTCCATATTTTGTTAGGCCATATTAGACACATGCATAGTATAACAGTCAACCAATACTTCATTTTAGAAATGTGTCTAATATGGCCTAACAAAATATGGAGCATAACTCGGACAGTCAGAGATGTTTGTATTCATTTAAATCAATAATGTCATGAAGTATCTGGTGTACTTTTAGTATCTAAAATTATTTTAAGTACTGGTTTACCAAAACAAGTAGAAATTTTCTTATCAAAACCCCAAAGAAAAACCTTGATGGATAAAAAATCTTGTCCTTATTGTATTATCTTTTCTCAAAATATATATTTATTGCGCTTAAATAGTGAAAAATGGACAGAAACCTTTTAGTAGGGACTGAAAATGCACTTAAGCACGAACATTTATTATTAATGAATGTGCATAAATTTGGGTGCCTGTTGCGAGATTAAATTTACTTCAAGCACTATCGGAATAAGAACGAAACGAACGGGTTAGCTTTTAGAACGTCTTATGAATGATTCCTTGGAAAGCAACCTTGCCCCCTACTAACTTGCAGAGTTCTTCTGTTCAACTCGTGCCGATTACCTTTATAAAATTTTGGAACAAATTCCTTGCATATTTAAGCGAATATTGTTAAGGTAGTTGTGTCGGAACAACTGAACGCGATGCGGTGAAATTTTTAGAATAATATTTGAAGGAAAATCTGTTGTTATTTTTGAAATTTCTCTGCTGTAGGTAGGGTCTTGTAAGAACTTTGGCTGACGAAAAGTGTAATCCATCAACTAGGAGAAGAGCTTTACTTTGTGGGGTTACACATCTGGTGCACGTAAAACTCTTACAACTTCGTCATTCAAACAAGATTGATATTCGAAATTGGAATTAATTTTTAATATTGAAATGTAAAGCAAGCCAAGTAATTTTTAAAACAAACTTTCAAGAAAATGTTCAGCTTAATAGGATTGTTAAAAAATAGTACCTCTCTGAAATTGAACCTTTTCACTGTCATGTTATTCTACTGACTAATAGTTAATTTTCTAGGTGCCTGCCTGCAAACTGCAACTGCGAGCAGCTAAAAAAGATTAAGGCAAAGTCCTATAAATACATACATTTACATTCTTCCAGATAATAAGATATAACTCGGCAATATATCTCCATATTCCAGGAAACTAAATTCGAAGCACGTACTGAAAGAATCAAAATAAATAAAATGCAGAGCTGCGAAAAGGGAATTTATCACACCACCTGTCACAATCAAAACGTTACGTTATAATTCGTCGTGAAACGGATGGTGGCAATCCTAACGTTCAATTTTAATTTTTACCGGCAAAAAAAATCCTGTTTGCTTTACATAAGTTGGGTTTTCGAGAAAAAGTTTATAAAAGGGTCGTTCCAGTAAAAATTAGCAATTAAAATGAAAATTCCATTAAACATGCAGTCGAAAAAAATGCAAGCCTGGTCCATGCAGAGCGGATGTAGGATACGAAAATAAAAATTTCCATAATATTTTTTATGCTTATGGAATTTTACATACATTCAGCAGTTCAGTAGTATGGTGTATGAAGTCCAAATCTGAATTTACTAGGAGAGCAATGTTGAATTTGTTTTAAAATTCCAACTAATACAGGGTGTGCCAAAATAAAAGGGGTGAGGCAAACAAAAATTTTTATGGCAGGGAGAGGGGCAATCTCAACCGTTTGGGAGTTACAGGGTGATTCATAAATTTGCAACTTTCATGTTATGTACATTACTCTTTTCTTTTTATCAACAAATAAACGCCAAAAATCTCCTATCCTATTGCATTTTCCAAAATTCTCAACAATGTTGACATAACTTCTACCATTGCAGATACAGTTTACTTCCAAAAGTGAAAAAAATGTTTTGAAATTACTGAAAATTCAGGGATCTCCCAAATTTTCTCCGAAATTCATGAAAATAATACGTCCTTTTTTATTTTTATAAAATTGCTAATCTCATTACATTTCCAAAAAGGTACAATATATCCAAATAGAGAAAGGATGTAGAAATTTATAGATAGAAAACCTATCTGGGAGTATTATAAATATCTGCAATTTGAAGAAACTAAATTCATACTAACTCTAGGATCATTTTTATTGAATTCAAAACGTATTACAATTAATGTTATTACGTAACAAAAGCTGTTCGAAATTTACTTCGTCACTTAGGATAAATGCCGAAAACCTGCTTCTACTTGCCTGTTTAATGTGTATTGTAGCCAACCTGCCCCGTATTTTCGTCGCTGTAGCCCCAATTTTGCTAACTAATTCGTCATTATCTTCAAACTTCATCCTTCATTGTTTTTCATAAAAAAAGTTCAATGGAGTAAGATCTGGAGCTCTAGCAGGACAAGGAACCAGTGCATTTCGTCCAATCCAGCGATCAGGAAATTTTTCAGTTAATATTGCCTCACAATGTTTTCAGTTTCCAGTAGTCCTTGGTCTGGAATATGATGATATGAACATCAACTTTCTGGATGAGTAACCCTCCAAACTTTAACTGAAGACACTACTAACCGTCTTGCAATTCGTCTCGGGTTCGTTTCAGAATCTTCTCCGACGAGGGTGATTATTTACTGCCCGACGAGAATCTTCCGATGTTTCAGATCGTAATTCCGTGTTGTTTCAAGTTACACTTCCGGCTTCTCTTAACTTTCGGAAAGTCCGCGAAAGTGCACCATCTATTAGGGAATTTCCTTTCATACATTTCAGTGTACTTCACAATAATTCATACATTTCAGTGTACTTCACAATAATTGAAAATTACATCCGCGAATTCCTCAAAAGTTAATTTCTTCATTCTTTAATAATTTAAGCTTAAGAACACCCGTAGTTATCGATATGTTTTTCAACTATGCTCGATATTTTTGCTGACTGACCCTTTTTTATAGCAACATTTCCATCTGGTATTAATAACAGAATGTGAGGATACTTGGACACTGGCCAACACAAGCTTATAACAACAATAAAATAAATTAAATTACCTTATAACTTTTAACCTATTTCCTAATTACACTGTAATAAAATAATTAAGTAGTGAGGGACATCTACGAAAGCGGTTTTTCTAATTCTGCCCCTACCTTGACATGTTGCCTCTTTTTGAAAACGCAATAAGATGATCAATTTAATAAAATGAAAAAAACAGATCTCTTAACTACTTACATTGCCGAGAAAATTTGGGAAAATTCTGAATTTTAGGTACTTGGAAAATTTTTGACAATTTTGTAAACGCCATTGGGATAGTAGGTTTGTAGCTTTTGTTTAATGTCGCTAAGTTTTTATTTATTTAAGCTTAATACAAGCTATAACATAAAAAATACAAAAATACAAGCTAAAACATAATACTAATCCTACAAACTATAATAAATGATAAGTAATAATAAATAAATAAATAGTATAAGCTACAATATGAGCTATAAATATAGTAGATACAGGCAGAAGGCGGAAGGAAGAAGAATTAAGGAAGGCGATCAAGATCAGGATGGGCGGGATCAAGATATAAGGCTTTGTCAAGCGATGATTTACTCAGATGGAAATCAAAGGGGGAAAGCTCGTTGACTTCACGTAGCATCCTGGTAATTGGCTCGCTTTGACCGTAGTTTGTGCGATAGCGGTCGAGTCGGAAAAGGGGAGTGGACCTTAGGTTACCGGGATTGGTATAGATGGGTAAAGATTGCAGGATTGAAACATCAGGATGTTTACTTAGAGGTTGTAAGTCGATCAGTTTCAGACGGTTTTCATAAGGTGGAAGGTTGAATCTGTCTACCCACGGAAGATCACGTAGAGCAAAGGAAATGCACCTACGCTGTACAGGTTCAACCCTGTTAATGTGAGTTGTTTGTGTAAGCGACCATACCTGGCTGGCATATTCAAGGAGAGGTCTAACAAAGGAAATGTAGAGAGATTTGGAAACATAAGGATTGGAGAACTCTCTAGACCAACGCTTCACAAACCCTAGCACGGAGTTAGCTCTGTTAATTATGCTGCTAGGTCACACAGAGAGGAAACGATAGGGACTGGTACGTCGGTTAACATGTAGACTCTCGGGGTGGTGGTAAGACGCCTGCGGGAATAAGAGATGGACTTGCATTTGGAGGCATTGAGCTAAAGAAAGTTTTTCATGCACCATGTGGTGAACGAATCAAGGTCGAATCGGATAACCATTGGATTTCTTCTTGGAATTAATAAAGTTACATAAACACTTGGGGTCAGATATGAGGCTAGTTTCTATCCGTTGGAGGTACTCATAGTAGAGGGTATCACAACGTTCGGAAAAAGAGGTATAAGCATCTGCTTATACCTATCTAGGTAGGAAGCATAGTCAGACTCAGTCTGGGTTAGAAGAAAAGTTTGCCAACGTTTATTTCTCCTGTTGCGGAGAGAGCGTTATTCTTTGTTGTACCATACGGGGGATGAGAAGTAGTTTTTACGAGGAAGAAAAGGGATAGATTGTGTAAGATAAGCGTGTATTTCTGAATAGACCGCCTGTACAGCAACGGAAATTGGAAGTTGTTGAGGAATTGTGCCAATATTAGAGTTGAGGAGCAAGTGATTTAATTTGTCAAAGTCGCCTTTACGAAAATTGAAGGAAAAAGACGACTCGGAGCTTGACACGGCATGAGGGTGCTCGTAGGAGAAAACGATGAACAGGGGAGGATGGTGACGATCGATGGAGGAGAGGAGATGGTTGTTTTCTGCGACAGCCGAGTTAACTGGGTCTGAAGAAAAGATTAAGTTTAATTGTCTGTCCAGGAAGTTTCTGACTCCGCTTACTTGAAAGAGACCAGAAACGGAGAGCTGATCGGTTAAAAAGGCTTCTTTAGCCAAGGATGCGTTAATGGGGACAAATGAGAACAAGCCTCGGACAATGACCATTGAATACGGGGCAGGTTAAAGTCACCCAATAAAATAAATTCATCGGAGGCGTTAGCGTTCTCAAGCAGAGTATCGATCGCTTCAATTATGCGCTCGCAGGCTTCTACAGGTTGAGAGGGGCGAATGTAACAACAGAGGATGTACAGAAGACACTTATTTAGTGCTATTTTGATACATACAAATTCTGATATTGTAGCGTCGGACGTCTTTAGCAGGGTGACATCATTACGGTTGTGAGCAGCTATGAGAACCCCGCGACCTGGTGGATCATTGGTGCCTGTACAGCCATCAACACAGAAAATGGTGTAGTTTGGTGGGAATAGTTCGTTGTCGAGAATTCCTGGTGTTAGATTGGTTTCAGTTAAGGCAAAGATATCGTGCGAGAATTTGTGGGAGTTAAAGAAAATATTGGATGTTTTTGTGCGAAATCCTCTTACGTTCTGGTAATAGACTGACAAGCTGTTGGGGAGAGGTACTTGATCGGAAACCGCGGGTGCAATAGAGGGGACGTCATAAATAGGGAAAGCAGGTGGGTTAGGAGCGAAAGCAGTTTAAGGAGTCGTTACGACTTTTTTGAAGATGGGAAATGCGGCAGCATAGGTGGATAGATCTTCTGAAACCTTATGGGAAGGTATATTGAATGATTCATGGTACTTAGTGAAAAATTGGAGTAAGACTGTTAAGTCTGTGGGCAGGCCTTTTTGTTGTAATTTTACCGTCAACACAGAGGGAGTTCGATTTGTCGTGCAGAAAGGTTAGAAATAGACGTACGTTGTCATAAATGCGACGGTCTCGTAAACGGGATAAGAGGTGTTCGTCCATCGCTGTAATCAGCAGAACGCAATGTCAATTTAACTGTAGGTGGGACTAGGGGATCGATATATGAATGATGTTCGGATAAAGGAGTTTTGGTTAGCGGAATGGGCGGGTTAACGGAGGTTGAAGTTGTTTGAGACGGGGCGACAGTGAAGGAGGATGGCGGCATGCAATTAGGTGGGCATGCGGAGTACTTGGTTTATTTAGTTAAATAAAATTAATAGTTCACTTCCAATTTGTAGATAAACTGAAAAAATATTTTTCACAAACGCTTCAACTTCGTCTTTCTGCTTTCCCAACGGGCAAGTTGGCTGGTCTCATGCACACCGCTTATATGTCCAATCCTGTATATCCTTTAATCTAAGGGTGAAGCTGCATAAAAACTGGTGCACAAAAAATGATAGCTTGTCTTTAGCAGCTGAATGAAAGGGAGCGTTCCGAATCTCCAAAACCTCTTAATAAACTTCCGTATTCGTACACTATCAGATTTAAAAAAATATTTAAAAAACTTGAAATAAAATTAATTAAATGTATGAAAAAATTCCAAACCAAACCCTTCAAAATTCAAGCGGAGCAAGAAATATTAAGTAAAACAATTTTTTTTGACATGATCAGCGTTTCTTATAATATAAAGAAAGCAAATTACTTTTTACAGGTTTTTTCAGTATTTGTTTAAAGTATGTTAGTGTACGAAATCTGATGCCAGTTACTGTATATAATTTCTCCAGAAATATTTTACGCAAAATTCCAACTTCTGCTAAAACCTCTTTTATGTGAAGTAAAGACGTTAAGAGGTATCTTAGAAATCTTTTATGTGGAATTGGGAGATTAATTTAGCAATGTGTTATTTCCACCATTTGTAAAGCATCGTAAATAATTAAAAATATTGGAACAAAAATATAAATTTTTTCGGCATGTTGATCTCCTTTAAAAACTAGAACTAAAATAATGCATAAAATTCTGCTTCTATCACAAATTTACAATTAATTAAACAAATAGCATTGCACTCCCCACTTATCTGCAAGCGTATTCTTGAGCTTATGAGACCTAAAAAGCGCCGAGAAATTCAGAGCTACTTACTTCTTTTCCTGGCAAAGAAACGTCGTAAACTTTATGCCTAAAGGTAATGCACAGAACAGGTACGTGAAATTAGTCCTAAAATTTTCATAAGAAATTTGTTGGGTTTTCTTTAGAATAACATCATGGAAGCAAGATATTACAACAAAAGAAATACAACCCAAATTTCCTTAATTAAACGTAAATCTTAATTAGCCGAATAAGTGTAACTCCTAGCAAATTTATGTGAAGTAAACCTCTTATCGTAATAGCTGCTCGTAAATATTTCAAACAAGGCACAGTAAAAACAGTAGTTTTTGACTGTGTAATCTCTTGAGAAAAAAATCTTCATCCTGAAGAATGTTCTTAAGAAAATGTAGTTCCTGGCGATGTAGAAGTTTTGAGTGCAGTTGTAGCATCAACACAGGTATGCCAAGAATAAATGTATACAGCGCATTACGATTTAGCTGTTATTTTTATTTTAGTAAAAGTTGCTATTGATGTCGCATACATATGATTTCCATTGTTACAGATTTGTGTGTTTACGTCGCTCACTTATATCAACTACTAAGTAACTAACTTCAACGTGATGTCAATAGCAACGTAAGTTTTTGGTTTAATCAATACATCTTAATATGAAAGACACATTTTTGGAAAGGTACCATACATGAATTAAACTGTTTAGGTTTAACGATCCTACTGCACTGAATTTAATTTAATTAATTATTTACACCTTTTATCAAAAAGCTGGCTATTTCTAAATAAACAATTGAAAAGCAAAGAATCAATCAAAGATAAATCTATAATAGATTAATTTAACGACAAACTACGTGACGTCATTCTAAACCCAATATGGCGGATGGCCTAAAATGGCGGATTACCTTTTTCTTTCCCTCTCTCCCCTTGACATGGTATCAAATAGCATACGATAAGCTACGCGAAGTCATTGAAAACAAAAATTAGTGGACGACGTAATATGGTGGATTACCTGATCGACCAAACAATGATGAACTATTCTTCCACCCAATATCAAGGTACAGTAGACTCTCGATAATTGGCGGTCCTCGGAACCGGAAATGCCGCCATTGAGCGAGATCGGAAAATTATCCGATGGCCAGTAAAATTTATAAAAAATAATGAATGAATGAAAGAACAATAAAATCATTTAGAATTGTGTATCTAGTAATTTATTGTGAAAAAATGATTTATGATTTGTTTGACACATATATATGTATATATGCATTAAAACATAGGATACGGCGATCCTCATCTAAACATTCTCAAGTGTTAGTTACTCCTCCAAGCGGTAGAAACCGGGCAATGCATCCTAGAACGTAGCCAAGTAACTAATGCAGGAGAAGATAACCTCTTGAAAAATTCTCCTAACTCCAAGGCCATGCCAAGGGAATCTGCAGTGTTGTTGTCTCCTCTACAGGACCAGGGGTAATTGGGTCGCGAATGGCGTTTCCTCAGGCACTTCTCTAGGAGTGGAGGTGGAGAGTATGGTATGCTAGGTTCAAATAGCACTGCTGGCAAAGCATGGTTATTTTCTACTAGCATAGATTACGCTTAAGTCCAATGTGGATTGCAGAATAATATTGGCGATTCAGAAAGCACCTAAATAATATGAGATATGCCTTAAATACCGGGTTTGTTTTTCATATAAGTTGTGTCAAAATGAGTGGGGTGATTGATCTAATCTAGTCAAAAAGAAATTTTATGGCAATAGGAGGCAATCTCGGCCATTTGGAAGTTACAGGGTTATTCATAAGTGTGCAATTTTCATGTTATGTATATCACTATTTTAATTTTACCTTTTGATATACTCAACATATGAAGTTATTCTCGTCAGACGCAGGGAAATCCAGCAACTTCAAGATCTGCATCCCAAACAAGTATGTCTGGCTCCAGCAAAATCTTCACTCTCCGGACCATCAAAATTTCTAAGTGGACTAGGAAGTATGTTAAGTTTAACCCTAAGCCCTCTGCACTTAACCCTAAATTAAATGCTAATAAGCCAAACCCCAATAACTACCCCAAACGACCTTCTCCCATACCTAAATTTAGTATTCAGCCTAATCATAAGTACTTTAGAACTAGTAATAACAGAATCTCTCCTCACTCTTCCGCACCTTTCACCTTTAACCCTAAAGCTAGTGGTCCAAACTCCAATTGGCAGCTCAAAATGGGAGTATTTCCAAACTTTAATCTATGTACTCCAGTCAAGTATCCTAACTTTATATATTCTCACACACTTGACCCCCCTGTTCCATTTATACCGAAGCCCTCGAACACGTTCATTCCAGCCGACACCACAACACTACTATTTTGAGTTCTGTAAATCCAGCGAACCCACCTAACCATGCACTCCCAACTTCATCCGTGTGCCCACCTAACCACAAGCCAACTTCTTCCGACCACTCCACCACCTCTGATTCGATTTCCGTCTGTCCCACCCCTCCTCTATACAGCAAACCTTGCACCCGCTACCTCCTCCGCATGCCCACCTAATTGCATGCCGTCACTGTCGCCCCGTCTCAAACAACTTCTACCTCCGTTAACCCACCCATTCCGGAAATGGAAAGATACACAAAGGATCAGAAAACCGCATCCTTAGAAATCCCTGACTACCTAATTATCTTATTGCATTTTTGGTAGGAAATTCTTTAAATAAACAAAATTTTTAAGATAAAGGGTCGAAAATGTTTGTTTTGGGTGAATAGGTCATTAGTTTTTATTATGGTTGCAAAAAAGTTATAAAAATGTTAGTGTAATTTTGTTTTATTGCCGATATTAGCTAGTGTAAGCCAGAATTCACACCCTTGTATCCTGGCGTTAAGTTACTCGTACCTGATGGAAATTTTGCTTTAAAAAAGGGTTATTCAATAAGAATACCTAACATGGTTGAAAAACAACTCAATAAGTATGGTTGTTTTTACACAAAAATTATTCAAAAATGGTAAAATTTACTTTTGAGGAATACGCGGATATTATTTATATTTATGGTGTAGTAGACGGAAATGAGAGAGCGGCTGTACTGGAATATCAATGGAGATTCCCTTATCAGCGAGCACCCCAAAGAGGGGTATTTACACGGCCTTCCGAAGGTTGAGAGAAAGAGGAAGTGTAACTTTAAACGACAGGGAGACACGACCCGAAACTTCGGGAACTTCTGCCCACGTCGAGCAGCAAGTAATCACCGTTGTGAGGCAGGACCCTGAGACGAGCACGAAACGAGTCGGAAGGCAATTAAGAGCGTCTTCATCTGAGGGTTATTCATCGAGAAGTATTACTTTCATATCATCATCACCCAGCCCAAGGATTACTGGAAGGAGATTCAGAGAGAAAACTGAAATTTAGCACTTGGCTTGTGGAAAGCGACACGGAGAATGGGGCGTTTCTGGGCCGAATTCTGTGGACAGATGAATCTCAATTCACCAGGAATAGTATCACGAATTTTCATAACCTCTATACCTGGTCGAATACTAACCCACACAGCGCAAAGGTGACCTCAATACAGCAGATATTCAGTGTCAATGTTTGGGCTGGTATCGTCGCCAACCATTTGGTAGGACCACTCATTCTGCCTCAAGTGCTTAATAGTCAAATTTATGCGGACTTTTTGGACAACACACTGCCAGATCTAATAGAGGAGAAGCCTGTGGATAATCTTAGGGGAATATCTCACCAACACAATGGAGTACCAGCGCATTCGGCTAACATTGTGAAGGTAATACTAAATGAAAAATTTCCTAACCGCCGGATTGGAGGAGGTGCACCGATTCTTTGGCCTGCTAGATCTACAGACCTTGCCCCATTGAACTTTTTCTTGTGGGAAACAAAGAAGGATGAAGTTTATTCAAGCCGAGTTAGCAATAGGGAGGATTTAGTTAGCAGAATTGGCAATGAAGCGACGAAAATACGGGAGAGGCTGGCTGCAATACGCCTTAAACAAGGACTTAGAAGGAGATTTTTGGCATGCCTATAAAGTAGCGGTGGACATTTTTAACAGCTTTTGGAACCTATCAAGATTAATTTTAATTATTTTCAAATTCAACAAAAAGCATTTTAGAATTAATTCGAGTTTCATTTCTTTAAATTTTTGAATTTTATAATATCCTCCGATAGATATCTACGTATAAATTTCTACATACTTCCTGTACATGAGCATGTTGTACCTTTTTGGAAAGGTAATAAGATGGGCAATCCGAAAAAAATAAAAAAGAAGTGTACTAATTACATGAATTTCGGAGAAAATTCGGGAAATTGCTGAATTTTAGGTAATCGGCAACCATTTTGTCCACTTTTGCAAATGACTGTACCTGCAATGGTAGGAGTTAGATCAACATTGTGGACAATGTTGGAAAGTCCATTGGGATAGTAGTTTTGTAGCGTTTGTTTGATGTCGCTTTGTTGGGAAGATCAAAAGATAATACTAAAAGAGTAATGTGCATACCATGAAAAACAGAAATTTATGAATCACCCTGTAACTCCCAAACGGTTGAGATCCCCCCCCCTTCCCCTCCCCTGCATACAATTTTTTGTTTATCTACATAAGAGCTATCATTTGTACTCGTATTGACCTCTAGGAACGTTACACCCCGTATATATACTACCCAAGCACAAGTGTATTCGTACCACAGAAGTTTTTAGGGCAATTATCTTTTATGAATTGAAATATAATTCACAAAATAATACTTATGAAAAAAGACTTGCATTCATATATTGACAACCACTGCATTTCCCGATTTCCAGGATGTTTCACATGTTTTCATGGATACATTTTTGCATTATTCCAGTCCGCCTTAATCTCTGACTGCATTCACAGATTTATTGTTTTTTCGCCTCTCTCATTCTTTGGTTAAATAAATGGTAATTAAAATAGGACAAAACAGGAGTTTAGCAGATTTTGTTATCTCTACCAGTTTACTCTTCTATAGTGTCCCATAAAAAGTTTCACTTCAAAAACTGTTTCAGAACTTAAAGTGTTGTGAAAAAGTTACTTTCACAAAAAAAGTGCCCTATTTTGTCCTGTGATAATTATCGCTAAAATACGCCAAAAATTTCATTTTGTAGAAAAGTTTTAATTAACGGCTAACTTCTTATTATTGTGTATTGCCATACAATACCGAAAAAAGTATGAATTCTAGAAAAGAAGTGTTGACAAATAAAATTTTTCTGTTTCCAGTTTGTTATAACTTCATTTTTAATTACCCTAATTTTTTCATATGTTTTGAAAAGGTGCATGCACGATTCAATAGATAACACAGTTCCACAAAAAAATTGAAAAAATTAATAATGAGGTCTGACTATGTTTACTATATGTTTTCGAGGTCGCTGAAGTATAATGAATTTATGAACGATAATGAGAAATAGGACCTTCTTTTCGGAATTTAAGTTTCTCTGATTTTCGTATCAATATTATTGATACACTTGTATTTGAAAATTACCAGGGGAATATGACCAAAATTTTAACTGGATTGGAACATATGCCTGTAATTTTGCCTGGAGTAAAAAACAATAAAGTTGGCAATGCTTTTCATATAATGTACGAAAAGATACAAACTACTTTTGTGGCGGCTGCAAAGGTAATTCTGGCTTATTTTTGGAGAAGTGCTTCAGGGAATTCCATGGACACAAATGATTTTCATTCATTACTGCTACCCATGGTACAAAGACTATAAGGTAGTCTCCCTCGTCTAAAAAATCTTTACGTGACGTCACCTGGTTCTTTGAATTTAATGGAAAGTAGCGCAGAAGCTGTATGAAATGAGGGATCATTAAATAAAAGATTATTTTAAGTACAAATTTTATGTAATTTTTTTAAATTTTTTTTTGCGTTGTAAGTGAATGTTTTCATATTTTCATTTAAATTCTTAATACGAAAGTACAGTCTACTTCGAAAAAAGAGTTTTTCTTACATTTGCATGTACGTCAATATTTTTAGATAAGCTCAAAAGGTAACTTATATATCCTTCGCTGAATTTAATATTTTCATTGTTTACAAACTGAAATCCTTTTTCAAATCTATAATGATATTTAAAAAGTAAGTTGATGGTTTAATTAAACCTCCTTCTGATAGTTCATCCACTCACGTAAATGAATCATTCGTCTGAAAAACAGCTTGGTTAATGTTTATATGATTTACACTTCTTAATTATATAGCCGGCTAAATTTTCAATTGCATCGAGATGAAGTTCTTTAAATTCATTTTCTTCGTAACATTTATTAAAAAGTTCGTTTTCTTTAAGTGGAATGGTTTTAAACAGAGCTTGAGTGATAAACTCGTCTTGCTCTGCAGATTTATCTTTCCAGTTTAGTTTCAAAGAAACGTCGTCATCTCTTTCTACATTTGATGAGCTTAGAATTGTTTTATTTCGCCCTATATTTTTGTAGAACGTATCAGTTATGGTACAACATTATATTAAATATAAACTGGAGGAGAAACTAGGTGAAACCATGGTAAAAACAAGATGATTGAGGAAAGAGCGTTATTTCTATGTAAAATGACACTACCGCTATTAGTTAAACAACCGCGAATACTACAGTAAAACATCCCTATTTCCTTTTAAAACATTAATTCAACTCAATTATATTTTCTTGTACGATCTACTTAGCTGCTCAGAAAGTATTGAGTGGACACCACGCAAAAGCACCATGCAAAAGCACAAGTGACGCTGAGTGATCAAAAAATGGCGAAGAGCTTTTTTGAGAGAGACTACCCTGTAGTCTTTGTACCATGACTGCTACCTATCTTTTCTTATAGGTACTCAGAATTTCACCTAGTCTTTATTTCATTAGCATTATTACTTTTAAGTTTCCATTAATTTAAGTAAAATTTCCTTTACTGAAAATGTTTTTGTTTTTATTAATAATACTTTATTTAAAATACTATCTTTTCTGTTTTTGTAATAAATTTTACTGGATATTAAAATTGTTGTGTTTCTTTCTGATTAGCTGATTATGTTTTGTATGCATGACGCAACATGTGCGTCATCAGTTCCTCGCATAAACATTTATTTCAGGACTAGATGCCGCACATGTTGAGTCATGGCCTAGATGACTCACAAAATATCTGAAATGCGTTCCTTTCACATCTAAACCTTTCTATTCCATTCCCTTCTTATTGTATGAAGAGAAAAATCAGCTCCTGGGGACAGTTTTACAATTAGGGGCCGATCTCCAATGGGTTAATATGAATCCCAAAGCCCAAGTAATATATGGTCTATTTAATAAATTGTTTGTAGAATGTAATGTACAAACTTTAGTTCCAAATGCGTTATTAAAGTTGCGTTTATTTGGCTAAATTATTATAGTTGTGAAATTTAAGTAAATAAAATTAGCTACTCAATGTGTTTTGTCCATCTCTGTGTATATGTACAAGAATAGCTTGATCTATTATAATTCCATTTTTGAAACTACCGCAGTTGGTATGCTTTGATTTTAAATAATTTAAGAAAACAATTTAATCAGAGTTATAAACACAATTTTTTAAACGACATTGAGGGAATGTAATTCCTTCGTGTGCGCATTTAAAGACGAATAAGCCATAAATCCTACTCCAACATGTCAACACTGCAGGGATTCAAGCAATCGCGAAAGTTTTTTCAAGTTTTATCATATTTCAATCTGTTTCAAGGAATGATTTATTGCGGATTCGTGAAGATAATAAGAAGCGAGGTATATTTCCACAAAATGTGGGCAAGTATAATTTTTATGGGTTTTGCTTCCAAGACTTATCAAACTTTAATACTAAAAGCTTTAAATTGAAATCCTATATTTGCGGTGCAAGAAAACCTTTTCCAACCTTAACTGTTAGATAATTTCCTTGGTGGGCGCTCAAAAGCATTGCAAGAATGTACTGATATCGTATATAGGATGTTTTAGTCAAAACGAAACTGAGGACTGAGATTTTGAAGAAATTAAATTTGCTGATATTGAATAATTTTTAAAAGACATAAGCTTGGATTCACTCAGGCTTATGGTAAATATTAAATGTTAAGCTTAACCTCTAAAAAATTTCTTATTTACAGAACTTTATAATTATGTATGTAGTTATTATTTGTCATTTATTATCATTATCTGATGAAATTAAAGTCTGGTAATGTATTTCCTAGAGCATGAAAATTGTGCGCAGTAAGTGGAAACATAACAAAAATTATAAAGTAATGTCTTCAAATAAATCGTATTATTAGACCTTAGATATGTCATCCTTATGCAGAACTAAGAATTAAGAAAAATAGGTCTTTTATTTTGAAATCCTTTCAAAACTGTGAAAAAAAAACAATTAAGAGGATGACACGTTTTGGTGTTAATGCGTTCTTGCGTACTGCAGTAATGTACGTGTATAAACTGACGCGTGTGGAAGTCGATGAAGAATGTCACTGGATAGGGACTAAAAAGGACACCTTTTTTAAAAAAAGCACCAGATTCAAAATAATACATTTTTTTCAAAATTGCTTCCAATATAATATAAGAAATTTCTAAGTAATAAAAATGTAAATACTACTACTCAATAAAAGACTGTATTTACCTGAATCACAAGCGTATTTACCTGTGCTCATTAACTTAAGCGTCGTGTAATTTCTTTCTTTCAATTTGTAAAAGGAACGGGAGGAGAAACAGAAAACTATTAGAATGTAATAAGTTTCTAATTTTGTGGGCGATCCTCTTATCGTAAGCGGCAGAAAATGAGTATCGGTAAAAGTTTCAGGGTCTCGCTGGAAAGTTACGAAGTCTCACTGGAAATTGTGCGAGTTGCCTTACACATGCGTTTAGCTTAGCAACAAAAGCATTAAATGTATGGTGCAACACCGGTTGTAACTGAATTAAGTGGTAACCTAGCAAATAAATATGTACAAAAATAATCAAAAATAATGAGAAATGCCGAATATTTACGTTAAAACGTTAAAGAGTCGGAGAACATTTGGTGTCATCAGAAGAGGTTCAAAATCACAGTGTCGCTAAAAAAATGTCAGTCACTAGAAAGGTATTCGAAAACACCAGATTTGGTGACAAAGTCCTTGATTTGGAATCACTGCATTAAAAGTCACCAGAAGTCACCGCGGTGGAAGTTAAAATTCACCAACTTTTAGACGTGTCTGAGAAAAAAAAATTCTTTCACTAGGAAGGTGTTCGAAAACCCAAGATTTGGTGACAAAATGACTGAATTGGCATCACTGTGTGGAATGCCAAAACATTTCAACTGCGTTCGTGCGAAGACGTTAAAAACTTATTTGCGCAACATTTCAAAAATAACTTTCGTTCCGATTTCATGAACCTCTCACAAAAGAATTCACAGGATTGTAAGCCAATTTAACTATTTATTACGAGGTCCTTAATAAAAATCAGAAATAAAGCTGATCCAAGAACTGATTACTGAGGTACTATCTCTGGTTCCTTTACCAGGTGAGGCATCGGACGTCTAGACCAATTCTTCACCTGGTCCGGTTCTGCACCATCGCCTTCAACTGTGGCCATGATTTGCTGATCTGCGCACCTTCCCATTCTACGGATCTTCTCATGAGTTTCGCGGTCGATGAGTTCGGTGCCTTGCTTGGATCCTCTGTGGATTCCAATCTAGGGCCTCTTGTGCGATGTTTCTTGGCTCTTTATTTAGTGTGTATTCTATCCACTGCCGTTTTCTCCTGCGAATACTGGTGCCTATCCCGTCTTGACCTGTAAGGCTATGTAGATCTTCGTTGGAATGACCTCCGGACAGTGGATGTTAAGGATGCGCCGGAGACACCGATTGACAAATGCTTTTAACTAAGATGATACTTGAACGGTCACTTTCTATGTTAAACAGCTGTACAATATAATATATTTGACATTCAATACAAAGATTCGGAGTCTTCTGCGTCTGAAGGTGTTGTTATTGAGCCATATCTCAGCAAGAGTATTAAATGCAACTCGAGCCTTATTGATGCTAGCCTGTCCGTCAGCTTCAGCGCCGCCGTGATGCCACCGTGATAGTAAAATTTATCCACTTGGTCTATTTGCTACTCTTCACGAAAAATTTCATTTTGCTTCCTGGAGTCCAAGCTCCAAGCTTCTGGTTTTAGCAACGTTGATCTTAAGCCCTGCTCTGCGACCTGTTCTACTTTGGGCTTCCGGCGTAAGGGCTACATGATTCTGTTTGTTGGATAGCAGATATGTATTATTGGCATAGTGTAGTTAAAAATTTTCCATTGACTTTCTCACGATGTGTGATCATTTAGGGTGCTGCACAAACCGTCATTAATAACGATGAAGAAAATTAAAGATGATTCATCCTTGTCTCAATCCTTATAACAGTTGGAAGTACTCCGACAAATTTCCCTTGTGTAGGACTTGACATCAGGCTCCTGAGCAGGACTTTTTTTATGATGGTGATAATTTGTTTGGGACGTCTCTCCTACGTAAAGCTCCCCATACGTATACGCTCGCGATCAACGCTGTCAAGTGCGAAATCGCCCTAGGGGGCGGATTGCTCGATAATAATGCGGTTAATAAAAGCCTGTCTGTTCATTATTTATGGAGTACTGATTCATTCGCATTATGCGACTTTTGCCACCAATTTGGAGACTGCAGTGAAATAACAGATACCGCGTCAATTGCTACAACTCCTCAAGTCGTTTCTTTTTTTGGAACCTTCATTAAGTTTTCTATTCAGTGGGGTAGGTCTGGGTTTTCCAAAATTCATGTACTAAGAAAAAAAGAATATCAGCTGGAGCAATGGGATCCGCCTTAATTAGTTCAACTAGTATTTCATCAATACCTGGGGCTTTACCGCAATCTTGGCGGAGTTCTTATGTTATTCCTCGCTACAGCAGGCGTTTGTTCAGGTTGGTGTGAATAGGTATTAAACTGTTCCGAGGTGTTGTTAAGGATTTCAACAAACTATTCGCTCCACCTCTGCAGTTGATGTTCCTCTGTGACAAGAAAGGATCCATTGGCAACTCCCATAGAATCTTCAGTTATAAAAATCTTTCCTGCCAGTTTCTTACATAGATCTCCACTGCCACCACGATAAATCGCTTCTGCTGACCTTTCTGCTACCGCGTTGATATAAATTCGCTTGTAATATCTTGCACTTTTTTGGACATCTTGCTATATACATTGGTATGCACTTCTCAGATATTGTTTAGCTGCAAAGTTGGTATTAGAATTGATGAGGTATTTAATTTGCTTCCGTTCCTATATTTTGAGACATATGGTGTCACTGATCCATATTCGCCTTCCGCTCACTATTCATCCCACATATTCTACACCATAGCTCAAACTGAATTCCTTCGCCCTTTTTAATTATTCATCGATGGAGTCGTCGATGCTATGATGCAGTACATCAGCTTTTTGGCGCAAAATGGTGGTATATGCGCATAAGCGAAACTTCGCTGTTACAAAACGGAGATCGCTGAAAATACCAGCGCCGCGCTTAGGCTTTTTTTTTAGCGGGAGAGGTGAAAATCTTCCAAAAGATACCGGACAGCCCGTACCCTCCGGTACTGTGAGATTATTAATCACTAAAAACACCTATCTGGGGATTAACCGAAACAGACGACAAATACTCGGGTCCTTTTCTGCAGGAATCCATGTTGTTTCACCGTCTCCAGTGTTACTTCTTGGTCCATGCTTTAATTACACCCCTTCGTTGGCTACGTCATTGAAGATATCCAGGCCATAAAGCTTTCGTCCAGAGCGAGGACAAGTAACCTCCTCCGGATTAACCGCAGCTAACAATTCGAAAGGCAGGTCTGCATCTTCTACTGGTGCGTGTACCGCCTCGTTAGAGGAGTCTTCCATCTCTGCACCGCAGCACCTGAGGGAGTGCTCGTTATTATTTTGCCAATTACACCTTCTTCCAGGACTGCTACAGCAGTTTCAGCTGGCGGAAGCGAACCAGCCTCTATAGCCGCCACAGAGCCTTCAAATGGTAATTTCCCCAAAGCTTATTCTGTTGTGTTGTGGGTACCGTGGGTACAGCCAGCCTATTAGGGTCAACCATAACCTCCACCTCCACTACCACAGAAGTGCCTGAGAAGACGCCATTCGCGACTCAATTACCCCTGGGTCCTGCAGATAGGGAGACACTACTGCAGACTCTCTTGGCATGGCCTACTACAACCTTGTAGTTAGGAGGATTTTTCAACAGGTTATCTCTTCCAGCATTACTTACTTGCCTACGTTCTAGGATGCATTGCGAGGTGGCTACCGCTTGGATGTGTACCTAACACTTGAGAATGTCCAGATGAGGATCGCCGTATCCTAGAAGGCTTCAACTTATCCGTCGATCCTCCAGCAACCGCGCTTAGGCTTTGCGTCGAGAAGACATTTTTTCCAGCTTTTGGAAGCAGCAATATGTTCAATCTCATTCTCAGTTCTCTCGGTTGTTGAAACCCAGGATGTTAGATGGCATTTTTTTTTTAAATAATAATCCTCCGATGAAAAGTTGCCGCTAGTAACAAAATGCAGCAAACAACTCCCCATTTGCGATTTTTTTCCGAGTTCAAACTTTACCATTTCATGTTCCAGGCCGATGTTGCTAAAGCCAATCTTGGAGCTGGTAAAAGGCCTCCTTAGAGATGTGACGTTCCCTGATGCGGAAACTGCCGCTGGCAATTCGGTCAGATATTGGTGACAAGTCCAGTTGTAATTGGTGGGCAGGTTTGACTAACAATAAACATACAGTTCCCATATGGGGTGTATTTAATTCTTTCTGGCCAAAGTATAGCAGCACGGTTTCAGTTGTGGGTTCTGTAAACTCTCCACTTCTTCTCCATCTAGTTTTGCTTAACCCTATAATATTTATTTTATACTGGGATATTCCCCGCTCCACCTCCATGATCTTCGCATACCTATACTCGTCATACAGAGTTATCAGGTTCCATAACCTGGTTCTAGTCCAATTTTTCTCGGTAATGGTCGTCATAACAAAATCAGTCCGAGGTATTTGAGGCAAACTAAAGGTTTCGTGTGTATATTTGTTTTTCACAGGGGGGGGGGGGGGCAAGCCTACCTATCCTATCCCAGATAGAGTGCTGCTCCTTAAGACATCCTAGGAATCATGGAAAGTGTGTTTGTACAGTGCTTATATCCTCTCTAGGCCGCGGTGTTCTGGCTGGCGTATTGGTTTCCTTCGTGTTTTCCTCAAACCTCCGTGGAAGCCCGCATAACCAAATCCCCTCCAAACGCCACTAATTATTTTATAATTTTAAATGATATTTTTAAAAATTATACTTAAATTATATACTTCTGAATGTGTTAATTGAATTTAAAAAAAAAGTTTTGATGTAAAAAAACTTCACAAACCTTCCCGCACTTTATTAGCAAAAGGCGTATGTAGCCCCTTAAGACCGTGACAATTTAAAGGGTGGGGTACGGAGGGGGCGTCTGTCAAACTTTTTAAGTGATAGATCGGTTTGCATAATTCTCTTTTATGTTATATAGAGCATAATCACTCATTGCTAATATAAGGATCGATTTTGATCTAGGGTGGAAGTGTGGTGGGCTAATCTAACTTCGTAACTTGTAGACCGGTTTGGCTGATTCTTCTTTTCATAGAATATGTTACCCTATTGGTACAATGATAAAAATGTATGGGTTAGGGTGGGGTGCAGAGGGGTGTTAGGCAAATTCTTGAAACGTAGACCTATTTGGGTTGTTCTTTTTTGTTTCACAGTATGATCCCCAATTGATACTATGAGAAAACTGTTGACCTAGGGTGGGGGTGAGGTAGTGGTAGTCTAACTTTTAAGATGATTAGATGATGATTATTTAGATGATTCTCAATACATACAATATCTCTTTGTATCATGACAAATCTTGTGCGTTATGATGACAGTTGGAGGACTAGTGGCACCTAGCTTCGTAAGGCATACACTGATTATTTTGATTATTTTAAATCTATTGTACAGTATTCGTTTCCTCATTGATAAATGATAAAAATTGTGACTATGACGATTTTCTAACTATGATGAAGCTCTCCTACTGTAAAGAGTACGACGGTGCACTAAAAAAAAGATAAATATGCGATGCCGAAACAGAAGTAGACATAAAGTGTACATATCACCTATGATTTACCTCAGTGTTACAATTAGCCGGTCCTATGAAGTAACCTGTTGTAGCAAACGCAACCATTTCTTCTCCAAACGATTTTTCA